>OV815279.1:39700489-40216152 GCA_929108145.2 Limnephilus rhombicus | reverse complement strand
ATTTCAACACTTAATTCGAAGCATTTCTCCTGATACTGCTTGCTTCTCCATCTACTGTACTTGACCATATATATATTATTAGTCTCTTAACCACTCAGGTATTTTGCGTTTGTGCAAGTTTTTTGTCTTAAACGAACTGTCAGATTTTTAAAAACTTTGTGTTTTTTCCACTTCGCAATTAAAGTTCTATAAATGAAACATTTCTGAACATAGTCTAAAAACTGTTTTTGAAAGGTTATAAAATAAGAATGAAATAAGCTTTCAAATTGTTATATTACAAATAAATATTAACATCTGTAAATATTAATTTTTAGAATGCAAACATAAAAAAATTGTAAAAATTACTCACGTGATGTTTTTATGTGAAAACAGTACTAAAATCACGGATTATGTAAAAAAAAAAACACTTATTCTATTGTAAAAATGTATGATAAACAATTTTGTCACCTCACTTTTAACCATTTCATACAATAATATATAGTAAAAAACTAACAATGTCTAATGACACATAGGAATTTGGCGGGTGAAAACTGTTTCTACAAAATAAGTCTTTTTTATGTACTTCTATGGACAACTTTGAATAGAGATGTGAAGCTTAATTCAATATGGATCTTCTACTTTTTTTAGGGTTATCACTAGAACAATAATAGAGTTATAACGATTTCTGTGGGAACACACGCGTTAGCTTGAAAGCACGCTTATTGTACTTGACTGCTATTGTTGTGTAAACATGCTTACGGGTCGGAATGGTTAAAGTCTCTTTTGGTAGAGCTGTGCACAGCCGATAGAAATATCTTCTGTGCCATGGAATACTTACTTTGATGTGCTGGAGTATTGGTTCCAGTTTCAGGAACGATAGAAGATAAACTTAAACAGCCTTACTAAAAAAAAACCACAGCACGCCCGATAACCCGTGTTGCTGCAGCAACATGAATAAAAAAAAATACACTAAAACACGATAACATTACTAATAAGGTTTGTTCTTAAAACGTATTTTAAATCTGGCAACAATGTTATTTTTATAGTCTAAGTACTAAATTGTGTGTTTTCCTTCATAACCGCTAGGTGTCGGCGTCTGCGCATTTATTGTTCGCGCTCATATCATAAATGAACTTTCGCGCTGTTTTTTCAACAATTTCGCTTCGCCGATGTGTGTGCAATATTATTACTATGTGATGGTTAATTTCTAAATATGACTAATTTACTCCTTTATTTATATAATTGATATATTTACCGTGTTTTTTGTGGTTTTTCATAAGTTTTAGTCAAGTTATAATAACGATAATCGTACTTTGAAAATTGAAATGTCAAAAACTATTTTATATATGATACATGAAAATTCAAATTTACATAAGGATTTTATTTTTTGAGAATTTGACGAAAGTGGTGTTTTTTTTAAATATTAATATCTAATACATGTGTTCCTAAATGTATCAAAGAAATTAACGTCTTTAGAGATGCAAGAAGTCTGTTATAAAAGCCGGTATAATTTTAAGGTTAGTTTTTTAGCAACAAAAAAAACTTTGAAATTTTTTATTATTTTTTTATTGTATGCACGAGGAAAAAGTGAGGTGATAGTTTCCTTCCAAATTTATTACATAAAAGGACTGTGTTTTTGAAATATTGATTTTTTTAAATTTCTCTACATTTTAGTCAAAAAAAATTTGGTAAGAAATTTTTTTCCATTTATTGAGTTTGAATCTTAATCCCTTGTTTGCCGCTCGTGCACCGATGTGTCATGAGATTTTATACGCGATTTTGACCCTTATGTATAAAGAAAGTGTATGAAGAACACGGTCAGAATCGCTTGCTCTATTATCGCCCTTTACCATAGCGAAACCTGCAATGCGCCTAGTCACTCCAAATAATTTATATTAATAATTTACCGGAGCGCGGGAATGTGCGCAGTTCTTGCGCATACGCGGGAAATATATGTTTATCTACAATTTTGACCCTTTGACCGTACGAATTTGTAAAGGACAGTGTCAGAATCGCTGGACACGAAGTGTCATTTCTGCCGCCGGGTGCCGCGTCGTAATTGGTGGAGCTTTTTGCTGGCCTACCCCGGCAAACAAGAGGTTAAAATATGTCAGTTTTTGAAAACTAAACTCTATTTCAAATACACAAATCTAAAAGGTAATTTTACTAGTTTTCATAAATGGTATTTGTTTTTACGACACCTTCAAAAATAAGAAATACATATATAGAACAGAGAAGAATTTGGGAGGCGGGAATGGGTACCGCCGCCCCGGGAACCTTTATTGGATAACCAAAACCTCTGCCACAGGTCACCCCAAGTGGTTTGCTACGTTTGGTGATTTAGCAGGGGTGCCCGGGTCCATGGGGTGAGGTTTGTCTAGGTCTTGGAGGCGGATGACCTGAAACACACTGAACCCCATATTCCTACACACCCCTTAAACCCTTTTCCTTCCCAGAACTCTCCTTTCCTTCCTTTCCTTTAAAAAAAACCTCCACACAGCATCCCCAAAGATGACATAGGCCCTGAGGGAAATTATTTTCCTCTGGGCCTCCTGTATGGAGCTCATGTAAAAAAGAACATTCAAAATACTTTGGAAAAATTCCAAATTTCGTTCGAACATCAATCGTTAAAACAGAGAAACTACCCTCTCAGGCCGTGTAAACCATGTGTATTTCTTTCAATGAACAAATTTTTAATTAGTAACGTTTTCACATCCGCGGCCGTTTGTCAATTGAATAAAATTTTCACTGGGTTTTTTAGTAAGGCTGAAAGTGTTAAGAAATGAAGCCTGACTGTGGGTTTAATTATTTATTTCCAGAGAGAGTACGGCCATTGAACAGTCGACAGTGAAAGAGGCCACAGATTATTCCCAGAAGCTAAATGTGATCCTGAGGGACGTGGAGAGGAATAATGAGATCTGTGCCACTTTTGTGGATAAGATGGAAATCAAAATGAACAGCGATCTTTTCAAGAAGGAGAATGAAATCTTCACTAAGGAAAAACAGATTAATTGTAAGTACATAAACATATATCTACGTATGAAAAGTCCTTGGTTACCTCTTGGTCACAATCAAAACCAATATGAAGCACCGTCTCTCTCTCTCTCTGGTTTCAATCCTGGGATTGGTTTGCAGCAATTTCCTCTATTCGTCTCTTCCACTCTTCCCTGTCTTGGGCGGCTCTTTTCAAGTCTGCATATGATGAGCAGCGCACGTCCACCAGCAGGTCCTCCAGTTTGTCTACATACTAAGAAATCCTGAAACTTTCCATATTCCTTTCCAAAGAACCATCTCAACCTTCTTCCAACTCTTGTGCGAAATTGTTGACAATATTTTTAATATCCACTGTTGTGCAAGATTCCTGATATTTTTAGCGATAGCCCCAAAACTTTACCTAATTTCTTGAATCTCTTGATTTCACTTGATCCAAACTTTACTGTCTCTTATTTTGTTCTTTTTTGTACATACTTATTATTATTATTTTCACTTTTGTTGTATTCTTACATATTTTTTTACACCATTGTTAGACAGTTGGTATTTATTTTTTGTATATTTTTTTAATGTTAACCCTCTGTCTGCTGTTCTGTTATTCTGGATAAATAAAATAAAATAAGCTATTCATTTCATGAATCGAATATACATACATGATACATCTATAGTGACATTCTTCCTTTCTGGTGTTGGATTGCTTACATATTTTATGTTCTTAGAAGTGACGACACCACTAATAAAATATCAATATACATTGTACCACCTTAAAAATATGTTTATTGAAATCAGGTAAAATGTGAACTCTAACTCTAATTGAAAAACAATTATTTCAGATATGTTTGAAACTTTAGAAATGCAAAGAAGAAACCTTGAAACTGATTCACAAGAAACTAGATCCACTCTCAAAACATTAGAAGAAACGCTGAGGCAGCAAATACTGGTTTGTATTACATAATTGGACATTACATATTGGACATTAGTTTCCGAACTTAATAATTTTCTCATTTATTTTAGGCCATCGAAGAGGAGAAATCATCACTTAGACGGAAAAGGTTGGAGATGGATTCCGAGAAAGAAATGCAAAAGAATGAAACTGAAAAGTATAAAAGATACGTTGATAGTGAGAGGGATTTGTTGCTGGTAAAGTATTTGATTAAAAATATATATTGTGTTTTTATTGTTTGGTTCAAGCAATTACATCAATGTACTTTATAAATTTTCAGCAAAATGTGAAACGTACTGAAGAACAGAATGCAGACACAGAAAAACACATTGCAGAGAGAATAATTAAATTGGAGCAAGAGAAGCAAGATATTGCAAACCAACGGAAAATAGTAGATAATTTGAAAAACAGTACTGAGGTAATAAAATGAAGTATTTTTATGCGAGACTAGCTGAAGCACCTGGCATTGCCCGTGTTTTATTCTGCTTCAAGGGATTAGAGAAGGGGATGGAGGTGGTTTTTGAAATCTCGTGTAGACTGTGACCTTCCTCTTGCTTTGAAGGTCTAGTGTGCAAAATTTCATCAATCTTAGAATAAAAGTGTAGATTTGTACAAAAAAATAAGCCACACCGGAACGCTTTTCATTATATTATATAAATATGTAGATAGATTTTTAATCCTTCATTACACCTTTCACCCCAAAAATCAATTGTATTATGTACATACTTTATTAGTTATGCTAAATTATTGTTTGATACAGGCTCTAAAACAAAACCTTGAGAAAGAATTGGAAGATATAAAAAATAACAAGGAAACTTTATCAAAGAATCAGCAAAATTTAAATCTCGCCGAAATGGCCATGTCTGCAAGGTAAATAAAACTTTTAAAATATTAATTAAATAATTGAACATTTTGAAATGATTGCTAATAGATTTTTTGTCATTTTAGGAGTCAAGAATTGGAGATGTTGACTCGCTCCGCTTTGGCAAAGCACGCTGTGGCTGAACGCAAGGCTTCTGAAGCTGCCTACGCTCAGCAGCGCTACGAGGAAAAACTCAAGAGGTTCCAGGAGCAAGCCATCTCACTCAACGCTCGCGAACAGCTCATCGCTCGGGACAAAGTGGCCCTGTCGAGGGAACGCCTCATGTTCCATAACCTGCAAAAAGAATCGCTCAACAGTCAGTGCGGACTTTGCAAAGCTTCCATGCTGAAACAGAATTACATGGAACATCAAAATGACAATGTACAGAGGTTTAACGGTATTCAACCAACAAATATGAACTTTCATACTGATTTTCTCGAGTCGTCGGTTTCAAGGGACCAAGCTGAAAATGCTCATAGAATGAATTTTGATACGCTTGGTAAATTGGATGATTTTGCTAAGAAAGTGCAATTTGATGTCTCGGGTGTGACATATGCAAAAGATGCACCTGGAAGCAGTGCTAATGGAATGCAGTTTGGTCCCAGGTATTTTGAGAATGCACATTTGGAGGAAATTAAGGATCCAGAGCTTAGTCCCAACATCGCATTTGAGGAAAGACCTGCATCTGTATTTCGGGTAAATAACTACACAATACCTATATTCTTATTAATATATAACTTTGGCAATACACATTTTATATTTTTTATTTGAATAAAAAATAGTGCATTTAAATATATGTATTAATATGTGTTGTAAGATTTGATTTTTGTTTTGTCAATAGGAAATAGTAGACCCAAGGTTACTTCTTTTGAAACTGGATATTGAGAGCACAACCAGACAATTTTTATCTTCATAGAGAGGGGTAATAAATATTTTAAAATATAATGTGTTCAAACAACTTAGGGTTAATTATTAAAAATTAAAAATTACAAAATAAAGATTTTTTTATTGTTATTTTTCTTTGTGAATACAGAATGAACATGGACAATGGATAATCTAAAATGGAACAGGTGAAATTATCATTCAAATGAGATGGAAATGTATTATTAATGCTTAAAAAATCTTGCATAAATTATTTAAGTAATATAAATTATAAATCAATTCAATTTAATTTTTAAAAATTAACAATATTCTTTTTTTTACATCAATAAATAGTATTTTTACATATTTTTCTTTATTAACTAAATTATATTTTAGTTTAATTTATTTCATCACATTCACTGTTGAAACAGTTCAATATAATTTTAAAAGATATTCATTCATAACATGTTAAAATTCCCACACACTTTCAAACAGCAGTCTTTCTTTTTAGCTATATTTTATATTTTTTAATCCGTTGCAACATTCACATTGGACAAAAAAATCACCTTGGAGTCTTTTCTAGTCAACAGTTAGTTGCAATTTGACTATGAAAATAATGCCAGCTTAGTTGGCGTGTTGTACCTACTGGCCAGAAAAACACTCTTGGGGGATTTTTTTCACAAAATCGTTATGTATTAATTTCATATTAAAAAGTTAGGTTATCAATTGATAAAATTATTTCTATTGGATTATATTTTCTAGGTTCAGAATAATGACTTTCCAAAACCGTTTATGTTATGTTAATAAAATGAGGCAACATGTTATTCTATCACAGAGAAAATAAAATAGTACTTTCTCTAAATTATACACATTTTGCACAACATATAAGACACTGAAACTGCAAACCAGATCATTAAATTATTGCTCTATTGTGATGATTTAAATATTTCATTCGATGAATCACTTATAAAAGTAGACGAAATAGTTGTTTATATACAGAATTTAATGAAGGGTTGAATAATAATTACATTGGACGGTATTAACGAGCTTAACTACTAAAATAATATACAATTAAATTTTAAACAAGTATTTCATCTTCTGCCTCCAATTCGGGACGAACAAGAGATTCTAAGAACATATTATATTTTATTTACGTTTTGGCCAGATATCAGTAGAACTAAATCTATGACAGGCATGTTATTGTGTCATTAAAAGGGTCGTTATAACATCTGTAAATTCTTAATTTATTTCAATCAATCAAGATTCCACACTTAATATGTAATAACATCAGATTGTGTCTTTAATAATGGTTTTACAGAATTAGCACTGTAGCGATTGAACATAAAAAAAACAGGAACTTCATTTACTAAAAGAATTAAAAGATATTTTAATTAGATTCTTACAGTCAATCAATTTATTAGAATTGGCGTAAATTCACGGTTAAAAATCAGATTTCATAAAATGTTCAATTATTATTTCTAACGGTGCTTGAGTAACAAATGATTTTATTTGCTTTTTTTTTTATATTCTGTCAATGTGATGGATATAATATTAAATCTAATTAAATTTATTATTGCTTCTACATTTTTCAAACCAAATGAGATAACCTGCTCTTGCAGAAATTCTGCACCGTTTATGGCCATTATATCATAAGATGGCGCATATATAAATAATTATTAAATATTTTTTAAATAACTAAAAATGTACAGGAAATTTCTGCAATAAATTGATTTAGTGACCAGAGTGTTTAAACTCTAAACTTGAATCACAACAATCCTATCAGTTTATTTAAAATTACATAGTAAAATATCTATATTATTTAAATTATTATACTATGTACATTTGCAATTATTTATATTAAAATTTTTATAAAATTGAAAAATCATTTGATAATATATAGTTACAGTACTCTCTCAGTAATCCGTCACTCTATTATCCGACAACTACTATAACCCGGCTGTTATTTTTACTAGTTGAAAGCATAAAATCCAGTTCGATAATTCGCCAGTATTTGTGGGTCAAATTCAAGCTTGCTCTATCGCTGACCATTTTGCCAGTTACCATGATACATTATTGCTTGCAATAGCAACAACTTTTGGTGTGTTTCTGTTGATTTCGTTCTGCTGCATCTTTTTTTAATAAGTTTAGAAAATGGAGATTTCTAGCAAAACTTAAATATGACACTACAAAAAAATTAAAATTTTACAAATGATCGATAGTTTAACACAACCAAAACACAAGACCTACTGAGGCCTCCAAAAACCAAATTTCTTCTGGAAACAGTGGAGTTTATAAACTGGAGTGATAAGGTTTGTGTAGGTCAGATAGAACAAACAATCTCCAAAGGGATATCAGAACACTTTCGAGTATGTAAACTTGGCCATTGTTGAACATTTGATTGAAACCAGCCATACTTGGATTTGTTCCTGAAGTCCTGAGAAAACCCAAAACGCGTAGAGCATGCCTAATTATGGAGGCAATTGAAATTCACAAAAATCTCGTTAATATTAATAGAGGCGACAGAGCTAAGCTCAATAGTTCTTGGTATCCAGTAATTGACGGCTACACTAAAACTAAACGCAGAAAACCAATCTAAATTATACTGTAGTACCAGCTCATAGAGGATTGGAGATGGTAATACAGCATCACATCTATGTACATACTTGCGCACACTTCACCACAATCTTCAATTACACATCTGCCTTGATGATGGATACTGCAACGCTGTCCGAAACCTCGGCTAAAGAAGGAGGTAGTGTAACACGGCAGAAAACTGCATAAATAAATCATGATAATATCGACAGTGGTGTTCGAAGTTTTAGCGTATTTTAATGTATGTACTATCCGCTGTTTCACCAATTGGTCACTGCTTTTTCTGAGGTGGCGAATTAGTGAGAGAGTACTGAATAATCAATCTAACTAATAAGTATTATTCCGTCCGCCGGATGGGTTATGATCTATTGTGTTTTACTTCCAGAAGTTGTGGGTAGTTTTCTACAATTTGCAGCAGTATACCGTCGATATAACACCGCAGCTGGCCGTTGACATCTTGTTGTTCCTTGAGTGCTTTCTGCATCTGGAAGTTTCAATATAACAAATTTCCATTATTGTTCAAATCATTTTTTAAAAACAAATATCGAAACACAAAACGATGTAATCATCAAAAATATTCACTGAAATGCTGGATTCATGGTTTTAATAAGTTCAGTAAAACAAATATATACATAAGTCAATGAATGAACAGGTGAATCCTTTTAAAGAGACTCTTGCTTGTTTCAAATACTAGGTTTTGAGATAATGGGGAAAGAATTTTTTTTTACATGAGCTCCACACGGGAGGCCCTGAGGAAAATAATTTCCCTCAGGGCCTATGTCATCTTTGGGGATGTTGTGTAGAGGTTTTTTTTAAGGAAAGGAAGGAGAGGAGAGTTCTGGGAAGGAAAAGGGTTTAAGTGGTGGGTAGGAATCTGGGATTCAGTATGTCATGGTCATCCGCCTCCAAGACCTAGACAAACCTCACCCCATTTACCCGGGCACCCCTGCTAAATCACCAAATGTAGCGAACCACTTGGGGTGACTTATGGCAGGTGTTGGTTTAAATATCTTACCAGTGACCAAAAAAATATTTGCAGGGTAAGAGGGGAATGCGGGCGGCCGTTCCAACCTAGTTTGAAAAACGTTTCTGAAACTTTCAATACTATCTATCGGTGTGATGTGCACAAATACATTCTAACGTGTTCTCTTTTAAACGATTTGCTTGCGATTGTTAGTTACTTCATCATAGTTTTGTTATTACATTTTTATTAAAACTGACATAGAAGCGAATGCAAGAGAAATAAGAAAAAATAAATATTTTGAAGAAAGAAACAATACCAAAATAATGCCGAAAATCTCCCTTCAAATGTCAAAATATTCAAAATGGCGGTAATCGTCAATTTGTGACGGTGTCACAAGTGATGTCAAAAGACTGGACTTTATACTTAGGACGGGTTGTTTCACAGAATTTGAACAATTCATTTAATTTACGAGTTCTGTGAAAGTTCTGTTATTATTTCAGTTCTGTGAAGCAACTGGTGCATAATGATATAAAACAGAACTTTCACAGAACTTAAAAATCAAACATGATGATTGTTTAAATTCTTAAATTGTGAAACAACTGACCGTTAGAAATTTTAACTTTTAACGGTAGATACTGTCGAGTACATCATTTCTTAACCCTAGGTAATTATATAAAAACCAAAAATCAAATAATACATATAGTAGGCAATAAATACATTGATAATAATGGTTCGTGCAAAAGAAACAAGCAAGCAATAATATAATAAACATCTAACCACACCCTAAATGATAAAATGCATTTGTAAATAAATTTAAAACGGGTTATTTAAAAGAGGTGTGCAAAGCTTTGAAAAGTAATGCACATCACATAAAGTTATGTAATTTAGTTTCACACGAAAAAGAAAAAAAAAACAGATCAAATTTCATAACAAAGAACAAATTTCTGAATAATCACAGAAGTCAAAAAATGTATTTGTTATCAGGTCCCATTTCAAGATTTAAAAAAATCAGAGTGTGCAATTCACACGCGGTGGAAGTGAAACCTTCAGAAAACTACAGTAGACAAGAGTGGGGAGGCTTCGAAGCACCGCACAAAGAAGAGCGATTATACTATCTCATTCTTTCGCAGGCTAAATCCTATAGATGTTTGTGTTTGTCTCTTTTTAGTGCCTCTATTTTTTGTTTCATCGAGTTTCAAATCACAACGGTGCTAAAGAAGTTTTCACTTCAATAACGAAAATGGAGTTATCCACATATATTTTTAAAGGTTTCATCCAAGATTTTTGTTATAGTGGAATTTGACCTGCATTTATTATTTATCAGACACAAAATCAATATTTTTCAGCCTTACTAAAAACGTCATTTTTAATAAATGCAATATTTTAGATTCAAACACGAAAAAGTTGAAAAAAAAACTTGCCACAATCATTTTTAATTAAAACGTAAAATTTGAACATTGTTAATGGATTAAAACTGACGAAAAATTACACAAATAATAGTTAATATATTGAATTATACAAATATAATAGTGAATTGGTCATTAGGATAGAAATTATTAACAAAAACATGATCTCAATCGCACATCAATCCTTGACAGAAAATTTGCCCCCAAAAATATTGGTCGTTGCCTATATCGCCTAGTGGCAATATGAATGAAATACAATGTTGCCAGATCTGCCGAGACATCTTTTATTAGTAATAATTCGGCAGCCGGCGTAGTGCAGCGGTAAGGCGCTTGACTAGCATTCCGAAGGTCGCGGGATCGAATCCCGGCGTGGCAAATAAATTTTATTTGATTAATTTGTGTATTTCACAATTTATTCATTTAAAATAATATATAGTATATTTGCGGCACGTTCCAGAGTGGAAGTTACTCTCAGTATCGCCCTGGTGTAAGACCACCATTCAGAATTGAAACGTTGCTTGAAATGGCTTCTGCCGTGTTTGGTGACCAGATCTGAATAGCCAGGTACTTTCCCACCTTCCTCTTCCCTATCTCCTTCCCCTCCCCCACTACCTTCAGCCTCACAACATACCCCAATTGGGGATGCCATAGTCCCACTGGCTCCAGACGGGAGCAGTTGGGACTCTTGTGCGGTATTCATGTAAAAAAAAAAAAAAAATGTACAGTCAATGTTTAATAAAATCACCCTTAAACATTTGGGAAGTTTTTTTTTATAAGTAAGGCTGTTAGAAAGAAGAAAATAAAAGGAAAGGTTGTTCAGAAAAATAGAAGAATTCAGCTTCATAGTTATGAAACATTCAAAATAAAGAGAAGTCTAGAAGGCACCGGAAAAGTAATATAGATAGTAATTAGTGGGTTACATTGCGTGAATAAAGGTTATTAGTGTTATTTCCAACTGTCGGAATAGCCCCATGCACACGTTACTGTTGATGATTCCGTACCTTATCAATTTGTGTGTCGTAATGATCTTGTTGTGCAAACCCATCAAACTGCAAAACATAAGAAACAGAAAGCAAGCTGATGATTCCAACTCTGACAAACAAATATCTCCCCTCTCCCTTGACAACATTCATTAAATTATAAGCGGATGTTAAATTCATAATATTACGAAAACATACTAAATAAATTAAAAGGAAAATATTATTAAGGGAATGTTATTAAGGAGTTGGGAATATTAAAATATTGGCAATATTGAAATAATAATTTTGTGTTAAATTAATTTTTAAAAAGCGATAAAGATTACAATTTATTATATTCAATCTATTTACTCCATTTTGCTTGTGCAAACAACTAGAATATTGTGTGACTGTGGGGTAACTATTTACTACTTCCAAAAAATATAAAAATTAGACTACAGAATAGAAATGAGAGTAAAATACATAATGGCTCTATAACTCTACAGTAAACAATAATTTAAAAAACACAGATCCACAAAAAACATTGCACAAATGCTAAAAATTATCAAAATAATTGTAGTCAATGTAACAAAAATCTTTTAACAAACTATCTCAATTTATTAAATAATTTAATGTAACTAATAAACAAAAACATGACATTACAAAACAAAGACAGCAAACAATGTGTTTGAATGAATAAGTAAAGTAACGTAATATACCTGATCATTAGTCATTTCTGTGAGCTCTGCGGCCAGACTGCTGTGAGGAGGGGGTCCCAGCAGGGAGCGACCCGTCTCCAGGCCCCGGGTCAGCATCTGGGCCTGTAATTCTTCATAGGCCTCCGCCAGTTCTGAAATCAGATACTCATGTATTAATTTTTTTATTTTATTTTTTATTTATCTATAATAAAATATATTTACAATGGTTTTATTTGTATGCCTGTCTCACTAGGGTATACCTGTGTCGAGACAGGCATACAGGTATATAAATGAATATAGTAGTTACAAGGATATTTCAGGTAAAATAGATATTATGAATAGAATTAAAACAGAAGGGTGATTGGAAGGGTGGTAAATCTTTTAAATAGAGTTATTTTATAAATGTTGGAGATGGAGTAATGAAATAAATTCTGCCTAGTCTATTTATAGGTTAAATTTGACAGGATTCCATTATTTTCATTTGTTTTATATGGGTTAGGTTGTATGTGAATAGTTATTTCTGAACAACTGTGGAACATAAATTATGTAGGGCGAATATTATTTTAAAAATTCAACAATATAAGGGTTGTTTGACAGCAGTCAGATTGATAATACAATAGTTCCCCATCTGAACATGATAATAAGTAATACAGTTGTCAGATTGACAACACACTTCCCCACCTAAAAACAAGCTAGTCAGACAGCGGTCAGATTGAAGGTACAATAGTTCCCCTCCTCTTGAACATAAGCTACGAGGGTTGTCCCAAAAGTACCCGACCTAACCAAGAAAACACAAAAAATTTGGGATTTTTTTTTGTGTTTTATGAACGTAGTCTCCTTTCAGGTCGACACACCCTTCGATACCCTGTTTATAGTGAGAACCGTCGAGCACCTCAAAATAGCCCTCTACCGCAGATTCCACCTCTTCATTGTTGGCAAATCTTTTACCACCGAGCGATTTTTTCAAGTTTGGAAAAATAAAATAATGCGAAGGGGTTAAATCTGACGAATAGGGTGCATGAGGAAGCAATTAGAACTTCAATTTATTGATTTTGGCCATCGGGATAATGGATGTCTGGAACCTGTGCATTCTGCTTATGAAAAAACACTTTCTCTTTCGCCAAATGCGGCCGTTTTTTCTTGATTTCATCACTCAAATGCTCCAATAAGTTCGCATATTACTCGCCCTTGATTGTTTTTCCTTTTTGAATATAATCAATAAAAATTATCCCATGAGCATCCCAAAAAACTGATGCCATGACCTTGCCTGCTGATGGAACTGTCTTTGCCTTTTTGCAGACGATTCTCCCCATTTAGTCTATTGTTTTGACTGTTCCTTCGTCTCAGGTGTGACAACTCATGGTTTTGAATCAATGCAAAAACTCGGCTTTATTGCTGTGAAACATCGCCAAACACTCGATTGAAACATCCTCACGGCGCTGTTTTTGGCCATTGTGAGCAAACGCGGCAGCCATCTTGCGCACAACTTTCTCATGTCCAAATTTTCGGTCAATATGCGATGTACAGCACTTTTTGAAATGCCTACTGTGTCTGCTAGCTCGCGCATTTTCAATTGATGGTCATTCAATACCATTTTGTGGATTTTATTTACTTTTTCTGGCGTGGTCACCTCATTTGGTCGACCACTAAGATGTTCGTCTCGGCAGCTCGTACGTCCTCGTTTAAACTCTGCCACCCAATATTTTATTGTTGCTAACGAAGAAGCAGACGCCCCCAGAGTAGAATCTAAACTCGGTTTCGATATTGGTTGGACTTAGACATTTAAAATTAAAGTTTTATATCACATAAAACTGACCAATTTTTCCATGTTTACAAATTAACTGAGAGGGTTCGCTATTGATGGCTGCCAAAAAAACACTAAACAATGTAGCGCCTTAAAACTTGAAACTTAAGACTTATAAGGTTGGTACTTTCTACCATAATTTTTTTTTAAAGCAACAACCACCAGAAGTACGTCAGGTCGGGTACTTCTGGGACAACCCTCGTAGCAAAACAGTTGTCAGGATGACAATACAGTTCCCCACCTAAACACAAGCTAGTCAGAAGACAACAGTCAGATTGATGGTACAATAGTTCTCCTCCACTTGAATATATATTATGCTAGCTGACCCGGTGAACTTCGTACCCCCTCAGAATCAGTAGCTGTTGTGTTAATTAATTAGCTGAATTAAATTCAGTTTTTTTATTAAGTTAAAAATTACACAATGAAGCAATTATCGATCCGCAACTGTCCGTGTTTTGTTTATGTCAGTATCACAGATGACCTTGTGAACGGATTTATATTTTTGTGATTTTCTTACTTTTCCACTTACTTAGAAATAAAAGAAATAACGTCACATGAATTTCATGATTTTTTGTACCTGTCACACATCGTCACATTTATGAGACCCCTCCCCCCTAGTGTGACATCTAAAAATAATCAAACCGTAGTTCAATTTTTTTTACATGTGACGACATGAGCTGATGACCACCCCATACCCTTAGTCGCAATTCCCACTCCCACCCCGCTCAACTCAACTCTTTTCCGCTTTCAGTGGAAGGGGCCCTTAAGATTGACAGTTTAACTTTAGTCTAAGCTTTAACTTTAGGGTGCACAGTTTACACCCGCGCTGTGCAAGCGGGTTTCCCACAGAGCATCAGACCATCCCAGTAAGTTTGGCTATACCTTTATTCTTCTGGCGCAGGCGGCTGAGATCTTCATGGAGCTCCTCTTGCCGCAGCAGGTCGGGGGGCCCCCACTCGCCTTGTCCCGCCTCCCGCTCTGCGGAGCATCGCGCCGCCAGCTCTCGCCGCACCTTCTCCAGCTCCCGCTGCAATTCATTGGCCATGGCCGTTGAGGCCTCCTGGGACTCCTTTTCTCTGGAAATTCAAATATCAATAAATAAGTATGCAAAAAAAAATCATATTTGGCGTCTGCTTGTTTAGGAATAAATACATCCCAAAACATGTAATCGCGTTATACTTTCATAAGACCAAAAACGTCCCGAGCGACCTTACATTTTAAAAGCTATATATCTCTCTTCCTCACATGCAAACATATGTATTTTTCGTTTAACCAGAAAGAGAACGAAATAATGCTTCTTATCGTCTTTGAAATATGAAAGCTATCTTGCATAGATATTTTACAATCTCGATCCAAATGATGGTTTCAGAATTTTTTTCAGAATCCGAGGCTTCCGGATTGTGAGTTGCGAATATATATTGAACAAAGCAGACGGGTTAAATGATAATAGTGCTGTTAAAATGGATTTTATAGAATTAAAAAAAAAACAATAACTTAACAATCGAATTGATTACGAAACCGTCGTAAAAAATTATGATAATTAGGGAAGTGTCTGTTAGCCCAAAACACAAAGCTAACTGAAAAAAAATAATTGTAGAGGGAAATTGTCTGTTTTCAAGTCTGGTTTCCGCAGGAGGCAATAAATTACCAACTGGGAAAGTCTGAAGTATCTAAGGGGAGAGCATTGACCCAATAAATTAACCCCTTTAATACAATAAAATGCGTTTTAGTCTTACTTCCTGTGTGCCTCCTTTGCCTGCTGCAGCTGCAGCGTCAGAGAGGCCACAGCATCCTGGGCATCCCGCAACCTCATAGCCTCTGCATCAGCTCCCACCCTCAAACCCTCCGACACTCCCCGGAGTCGACCAGCCTGGAATTAGAAACATATGTACATTTAGTACAAACTTCATTAGGTGAACCAGAAAAGCGAAGAATAAATAAAACATAATAAATGAAATGGTCACACTATCTGATGGAATACCAAAGACTGATTATGGGTGAGAAGTTCGATGATTAGGGCATCATTTTTTTTAACATTAACTCCACGCAGAGGCCCTGAGGAAAATAATTTCCCTCATTGCCTATGTCATCTTTGCTCTGTGGAGGGTCTTTTTACGGAAAGTAAGTTCTGGGTGGGAAAAAATGTATGCTGGGTGGGTAGCAATTTGAGGGTTAATGTGTTCAGGTGTGACAGACGAATGAATCTATCCCTCCCACTGCGGTATAAGACGATGGCTTATTAATTAATAGAGGTAGACTAACGAAGCCCATAGAATTGAAAGACGTCATAAATGCGATCATTCCGTTCAAGCTCAGAGAAATGGAATTCAGACTTCAGACAGTTGTTCAAAATATCACACATTATGGCTTATAACATCATTGACCGATCAACTCTCTTTGTGGTAACAAAAATTTCTTGCGGACAGCCAATGTATATTAAAGTGACTGTATTTAATACTATAATGATATTTTGGTAAAACAAATCGACTACAATCGATCTTTGAAATGTTTGCATTGTTGTCAGCTAATCCTATCGATCCTATATTGTTAGGTTATCATCTGACCGTGCTGGACCTTCAAAACACCTGGAGGTGCCTTGTCAAAGCAATGCGAATAGGACAAGAGGGGCAAAAGATCAGAAGAGATGAGAGAGTGTGTACCTCCTGTTTGAGATGTCCCGACTCTGACTCAACGAGACTGAGGCGCATGTTGAGGGTTTCCACCTGCGAGTCGCGGTCTCGCTCCACCCGAGTGATGGCCTCCCGACACCGGCGCTGCTCTTCCGCCACGCGCTCCTCGCACCGCACTTCAATCTGAAATGGGAAACATCTTATTTTACTTTCATGTTACAATTATCATTATTATCAAACCAGAAACCTGAATTACATAAATATTGGCTATCCCAACAAACAATATCGGATGTCTACATTTCTTAATTTGTATAAGAGCTGTTTAATGGTTTGTTTCTTCTACATGTTAAGAGTTTTGTGTCTACAATTATATTGTTTACTAGTGCAAACTTGTGAAAAATCATAGGATGTTATAATTTTCGGATTTGTGAAGCTGAAATTATATATTTTAAAAAAATTGTGTGCAGTTCACACGCGGTAGAAATGAAACCTTCAGAAAACTAAAGTAAACAAGAGTGGGGAGGCTCCAAAGCACCACAAAAAGAGGAGACCGATTATTCTATCTCATTCTCGCGCAGGCTAAATGTATGTGTTTGTCTCTTTTTTAGTGTCGCTTTTTCGTTTCATTGAGTTTCAAATCACAACAGTGCTGAAGAAGTATTCACAAAAAAAAAATAAAAATAAAACATTTGCCTCAGGAATACTACATACATACAGCAAAAAAAATGATTAAGATAATTAGAGACAATCAGAAATTTACCATTTGAATGAACACTGTTTAGTAAACTTTGATATTATTCAGACTTAAATGTGTTAAAATTAAAATAAAATTATTTTGGTATGTACCTTTTTTATTGCTTGTCTGATATGATTTAATACTTATCAGTTCCAACGAAATTGAATAATTTTTCACATTAAGCTTAGGAATATTTCACATCATACATGCACGCACTGATGCACTGTTTAATGATATGAAATACTGGTATATCATTGTTTTGCATTTTACATGTCAACTTTAATAAGTCAGGTACACCTCACACATCATTACATTTGTCTGGTAACTTAAAAACACGCTTATGGGTCCGAGTGGTTAAACTTTTGTTCTTCTATCCATAAATAAACTTAATTCTTTCAAGAAAGGCTTACAAATACAAAATTGTATCGGTGTCAATCCAATATTGTAATTTGTTAGCCTTTCCTGAAAGAATTAAGTTTGTTTATGGACCAAACTATTTTTATTCATATTCATGTTGTACATACAAGGGCGCAAACAATTAATTCATCTAATAATATTTTAAAGCATAACTTGCAAAAGGTGCATCTTCATAAAATAACTAAACTATCAACATCCCGAGCAGATTATGAATTTTTTTAACTAACTAAGGATGGGTGTTTCAAAAAATTTGAACAATTCATAAAAAAATTTAAGTTTATTTTCAAAAATCTTGTGAAAGTTCTATTATTATATCATTGTAGGCCAGTTGCTTTATAAAACTGAAATAATCACAGAATTTGAATAGAACTTTCACAGAAACAATTAAACAACCCATCCTAAATAAACTAACTAACCATCATGCCCCTTTCCCCGGCTCAACTCGGTCTTTGTCTCATTCACATTCATACATGCTCTTCTATTATTCTGACTCTTGACATGGCCTGACTCAAGTATCTGATTCACTTGATTGTGCCGTGTCTTCCTCAGGCTTCCCCGACTTCTTCCACAATTCACATTTGCATCTATTTTTTCTTTACACTCCTTTCTTCATTCATTCACTCTACGTACCCAAACCACACCTCAGCGTGCCCTTCTTAATCTTACTTATCTTACATCAGCCTAGCATTCTTTTCGGATCTCCACATTTCTCACACTTTTAATTTAATTTTAAGTATCACCCTAATAATAAAATCTTGGACAAAGAACTCACTAAATGCAATTCAAGCAATGCTTCGGACTCTGAATATTTTTTAGCCTTTTAAATGAAATACTGCAGCGGAATTCCTCTGCCGGAGCCAGCGAAACTACGATACCCCTAACATCTGTGTAATGTAATGTAACTCACGTCTCGGAGCTGCTCCTCGAGGATGTGCACACGGGCCTGGAGCACGGCATTGTCGGACTTGGCGCGGGAGTACCGGTCGTCCGTGGAGCTCTGCGTGTCGGCCAACACCGTCACCTGCTGCTGAAGGAGCTGGACCTGCAACAACAATATACCAAATACATTACATAATCTTACACTTATCAAATAGGAACCTACATACACATACATTAAAATAATACAACAAATTAAACAATGGATATTGTAAAATAGTAAAAAGCTCTTGAGACATTTAATTTCTAAATCCGCTATATCAACTTTCACTGATTCCGAGAAAACTGCAAAAAACTGTCATAACTCTAACGTAAATAAATAATTGCATTTTAATTTTTTATATAATGAATTGGAGTAATATAAATTCGAAAAGTGTTCATTTTTCAATTTATGTCTAGCAATATTAAAGTAATTTCAATAAATAAAATGGATATAGCCACGGACATATGAATATATCTGGACCTGCCCTAAGTGATAAAAACGTAATATTTCCCCCTCCCCATGGAACCGGCTATAAGCTCCGCCTTGGCGCCAGCTCGCTCCATGGGGAGGGGAGAGAATCTAAAATATGTGACGTCATCATTCTTGTAGTGACCAGCGCGAAAGTAACGTCTATACGTTTTACGAAATATCACGCCAAAAACGGCAGCTTGCGCTATACATTATAGGTACATATTATATAGACATAGCGAATGTGGGCGGTTCTCCAGTGTTCTCGTCGCTGGTTACAGGGGTAAGTAAATTATGAAACATTTGTAATAGTGTTTTAACTAAACACGGCAACAAAATATTGCTATGTGTATTGGGGCGAGTCTTTTTGCGGCGAGCATTTGGCCTTAGCAAATATGTTATTATCGTGGCAAGCAATTCGCGCTCCCATGTAAAAAGGTCTATTCATTCAAAGCAGATTTTGCTTTTAAGAACTAAATGGTGATATTGTAATGCGAGATGCCTATTTACTGTCAGATTGATTGTATAACGAATCACAGTCATCTTTCCCCTCTTCCCCCTTCATAGTTTGGTTTTACCCCCTCGTCTGTATCTTCTGGTCTATTGAATTCTGATGTCTATGGATATAGCGGATTCTGATACTCACTTCGTGATTTACTCACAATATAGAGACTTTTGAAACTCAACTGACCTGGCGCGCGAGTTTTTAAACCCGCCATCTTGGCAAAATAACTGCTCGTGATAGTTTAAATTCCGATATAGCCGGTTTTGATAGTAACTTTTTGAATGATATAGTATAGGGGGTTTTGTTTCTCACTTGCAGTTTTAACACGGTTTTTGGTCGTGATAAGTGAGGTTTTGAAACTCAATTTTAGGTTCATCTTGTCCCTCGCAAAAATGTGAACAAGATGTCATACTCAGATGAATTTGGCAAAAAATCGGATATAGCGGGTATTGAAATTATAGGACCCATTTTAGAATTCGATATAACTTTATATATGGCTTCTGGAAACTCTTAAATTTTGGGGTATGGCTTTTTTTGATTTTATCTTTCACCTTTGAGGTTTATATCAACTGTTTTATGTATTTTAAAATGCGTCGAAACAAAAACAAAATAACGAAACAAAAAGTTTTTTTAACCTTTTGTGGGAAAAAATGAAACAAATATTTTTTTAAATATATATAAATGCTCATAACCACTCGAGCGACAGACCAATTTAAAACTTTTTCCTCGCTCACATTAAAAAAATCATACAACTTAATAATTCAAATTAAGTACAAATGCATCTAAGTAAAATTTGCCTAAAACTGGCAGTAAAGCAATCCGAGGTATTTTAAATAGTGCCATATTGTGGCAAAAAGTGCTCCAGTGATGAGTGGATAAGGAAAAATATAACAGCCAAATTTTCGATTGAGAATCCCTAGTATTGTCTTCAGTGATTAAATTTTACAATGAGGTTTTACTCATTAAATATTCATTCTAAACTTGCAGAAAAGTCAAGAGATGTCGCATATTAATGGAAAAACTCATCCAAGACACCATCTAGGTAGCATTTAGTTCGAAATGAATCTTGCAATCATATGTTGGTAGTTTTTAGTTGAATTGTGATACGGTTAAATACGACTGAAGGGGATAGGGTCTGATTAGCCCGGTGTTGGAGCATCGTCCCGGCAAGGCTAAGATTATAGGTTCAATTCCTAGATGTGACCATTTCTTATTCTGATTTTACTGTTTCAAATTTTCGATTGAGAGTCGCTATTGTCTTCAGTGATTAAATATTACAAAAAAATAAGTCATTGAAGAAGATAACACTAATAATCTAAACAAAAATATGAAAGAGAACAAGACACAGAAAATTAAAAAGATAACGTCGCAACTGGTCCCGGTAAGACGAGAGGTTCTGGGTTCGTGTCCAAGTTGCGACCGTTATCTTTTTATTTTTCCGTGACTTGTTCTCTTTCATATTTTCGTTTAGATTTTAGATTTTTAGTATTATGTTCTTCTTCTTCAATGATATATTACATTGATGGAAATAACCTTCAAATGTTATAAAAAGAGAGTTTATCCAATAAAAAATTTAAAAAATAAGTATTTAGGGTTCTCTGTGTGATGTAAATTCTCCAGTTTCCCGCTTGTACTACGAGTTTCCGAACACCGTGTATACGTTCAATTCGATCAAGGACATTGCCAGGTTACTTATTTCAGAGCAGGGCAACTTAATTAGTTAAGTTGCTGCAGCCATAGGAGCACAAGTCGAGAGAGAAAGTTCTGCCTTACAATAATCTAACAAGATGTAGGAAGAATGTTACTTGCAGTCTTTTATGAACACGCCCATCTAAGGGACTTGACCATATATATATCAGCTGGTAGATAATTTAATATCAAACATTCACATTGTATTCGGTGCAATTTGAAAACATGGTGTGGGATGAATGGAATGTTTGTAGTCTGCATATAAACATGTTCAATAATATTAATATGTTATCAAATTATTTATAAAATTAGATAAGCATAATACTGAGGTCGAATAACAGTGATATTGGTTTTAAATATAGGAAAAATACATCAAGTATTTCAGTGTATGGGTATTGTATGTAAAAAATAAGAGTTTGATGAGTAATGGATAGAAATGTCGAAAGCTTAAGATGCGTTTAGAGAATTTG
Organism: Limnephilus rhombicus; assembly: GCA_929108145.2. Taxonomy (NCBI): domain Eukaryota; kingdom Metazoa; phylum Arthropoda; class Insecta; order Trichoptera; family Limnephilidae; genus Limnephilus; species Limnephilus rhombicus. Next base: position 40,194,262 of record OV815279.1, on the reverse strand, counting down.
AACGATTCATCAAATTTTAAAGTATTTAACTAACTAACTAACCATCACGCCGTTTCCACGCAGGGGTAGGCAGAGAGGACGGACAGCCAAACAACTCGGTCTTGGCACACACTCTTTGCCTCACTCACATTCATACATCGTCTCATACATTCTCTTCTATTATTCTGACTTTTGACATGGCCCGACTCAAGTATCTGATTCACTTGATCGTGCCATGTCTTCCTCGGGCGTCCCCGACTTCTTCTACCATTCACATTCGCGTCGTATATTCTTCTTACACTACTTTCTTCGTTCATTCGCTCTACATGCCCAAACCATCTGAGGGTCCCTTTCTTAATCTTACTCATTATGCTTACATCAGCCTTACATTCTTTGCAGATATCCACATTTCTCACACGATCGTACATTGTAGTATTTCAGTATGTGAAAGTCCTATCCAAGTTCTGTTATTATCTAAGTACTATGAAACAACCGGCCCGTGATGAAATAATAACATAACTTGAATTTAAACTTTGAGATTTGATGAATTGTTCAAATTCTGTGAAGCAACCCATCCCTTGGACATCGAAGGGGTACCTACATTTTTCAGTTTTCTAAGTCGGAATGTTTTTTTATTTTAAAAGGACGGAAGTAATGTTAGGTTCGTATAGTTTTGGTTAGGTTAAAATAAATTGTTTTTAAATTTAAAAAAAAGCCTTTATACCCTGTTGCAAGTTCGCCATTAGGTACTGCCAAATTGCTGGGTGGTGTAAAACACACGAGTTATATTTATATTGGAATTTAACGATGCAATTCGGAAAATAAAGCCACTAGCCCACGCTGCAAGTAACTCTAAAATAATAACAATCACTCAGCCTAAAAGTACAACAAAAATAATGGCAAACAAGTCGAAGTCCGCCACAAAATGAATGGCAAATTTGTCGAATTCCGCTACAAAACGATGGGAAACTAGTCGTGGTTCATCACAAAATGATGGCAAACTTGTCGAAGTCCGCCACAAAACGATGGGAAACTTGTCGAAGTTCATCACAAAACGATGGGAAACTTGTTGAAGTTCATCACAAAATGATGGCAAACTTGTCGAAGTCCGCCACAAAATTAATGGCCAACTTGTCAAGTCCACCACAAAATTAATGGCAAACTTGTCGAAGTCCGCCACAAGATTTTGAAAGAAAAAAATATTATAGTGATTTATTTTTGGGGTATTACAACGTGTTGCGCTATCTTCTTCTTTAGCCAATGATTGACAGTATTATAGAGTCCATCATCGGGGCAGATATGTAATTACGCATCTGCCCTGATGACGGAAACTATAATGCTACCTAAGCAGGTAGCGCAACCCGACCTAACACCCCCAAAAATAAGTCGTTATCATGTTCTTGGTAATTTATTAGCGTTACTAGTATGGTAGTCGTCGTAAGCATATTATATTGTCGTAAGTTTAAGTCTAGTTTTAACTAATACGTTACAGTCTTACAAATAACGGCGTTTTTATGTACGTTCAATCTTTTGTCAAAAACACGATCAAGCTTTCTATCATTGAATAATAACTAAGTCTTTACCAATTTGCTGCCAAGAGCGCCGGCCCCGGACTTGAGATCCTTTAGGGACACTCCGAACACGTGCTGTGCACTCGTCAACCGAATTTTCAGGGCTGATTTATGGAGAGTATACGTTAACTTGAAAGTTAATACGATAAAACACACTATAAATAAAATAATAAGGCAAACCACGATCTGAAGCAAACTGATCATGGTGTCAATTGAAAACTACCCACAATTACTACGGGAAGTTACCAAAAAATCACCAATTCGATATTGTTTCTTGATAATTATTACATTGCATTGTTTAAATATGAAGTAATAATGAAATAAATCATTATTACAATAAAACTCGTACAAAACATAGTCACTGTACAAAATAGGACGCATTCCCCAAAGATCAAGCCGTTCATTTTGATAAGAAAGGATTGGCAAACAAAACGAACCAACGTATTTGATATATTGACTGCAAATGAACAATTATTGCTGGTGTTGTTATTATTTTACAATAATTCTTAGTTCAATGATTAGTGGGTAATGATAAAATCCATCGTGCGTACCTTCTCTGGATTGTCCAGCTGACATTTTGGGGTACTTTTGCGAGCAGGGCGTTTACAACGAATCATTTTTTTAAAAATAATTATTGTTATTTAAGATAGTTAAGTCAATGCAAACGACACGAAATTAGTTTTTTGTAATAATTCTGAACATACACAAACTTACAATAAATAAAATATTACGTTAACACGAGTAAAAAATAATAAAAATCACAATGGTCAATGAGATGTTTACAAGACGAAATGACAAACAATAATAATATATATACCGACCAGAAATACGAGGCAAAGTGCTACCTTCTTCTGTGACAATTTTAAAACAAACTATGAAGCTCATGCACTTATAAATAGATTACATTATTTTGGCAATAAATTTGGGAATATTGTAGACATGTTTGCAGATTCCATATTAGTTATAAAACGAAGTCTTTATAATTACTTTAATGAAATGTATGATTTTAATTTTAAGTAATTTTATTTTTCATTATTATTTTAATCATTGTATATTGTGTACTACATACCTGCCTAACTGTTATTATCTATCTTTGTAAAAGCCCACTAGGGCGTAAATAAATAAAATAAATAAATATATTATTTTGGTGGGTAGGCAGTGGAATTTCAAAATATATATCTACACAGTACTACACACAACTGTCAGAGTTTATGGGAGAAAACCCTCAGTGAAAAATAATGTCAAGTGGATTTTGAACGCAGGGTCACAATATATTTTTAAGGTACCTCAATTTCCGCTCTTTTCGATCTCATGTTAGTAATGAAGACTCTGCAAAGTTCTTCAAAATACAAACGTTAACTTGTCTAAGAAATATAGCAGATTCGGTAATGTTATTTAAAATTACACATAACTTAATCGATTGTCCTGATCTTCTTCAACGCCTATCATTCCATGTTCCAAATCGCAACAGCAGGCAGTCGCTTACCTTAATCTCCCTCTTTGCAAGACCAACTCCAAACAGAACTCATTTATCTACAGATCCACACACTCATTTAACTTAAATTATTACCACATTGACATTTTTAACTCAAATTTGCGTGACATAAAACGAAAACTCACCAGGCACCATGACTCAAACTAGAAAGTTCAATCCCTATATATATTCCCGTCCTTTGCCTCTTAATCCTATTCCTATATTCCTCCTCCCCCCCCTTTTTATATTTTGTAACTAAAAAATAAAACTTACATGTCACACTTTATTATTATAACTATCATCAGTGGAAAGTTCATAATTGGCATAATTAACATCCAATTATTTTATTATTTTGTAATCTCTGATTTGCTGTCAACTTTCTCTAAAATAAATAAAATTAAAATAAAAAATAATATGTTTGTGTATATGTGAGTACCGCACAAGAATCCCAACTGCTACCAACCATCTGGAGCCATTGAGACTATCACATCCCCAATAATTGTGGTATCTACGTTGAAAGGCTAAAGGTTGTAAGATAGTAGACGAAGACGGCCTCCATGGTCGAGGCGGAAGGCCCTCGACTAATAATCCGAAGGTCAAATCCCGACGTGCGCAAATAAAAATTATTTTATTAATTAGAGTTATTTCACAATTAATTAATTTTAAATAATACATAGTATATTTGCAGCACGTTCCAGAATGGAAGATACTCTCGGTATCGCCCTGGTGTAAGACCACCATTCAGAATTGAAACGTTGCTTGAAATGGCTTTAGCCGTGTTTGGTGACCAAATCTGAATAGTCAGGTACTTCCGCATCTTACTCTTTCCCACTCCTTCCCCTCCCTACTACCTTCAGCCTCACAACATACCCCTCCTGGGGGATGCGGTAGTCTCACTAACCCTGACCTCATTTGACCTCTGACCACCAGATTCGTAGCCAACGATCGTAACCACTCAATCACGGAGGTCGATGCTTGTGTGCTCATATAAGCGGTACCTGGATAATTTTTTTGAAGTGATAACTTCTTTACCACCGTTGTGATTTGAAACTAGGTGAGACGAAAAAGCGACACTAAAAAGAGACAAACACAAACGAATGAGATAGAACAATTGGTCTCCCCTTTGTGCGGCGCTTCGTAACCTCCCCACTCTTGTCTACTTTAGTTTTCTGAAGGTTTCACTTCCACCGCGTGTGAACTGCACAGTTGTAATTTTTTTAAATTATAAAAAGCCAATTTATCAATTAATGGAAATCGAGTTTTTTGCCATTATCGTGAAAATAAATCACCAATATATTTTTAGGTATTTGATGGCGATTGGAAAAGAAGGTTCAACAATTAGATATACTTACTAATCATTGGATTCTAATAACGAATGTAAACCATATTATTGTGAGTTTTAATTGAATGAAACAAATTGCAATTTGGCTTTGAGAATTTCCCATTGACCCTATGAGAATGGGAGAATGGCTGAGGGCTAGAAAGTATCACACAAGAGAGTAGGTTGGGTACAATGGATACTGCGTTGTGTTGTGTCTATTTGTAATGTATATCTCCCACGATGTTAGATAAATCAACAGGCTAGTGTACAAAGCGAACAACTTGTTAGATACCATACTTCCAAACATGCCGCTAACAATACTCAACTCGAATAAATATTAAATGAAACAATGCAATGTAAACACACGCAGATCAGAAAGTTTGAGAAAAATATCGCGATAATTTTTTGGGTTATTATGCCGTGTTGCGCTTCTTCCTTCTACAGCCAACGTTTCGGAGAGCGTATAATAATGTCTATTATCAAGGCAGATGTGTAGACTGTGGTGAAGTGCGTTTACGTAAGTAACTATATTTTTTATTTGCAATAAATGAAAACCATAACTTTTTTTAAAAGTTGTATTTCAGAAAGTGATTTGTTTTCATTGTTATCAAAGTGATTATGCAAAGATTGAAATATAAAAGTTGACACAAAGTGGGTAACATAGAATATGAATGAAAAATAGACAATCTGCCAATATGTAAAGGAGTATATCCTAAAAGGATTATTTCGGTATTCCGGTATAATAATTACATAGTTAAATTAATGGGGTGTAGCTGTCAAGTACCGGATTCCAAAGGTTAGCCCGTCATCTTTGTTAATATTAATGGGATTTTAGCTTCCGTACTAATTAGGCGTACTTGATGCATTTTGGGTCTAAGAACAAGTCCAAAGTAAGTATGTAATACCTAACTCAAAAATGAATCACGATAATACTTTTGTCCGTGAAAATCTCAAATCATGTCTACACGAGAGAAGAGTGCAGAAACTCTAAAATACATCACAATTATGTACAAGGAGTAAATCTATATATTTTTTTTTTATAAATAAATTCATATTTTCATGATATTTTTGATAACATTATTTTTAAATATATCTATTGGTGAATTACAAATAATCAAGTTATCGAAGGACATAAGTTTATATGTACTAATTAATGTAAGATTTGAATGTAATAAAATTCCAAACACTATGAGCTACGAATTGTTTAATAAAAGTAATAAAGTAGGCTCCAAAGGGCACTAGCGAATAAAACGAGTTTTTTGTTATGAATTTGTTATATGCATGCAAATAGATGTTATAGGCCAATTGCAAAAATCGTGAGCATTAGGTAGATAGATGGGTAGTTTTAATGGCGAATTTTGCTTAATAAATGCACTCTATATCATAAAGCAAAAAAAAACAATTCTTTCGGGACGATGAATGTACGACACATTTTTGGGATTTTGTTTGCAAATATCTTTATTCTTATCCGACATTTTGGGATAATGCCTGAATAGGAAGATACATAATGCATGCCTGAAAACTTTATTCGAAAAAGTAAGACATTATTCGAAAAAATACGACATTATTCGAAAAAGTGCGCCAATCCTTTCTATTTGAATTATTCGAAAAGGAACGACTTTATTGGAAAAAGTGCGACCTTATTCGAAAAAATGCGACTTTATTCGAAAAAGTGCGTAGACTCCTTGTATTTTGAATTGTTTGTTGGGCACTCCCAATTAAAACGGATGGCGCAGTAAATTAAAAGCAATTGTGTTTCTGACTTGTCGAGACGCTGTGAAATTTTACAACAATGTATTAAATAATTGATACCTACATTTAGTACGTCTGGAAAATTTAAATATTAGTACCTACATATATAAATACTGTGATATATTTTTGTGTATTGCACGCTTAAAATTGTACATTTAATTATTGTAACGGTATAAAAGATTCTTACGATTTATTATTGTTCTCATTATTTCTTCGCAGTTTTCTAACAATGTGGGAGATGGTTTATTTCGTGCTGGAGGGCTATCATCAAAAATATTGTTTTTATTTTGAAAAAACGTTTAGCTATTAAAATTAAAATAATAATAGTGCCAACACTACCGCAATCGCTAAAATAACGATCATGAACTCACTGCTCTATTTTGATACGCCCATTCATGACATAATTTTAAACGTGGAATAGTTTCTGGTCTCGGGCGGTTTATTTCCCGCACGGCCTTGGTTGACGGTTAGTTGATTTTTATCTGAAAAAAAAAGAAAATAGAACGCTGTCACGTTCAGATTTGCCGAGTTTTTTTCTTTTTCTGAATGACAGCGGAAGATTAAAAACTGGATGGCGCCAGAAATGAGAATAGATAATAATGTTACTTAATAAATCGGTGAATAATTATTGATTACTGAGCGGGTAGGTTATACGAGTATTATAAAGAAATGGTTTAACTAGAAAATATAAAGATCAAATACGGAGTTTTTGAGACTCGAAGTATGCAGGAAGTTGCTTAATGGAAGTAATTGGAGATGTGCGTATGGTTGTTGATTTTGACTGACGGAAGTGGGATTGTAGATAGGTACGTACATGAGCTATTGGCAGCCAAGTTTAGTAGTAGCGAATATTATTGTGGTCTATGCATCATTGGCAGGGTTTAGCGGTCAGGACTCTGAGAACTGGCCGCAAATTTAACCGGGACAGTTTGTGAATCATCCAATCGGAAATAACAGGGCGTACGCAATAGGTACTGGATGATGGAATATGTATTATAACATCTACATTGATTTGTTCAAAAAGAAGAAGATAGAGATATATGAAATTACGAATGTTAGAGGAGCGCGCTAATATTTAAAGCGACAAAATCGATGCGAAAATTGTGAAAATGTTTAATAAAACACGACTCGTTTAAAATAGAGCAAAAATCTCTCGGGGGTTGTCTTAAACAGCATTAAAGAAACACTGTGATTTTTTCATACATACATATAATTCATTGCCTACGCATAATACATATAAAATTAAACATGTAGTTTCAACATCCTGTTCATCCATTCCAACAAGATGTTATAACTTGTAAAATAACTGAAACAAACGTGTTTATAATAATTTTTGGAGCATACTTTGCGATTTTTTTCTATCGAGGGAATTTGATATAATTTGCGTTTCTGCGCGGGGGGAATCTCTAGATATTATCTTCAAGAATAACATTTTTTTTAAGAGCTTTAAAACTTAACGTGTTTAAGGGAAATATGTAAGAATTCGTTAGAAATTCGGGTAGCGGCGGCTTAACTCCATACAGGAGGCCCTCTCCCTCAGAATTGGTAATCTTTGGGGATGCTGTGTGGAGGGTATTTTTGTGGAAAGGAAGGAGTGATTCAGGATCTTGAAGAGGTTAAATATACCAAAACATTTTAAACGATGCTTTTTCCAAACCCGGATCTACGACTTTTTTAAACCGGGGCAGAAACTTGATAGAGGCGCCCCCTCTCAAGCCGCTCAGATTTATTCGGTTCAGCTCGCGTAGCCCCTAGTTCTAGATGCGACGGGGATTCCCCTGGCAGAGATCTCACGTACACTATGCACACGTTAAAAATCGTCTTAGGATACGTTCATAAAACAACTTAGGATGTGTTCAAAAACCAAACTGGGCGTTTTAAAATCAAATAAATAATCGATAGAACAACGTGCACTGGATACCAGACGCTTTGCGAAACAGGTTTTTTTTTCAATCAAACATATAAATTACGGTTTTGGCGCCCACTAAAACTGCCCCGGGGCAGGCACCCCGGTTTCCCCCCCTAGATCCGGGGGTGGCTTTTACGTACCCAATAAGATGATTATTGCAATGGGCAGTGAATTTTTGTGTTCTTTAGACTTATTTTAATATTCCCTATCTATTAATTAATCTTATTATAATATTATTATAGATTTATAATAATGTTCTTTCGCAGACTACGAGGGATGCCATGTCACTTACAGAGTCAATCTAATCCTTCGGTTTGTCGGCTAATTTAAAAATTGGCATCGGGGACCCAATAATATTATCCACAACATGCCAATATCTGAAGCGCACTTGACACACGGTATTGGTACCTAGGTATGCTATCTTTAGATTTATTGATTATCATCACATGTCACCGCATCATGAACTCGACAATTTATTTATGACGGTACAATGTTCTACAAGCGGGAAATAATGAACTAGCGCAAAACCGTGAAAATCTCGAGATATTTGTGAAGCTGAATGTTTATGTAAAGAACACATCAGAACAAGGACAATAATTGTTGTAGAATAATCAAGATTTATTTATTTACAGGCAGGCATTTATTTATCAAGTGTTTTTGTGTTTAATTCGTAGAACTCCACTTAATTTTTTTTAAGTTTTCTTTAATTCTGCAAGTATTTTAGTTTTTTTTTTATTATTGTGACAGCTGTTTCGGCTTACAAGTCTATTTTCAGCTGTGGTTAGACCACTTTGAGGCGACATACGATTCTAAATTTCAATTTTGAAGGTGCCTAAAGTGATTTATTACCGGTTAAACCGCTTTTTATTGAGAAAATAATTGTGACAATCACGGACATATGAATATATCTGGACCTGCCCTAAGTGATAAAAACGTAATATTTCCCCCTCCACATGGAACCGGCTATAAGCTCCGCCTTGGCGCCAGCTCGCTCCATGGGGAGGGGAGAGAATCTAAAATATGTGACGTCATCATTCTTGTAGTGACCAGCGCGAAAGTAACGTCTATACGTTTTACGAAATATCACGCCAAAAACGGCAGCTTGCGCTAACATTATAGGTACATATTATATAGACATAGCGAATGTGGGCGGTTCTCCAGTGTTTTCGTCGCTGGTTACAGGGGTAAGTAAATTATGAAACATTTGTAATAGTGTTTTAACTAAACACGGCAACAAAATATTGCTATGTGTATTGGGGCGAGTCTTTTTGCGGCGAACATTTGGCCTTAGCAAATATGTTATTATCGTGGCAAGCAATTCGCGCTCCCATATAAAAAGGTCTATTCATTCAAAGCAGATTTTGCTTTTAACAACTAAATGGTGATATTGTAATGCGAGATGCCTATTTACTGTCAGATTGATTGTATAACGAATCACAGTCATCTTTCCCCTCTTCCCCCTTCATAGTTTGGTTTTACCCCCTCGTCTGTATCTTCTGGTCTATTGAATTCTGATGTCTATGGTGACAATAGATTATTATCTTTTTGGGGGGTACTTTGAAATCTGTTTTCGCCACATTAAATTTGAATGTGTTCTTAATTGTTTAGTAATGATGCGACTGCTACTGACTTATTTGTATGTGTTAAATTGTTTCGGTAAAAAAAAAACTTTATCGATTGTCTGAATTCTTGAAACAATCAGTTCAATTTTGAAAATGACACTTAAAACCATTTATATACTTCGTAGGCCGATCGTAAAATCAGGCAGATCATGATGTGCCTAGCCATATCGTGAAGTAAATGGCGGCCAATCGTGAAGTGCCTGAGGCGCATCATGATCTGCCTGATTTTACGATTGGCCTGCGACATATACATTACACCGTAAAACTCGAAGCAAATAGGAATGTTTTAAAACGGAATTACACAGACAGGCAGACCCAAAACCAAAATTAGGATTTTTGATAATTGTTGAAGTGTATTTATTATTCTTTCTTTCGCCCGTTGGCTGCTCTCTTTGGTTTGTTCAATTTCCAGAAATTTTAAAATGCATTTAGGTAAATTTAGGTTAGACCACCATTCAGAAAACGTTGCTTAAAATGGCTTTAGCCGTGTTTAGTGACCAGATCTGAATAGCCAGATACTTACCACCTTCCTCTTCCCCATCTCCTTCCCCTCCCCACTACCTTCAGCCTCACAACATACCCCAATTGGGGATGCCATAGTCTCACTGGCTCCAGACGGGAGCAGCTGGGACTCTTGTGCGGTATTCATATAAAAAAGGTAAATCGTTTTTCAGTGTCGCATTTTTTTCTAGAAATATATTTTAAATACTAAAGTAAACGCTTTAAATTAAAACTTTAAAGGGTTGGAGTTCAGGGTAGAAGCGACATCATCAGCAGAGAATAGAATAAGAAAAGTTATTGGTTGCATGAAAAATCGTAAGCTTAATAAAGGTAGGACATACAAATATGACTTCAAAATATAGTACAGATTTTCTGTGGCAAAGGAAATAACAGGTGTACTCTGGTCCCGCGGTAGCAGCTAATATTAACAATAACACATTGACAAACGACTTTCATCTCAGGCCGTATACATAACACGATCACAATTGTTTAGTAACAGTAATGGCGTGCGAAAGTGTCTGCGTGCTGCATTCTACAATACGAATAAGTTTGTTGTCACTAGTCCGCACTTCTGCAATATCTGCTATCTGCAACACAACAACTGTCGCGGTGTCATGGCGGCAAGTGAAATGCTCACGATTACTGCAGGAAACTGATCATAACATTGTGTGAATCAGATCAAATTATTATTTTTTTATACATTAGTTCCACACAGGAGGCCCTGAGAAAAATAAATTCCTAGAGAAATTATCTTTGGGGGTGCTGTGTGGAGGGTCTATTTAAGGAAAGGAAAAAAAAGGATGTAAAGGAACATGGTATGAGGAGTGGGTAGGAATCTGGGGGTTAGTGTGTCCAGGAGAGGCGGATGTGTGAATCCATCCCTCCCACTACGTTATATGGTTCGATATAATAGAGTCCAGCTGGAGAGATCAAAAGATCTTACTCAACCAGTCTTTCCCGATTCGCCACGCAGTAGATGGGCAAACGCATCCGCCACCAAGTCCTAGACCAACCTCACCCCTTTAACACGGGCACCCCTGCTAATTCACCAAACTTAGCGAACCACTTGGGGTGACCTGTGGCAAGAGGTGTTGGTTATCCAATAAATGGTTCCCGGGGTGGCGGTACCCATTCCCGCCTCCCAAATTGTATTTTATAATGAAAGGTTTATTGGCTACAGATTTAGTATCCAGTATTTCACACTAACCAAACTTATATTGTTCGACAACTCACAAAAAAATTCGAGGGCAGTTTACATGTGGTAGAAGCGAAACTTTACCAAAACAATATCAACCAATACTTGAAAAGTGAAACAATTATTACAAGCAATAATTGTCAGCCTGAAACACTCATTTACATTGAAAAATCTTCCGAGAAAAGATACTTGCCGCTAACGGGACTTGAACCCGTGTCCTTCCGATTGCCGGTCGAATGCTCTGACCACTGAGCTATGGCGGCTTATCAAATACCCGCCAAATAATTCAATACATACTAGTGTTTCATTCAACAATTACTGCTTGTAATATTTTTTCCACCTGAAAACAACCAACTTTATTTTACACTTGAAAAGTGAGCTCATAATAATCAAAGCGACCAATGAGCGCTGACCTAGTGTAATTTCCGTTTCATATCTCAACCAATATAGAAGCCTATAAAATTTACATCATAATCGTGAATAATAATCACATCATAAGGTGAAGTAATCGTCATTTCCGTTTCGTCCGAAATCCAAATCACAGCGGGGCTATAGAAGTTTCACTTCAAAAAATAGGAAACAAGAACTGAAAACGAAATATTACTATTCAAGGCAGGAATGGAAAGGGAGGAAAGAATGTCAAGATGATTAGGAAACGTACCCATACTACGTGACACGTTTAGGGGGGGGGGGGGTCTTCAAAATGTCACGCTCCATACAAATGAGCGGCGGGTTGCTTAGGTTTTTGGTCACCGGGGGGGGGGGGGGGGGTTAAAAATTGCAAAAAGTTGGTCACGTAGTATGGGTACGTTCCCTTACATGTGAAACAGAATTTAAAATTTATTAACTTTTCATTGGACAAAAATTTAAGTTTCTAGTATGCAAAACCAACGTTACACAGATTACTATTATTACAGTAATCTAATTTTAGTTGATCCATTGTGAATTCAGACCCGAGAATTAATAATGAAACGAGATGAAAAAAAAATGGTCGAGGCGGGGGGTATGTTCACGCCAGTTATTTATTTATTGCTAATGCTGAAGTCACATGGTTCACTCGGATGAAGGTTTACTCGATGAAATGTTCCATTCTCGTTTCACCGCGTGTTCACACGGTTCCTTCGAAGGAAGAGTTCACTCGACATTCTCGCTACGAAGTCGTCGAGCGTAGTCGCGGCGCGCATTGGAATTCGTCCGGCGCTGACAGCTAAGTTCGGGAATATTTACGATTTCAATTGACATTTCCGATAAAGTCGAACTAAATTACGAGAAATTGGCGATTCTTGTAAACAGTAAATAAATTTCAGCACCATAAAATGAACATATGGTTAAATAATAACCTTAAAACTGATATCTACCAGTATTTTTGCACCATGAAATTTTTTTTTATTCCAAAATAGGCCTCGGCTTGCAATAAAATTCATATAAATGGAATATTTATTAACGTATCCAAAAACTAAAAACTGTTTTGGAGAGGTGATGAAATATTCTTCCAAAATTTATTATTAGAAATAACCATGTATTTTTTTAAATAGAATAATTTTTAATGTAAACTTTAAAAGTTAAAAAAAATGGCTCTCCTTGCTTTTACTCTAACTAAAATTACTGGTAACAAAAAAAATAAAAACACACACTTATTTAGTTAGACAAATAAATTATTAACGTTTCTGTCACCTCACTTTTTTGTCGTTTCATATAAAAATAATTCATAAAAAATTCACAATGTTTCATTATTTTTTTTTCAAATTCGATCAGAAACTTTGGTTCCATAAAAGTGTACATTCGTATTATTTTGTGTTTAATTGTTATATTGAATATATAGAGCATTATTTTCTCTTTCCAATACCGTTTAGATCATATTTTTCACTATGATAGTAAGGGAGAAACAACGATTTCTATAAGACGTGTAGGAGTTATTTCGAAAAGCGAACTAAACGGAGTATTTTGACGTTTAAGCCGCTCCGGCTACTCGTCCTCACGCCAGAACATTCTCGGCCGACTAATTCGCGAGTAAAAGACTGTTCACTTGTGTGTTCACACACATCATTCGCGTCACGTGATGTTAAATTCCGGTTACGAGTGAACAGTGCCGAAGGAAGCATTCCAACATTGTTGGAATGCTTCATTCGGCACCTCTTCACTTTCGTGTTCACACGGTTCATTTCGAGGGAAAGAGGCGGAATGAAATCACGAAATGAAAGATAAATGAACCATGTGAATGGGCTATAAGTGCTAGTCGCTGAAGTGGGGTGCATTCGCACTGTAGTCGTGCGGCAGAATATATTCGAGGGATTTTAAAATTGTTTTAATTTCAATCTCGCCAAAATTTGCAGCGAGCAATAGGATGTGAAATATGAACCTGTCATTGAAAGATGTCGAGACATTGGAGAGGCTAACTAGGTACATGAAACTACAATTCAGGAATCCCATTCTCACAAGGAAGCTTACTCAACATTTCCGTCATTCCCACCATTCTCTAGACAAGAAGAGGACTTAGCCACAGCACTTGTCTTCATACCTTGAAGACCCAAGTGGGCAGTAAAAGGCACTTGAAGGCACCATTATAAAATCGCAGAGTGCCGAGAATAGCGATTGAATGCGTTGAATCAAAGTGCAAAGGAATGCGGCTAAAGAAACATTTGAAGTGTGCATATTGGCAGCCGTGATTCACAGCATTAAACAGGCATCACTGACGTAGAACATCTACCTATCAGAACACCCACATATCACTTCCTACGCACAACGTGAAGGATTTCACAGTCTTCAGTCTCATTGTGTTATCTTTTGTCCATAAACAAAACATCGAATCCGCTCGCGGATTGCACTCTGCAACGAACAATGTATTTATTGCATAAACAGGAAAAATTCGATGGAAACGATAAGTTATTTTGGGACTTGATGCTTTTAGAACGCAGTTTGTGTTTATGCAAGGATAGTTAACAATATTCACACATGTGCTGGGAACTTTAATGGTTTTCAAGTAGGTGTAGTTTCTGTAATATAAATGTTATTATTTTGAAGATATCCTGGAGCTACTGCCAAAAGTTGTTAAAACCAAAATATCTGCGTTATGTTGTTGTTAAGGTGATACACTACTAAGCAATGCAAAATCACGTGATTTTGGTTTGAAAATTAGATCGTAATTAAATTCTTAGAATTATTTTAGATTATTTAATTAATTTTTTTTAAAGACGTTACTAAAACAATAAAAATCCGAAAACTTCAATATCATGGACATGTGATGAGACATCCAGGGAAGTACGAGATCTTGCATCTCATAATGCAGGGAAAGATTGCCGGAAGACGGAGCCCTGGAAGAAGGAGAACTTATTGGCTGAAAAAGCTGAGACAGTGGTTTGGCCAGTCTATTGTAGAGCTGTTCCGGGCCGCAGTAAAGAAAGTCCAAATAGCGAACATGATAGCCAACGTCCGTAGAACGAAAACGACAGGGCACAAGAAAAAGAAGAATTAAATACTGCAGTATAACACATATTTGCTTTTGAAATAATGAGTGTTTTTTATTAGTGTTTTGATAAGCACAGAAGTATCAGACTTATAAAAATTGCTTTTCAAAATCTTCTACTTACGAACCTCTTTTCAGTTATGGTTTTATTTTCTAATGTGGAAAATTAAATATTTTAGAATATTATCGTACCTAATACTTTTTTTTTTAATTGCCTGAGCTTCGTAAAATAAAATAAAACAAGCTTTTTGGCGATGTTTTTTGTGAATAAATCCAAACAATCGGCTGGTGTTAAGCAGGACTTTAAACCTTATCGCCATCTACATAAGGAATAAGGAGGTTAATATTAGCGGCCTGATGTCGAATTTTACATGATGTGGTTTACCTTGGCAATCGTACGATACTCTCTAAAATTAACTAACTGAAAATGTGTTTATGCAATTATGCTGCGAACAAATTGCACTACCGAGATCAGACCACCTAAAGATATTTTCCGGCCATAGATATTCAGGAAATGACTTACAATTAATTGTTGATTGCATTTACCTTTCATACTTTCCAGCTATCGGCATTTATCCCGAGACATATAATATATTTAAATTAATAATAATAATTGCGATGAAATTTTGTGAAAAATGAATTTTATGAAAATGTTCACAAATAGAGTAGTGACTGCTTTAATCTATGCTTGCTGTATCTCTTGGCAATTTACAAAATACTCGTAAACGGGGGCTTACGAGTATTTTGGTTCAAATTCATTAATCACGGTATCTTTGATAGTTTCAAATGATTTTTTTCGCCAAATTTGTGGCTTAGATCTCTTGACAACTACGGCGACGATGTGTAAATTAACTTAAGACTCATAAAAACTTAGTCTCAAGTTAAGACTAAGTTATTACATTCTATTATTTATTAAATCTACATACTCGAAATACCTATTGGTTTAATATTAAAAATAAGATAAGATTTTAAACTAAAAAATAATTAGCCATACACGTTTTATAATATCGATCGTCCAGTTGATTAGTCAGACATCTCCAAAAAATCGAAATTTGAGCTGAGTGTATCCTCTATATATGGTACAATATTTAGATTACCCAAACACCACCAAATCGATTTTATAGTACACAAAAACTTGTAGTGAATTAATCGTTTTCTGGCTCACTAGTTGGATATTTAAAATTGTCATACACCGGGCCGTTATGCCTCCCGGTGTTGTTTTATAGCAAATTTATTATGTAAAACACAGACACGTGTAAATAATATTTGATTTATGGTGAGCCTTCCAATATTGCTTTCCTCATTACATCAAAACTTAGTATTTGGAGATGTCTGACTAAACAACTTAAAGACCGATATATTATGTATTTATTTCCATGGAGCAGGGCAGTAAAAAATAATGTAATCCATAATAATAATATGCTGCTTTGCACGGTTCGAAGAACCAAATTTTTACAAATGTTTTTCACCTGAGTTTTGAGACATGAAACAGATGAAATAAATATTTGTCTTAAATTTAAACACCATATTTATTTATTTGCTTTCAGAAAATATTAATATCTAAGTATAATATTTTTCTCACTAGCTAATAAAACTACACTTCCCGTGTCGCATTTAAATACATTCGAAGAAATACAACGAAAATTCTTTCATTTACAATAATATTATACTATATCACATTAACACCCAATAGCATTCCAATACTCGATGGCGGTCAATTCTCCTAACTTGTCTTGCACCGATAAATAAATACTACTTCTCTAAATATCAATACATTTTACAAATAATATATTAATTACTTTTATATAAAGATAATCCATTACTTTCTTTCTGACGCGGCCGCCGTCGGTCGCCGAAGGTAGCTGAGGTGGTCGATAAGAATTGATCATTTCTAGAAGTGTGATTGATTTAAAATCTAAACCGATTTAAACGAAAAGTGAAGTAACCTGAGTTATCAAAGAAAGATAACTCGGAATTGCATCATAATGACCAAATAAAGAGGAAACCCGGTCGCTGCTGCTGTCACTGTCGTTCTTACTACCCCGAATACTGAGCGAAAGGACCAACTGCACCTAAGGCCGATAATAAAATCATCAAAATCGAGGTTTTGTATTTTTCTCCTCCAAAACAGGACCTATTTTTAAGATTTTTTTAATAACTATATCAGAAGAAAATACTCCATGTCTGCACGTTTTGCTTTTTAAAAAAATAGATATTTAGTTTGTATACCGAACCAGAGGCGGCCCGTGACAAAATTTGCCAGCAGTGCATTTCACAAAAAATGGTAACAGTAATACGGGAAAATATAATTAATTGATTCACAGATTCGCGAAAACCAACATCAAGTTGTAATCGTATACCTATCAACTCGATCCAACAAACTAAATTGCAATACGTTATGTATATGTACTGGGAGTATGAATGTTCATTAACTTTTCGGTAAAATAAAGGCTATCGTTTACACAACTTTCACTTCACAATTTATCATCAACCACGAAAAAAAAATGTGTTCAAGCAATCACGTTCACAAAGCCAAGATGCTTTCGAATATTTAATACTTTGTTTTAAAAACTCTATTCATAGTTTTTTCCCCTTAACCTTACTTGTATTATATTTAGCAAAGGTTTTGGAGAGCCATTATTTTGCAAAAACAATTTATTCTCAAATGAAATTCGGTTGCTTTTGAAAAAATCGAGGTTTATCGCAATGTTTTCATTACCATTCATTTTTAAATAAGTTTTTTACAGAGCAAAACTTATTTAAAAATGTACATAACATTGTCAATTAGTTGAAAATTCGTTATTCCTAACTAAGTCATTCCAAACGTTCGGTAACATATAACGCATGTTAAAGGTTTTGTCATAAACAGCTTCTGCGCATGTGCGCCGCTAGTGCACGAGGTCACGTCTCGGCACAACGGAAGATGCACGCATTGCTTTTTCGTATGCGCCGATGCGAGTTTAGTACGGAGTCTAGTACGAAAGTTAATTGGTAAGGATATTATAGTGAATTGGCGGGAATTTTTCGTGAATGAATGTTACAAATTTACACTTTTACACGTTTGTCGATGTTTGTACGAATTTACACTTTTGACGTTGGCAGTGCATTGCACAAATGCACTAAGGCAGGGGCCGCCACTGTACTGAACGTCTATTGATGACGCTCAAACCAGGCATTTTTTTACGATTTTTATCGATACTTATCAAAAAAAGTACCGTTACGCTAGTGGTCGATACCTATATTATATTAAAAATATTTGCAGTAGTTTCAAAATCCAAAGAGGAATTGGGGAATACGTTCGTATGAACAAGGCCCAATAAGGAGGTCAAGAGAAATTTTTAAACAGTTTGATGTTCCAAGTATACAAAAAATCTATGCCAAAAATATTCTGGTTCATAGTTCAAAATGAACAGGTTAGAGGCTTTTGAAATGTGGCTTCACCGGAGAATGCTCAAGATCCCATGGACTGACATGATCACCAACACAGAAATTCTCAGGCGGGCTAGAGCAGATAGAGAACTGCTTACATGAATAAAAATCAGGAAAATTTCATATCTGGGTCATATACTTCGAGGGGAGAAGTATCACTTGCTCCATTTGATATTGAAAGGCAAGATAGAAGGTCGCCGAGGGCCCGGTAGGAGACAAATGTCTTGGCTGCGTAATATACGAGAGTGGACCGGCATAAGAAGTGTGGAGGAGCTATTCCGGGCAGCGCAAGACAGAGAGACATTCTCAAGAGTGATCACCAACGTCGGGGGGACCTGACACGGCACGCAAAGAAGAAGATAGTTCAAAAAAAGACACAGAGGAAAACACCTCACACAATCATAAAACCAGAACCAAGCAAACAGACATACAAAAAATACCTAAGTGTAATTCTACCTTCGCACAAAGAAGCTCTGAATTTTCAGCAGAAAAGTTATATAACAAAACTCCCTCACAGCAAGAAATAACTACAAATCTTGATTTGAGGAGCTATCGGAAAAATAACTTGCTGGTAACAAACACACATACATCCATACAAACTTTCGCATTTATAATATTAATAACAAGCTTTTGCCCCCGGCTTCGCTCGCATGTAGTATTAGGGGGTTCCCACTAGACGTGGGCAAAATTGAATGACCGAATTAAATGAATAAATTCAATCTTGTGACACACTCAATCTAATTCTCAATTTCAAAAGGAATTGATTCTTCATTCCTTATCTTTGGCCTTGCATCCTACGATTTTTAATGACACCATACATTTTTAATTTCCATTTATTTAACTGTTAAATTATTTCAATGAATAATGTGTTCTGTAAACGATTTAAATATTATATTCTTTCATAGGTATTTAAATATTATTAAACGGGCCGCGCGCCGCGAAGTGGTCGACGGACGGTATTGTGAACGACTCGCCTATTACGATTGTATTCCGCTACCGCCGCGCCGCCATTCTAAAAACACCCGAACATCATCAAAGTCCATGTCCCAAAATGGCCAAAACGCGGCTGCGATTCATCCGGGTTGCCCGAGCATCTCTTTCACGCAAGGAATTAATCATTTATCCTAATCTTAAATCTTAAACTTAAATCTCAAATTACACACATGCCAAGGAATTTATCAACAAAATCTAGGCTTATCATGCCTCTGTCCCACTATAGCACACTCCAAAAGCATCAAATATCTTGGAATTGAGATTGATGATAATCTCCGATGGAACTCACAAATTGACGTAATTACAAAAAAACTAACCAGGTACATATACTTCTTTAGAAACATTCGTAATATCCTCAACATAAACGATATTAAAAAAGTATACTATGCTTTGTGTCAATCACAAATAGAGTACGGTATAACTGGATGGGGGTCTGCCTTGAGCACTCACACAGAGCGACTCAATATAGCCCAAAAAGGAGTACTAAAGACAATACTGAAAGTTCCGCTTAGAACTCCGACGGAAGAAATATTTAATAACTTTCAAGTCTTCAATGTACAGAAACTTTATTCAAAAAATATTTTATTTAAACTGAAAAAAAACATATATGTATACTCCACTGCCCAACATAAATACTCAACCAGGGCAGTAAGCAATAACATCCTGGTTACTCCCAGTTTGAACACATCTTTTGGACAGAGAAATAATAAATTCCATGCTATGAAATTATACAATGCTCTACCAGATCAAATCAAAAATATAAAGGAAATGAATATATTTAAAAGAAAAGTAAAAACATGGCTGAGAGATCAAAGTGATAATAAAATTACAAACATCGTGAAGATGATATAAAGACAATCCATAACCAAATACAAATATTTAAAAAAAACTACAGGCCACCTCAGAACAGGAAATCCTAGTGAGGAGGTCTGTGAAAAAAAAAAAGAATCTATACTTATACTATACATTATACATACATGTACAAACCTTGCTATTGAAACTAATAATAAATAAAAAAAAAAAAAAAAAAAAAAAAAAAAATCAATAGTCCTGGGATTGTCCTAAGGTCCCCGCCGTCCCAGGTCCGTGTTCAATGTCCGCGTCCCAGGTATCTAGTCTGTCGAAATCGAGATTGTCCGATTCCGACAGACTGATATGTCCCAAACGCATCCCAGTCCTAGGTCCGCAGCTCGCGAGTAAATCAAGTCACTGCTAGGTAAGACACAAAACATTAGTCAAAAGTTACTAATTCATTCCTCAATGCCAGCCCTTAATCCGTCCGCGCGGTTCATTTATTCCCCCGCGCGCCAAGCCGTCAATTTCATTACATAGTTAGTCGAAAACTTTCGACTTTGAATCTGAACATCAGCAGTGAGAAGCTAAAATGATGCTTATCTGTTTTTTGGTACGTACGGAAGATATTGTACCTACCTACTTTTAGACGTAGATCTTGGGTCGATATAATATGTAAATTTGCAGATATTATAAGGCCAATTAGCTGTGGTTAGCTGTCATAAAATACTCATCTTAATGTTAAAATGTATGTTTATATTAGATCACGTGAAATGGAACAAAATTATAAGTTTAATAAATAAAATAAAATCAATAAAATTTTAAGGGTGAAACGAAAACTTGTATAATTTTAAGATATAATTGCTAGCAATAAATACATTTTACATACGAAAAATTACGACACTAAAAAAAGACAAACAATATAGGATTTAGCCTGCGAGATAATGAGATAGAATGATCGGTCTCCTCTTTGTGTGGTGTTTCGTAGCCTATTGGTCTCCTCTTTGTGCGGTGCTTCGTAGCCTCCCCACTCATTGTGATTTTGAAAACCGATGAAACGAAAAAGCGACAGTAAAAAAAATCAAACACATTAATCTATAGGTTTTAGCGAGATAATCAGATAGAATAATCGGTCTCCTCTTTGTGCGATGCTTGGTAGCCTATCAGTCTCCTCTTTCGCGGTACTCCGGGTACTCCGTGGCCTCCCGGTCTCGTGTGCGGTGTTAGCCTCCCCATTCATTTAATTTTCAATTTTTTTTGGGATTTAATTGAATTAAAGGAATGAATTAAAGGAATCAATTCAAAAGGCCATGGGAATCAGACTGAATCGATTCACTCCTGGGAATCATTCTGCCCACGTCTAGTTCCCACTTCGCCTCCTCCCGTACCCATACATTCATTTTTCAAACAGCTCGCGTACCACTTATTAAAGCGTAACAATCAAACACACACAGTTTCGCATTTATAAACCAGATTTAGTATAGATTAGTATTTTATACATATTTGAATTTTAACAATGAATTCATTGATAACTCGAAGGCGTTTGATACCATTGATGCAAATAAACTTTTAGAAACATTGGAGGCAATAGGAATTCGAGGAAAGCTACTAGTTATGTTAAAAAATGTATTATCGGATCGACAAATAACAGTAAAAATTCTAAACAAATTTAGCAAAAGAAAACACATTTCAACAGGTGTTACACAGGGGTCAATTTTAGGGCCAACCCTGTATATTATATACGTCTCAATTATGAGTAAATTGTTTTCATTCGTTAAACATTTTGTGTACGCAGACGATACGGCCCTCGTAATATCACACGAAGACCTGATTCTGCAATGAACCTTATGCAGCATGATTTTATTGCCCTCCTTAAATGGTCTCATGATGCAGGTCTCATAATAAATGCTAAAAAAACTAAAATTATGCACATAAGATCTCCACACGCGAGATATAATGTAATCCCTTCATTATATATAATGAAAGGATTACATTATATCTAATGAAGGGATTACATTATATACACATACATTTGACTGCATACACAAAAATGTTGCACAGCCATGTGAAACCATCGATTTTGTCAAAAATTATGTATATTTGGGTGTTATCATTGACTTGCTACGTGAAATGGGATGTATACATTACTAATGTTTGTAAACGACTACGGTCTATTGTGGTTAGAATTTATAAAATAAAAGATTTCGTGCCTATAAGTACTTTAAAATTAATCTACCTTTCTCTGGCTGAATCCACAATCCGTTATGGAATCACTTCTTGGGGACATTCTTGTCAAATTAATATAAGTTATATCCAAACATTACAAAACTCCCTTACAAAATTGTTAATCCATAAATATACCAATGCACACAGAAGCAATACTAAATTAATATACAATTCTCTAAATGTTTTACCTATCAGAGGATTATTGTTTTACAATATTGTAAGTCAGTATCTTATATCGTCTGATTCCTTGTACAGGGAAAGAGTTTTACATAAACATAATACAAGATTCACCCAAAATGAAGGATTGGTGGTTCCTAAATGTACCAATAAATACGGTGAAAGAACCCTAAACTATATTGTACCCAGAATATTTAATAAACTACCAATGACAATTAAAAATATAAATTATTATAAGCAATAATTATCAGCCTGAAACACTCATCCACATTGAAAACTCATCCGAGAAAAGATACATGACGCCAACGGGACTTGAACCCGTGCCCTTCTGATTGCCGGTCAGCTGCTCTCCCAATTGAGCTATGGCGGCTTATCTTATACCCGCCAAATGATTCAATATATACTAGTGTTTCATTCAACAATTACTGCTTATTATATTTTTTCACCTGAAAAAAACTGACTGACTTGGTTAATTTCAAGCAGACGGACACGCCCACAATCCACTTCTACCCGCTTATGTCTTCAGTGTCGGTAGGTAATCGAATCGGTAAACATAAAAGGTTGACTAATAGGCTTGGCTAAACGGTGCATGGAGCAATTCGAAGGGACAATAGTTTGTGCAACCAGGCGCAAGCGCAATGGACAACACTAAAGGAGAAAGCACCGATGTATCGCCGAAAGACATAATTGATGCGAATCAATCTGAAGATATACCTACTATGTTACTTTCACGTTTATTTATTACGATACTAGCTGAAGTCCCCGGCGTTGCACGGGCTTTACGCAACCGTTTTAGTCTTTCAAACACCTACCTACACAGTAATAATTTTCCTCTTCTTTTGAATGTGCGCAAAATGAGTCATATAAGGTATATCAAAATTCTGCTTTGATTCTCGCGATCTTCCCCTCGTTTTGAAGGTCAAGTGCACAAAATTTCAACAATCTTGGAATAAAACTGTAGATTTGTATGAAAATCACCTCCATACCGTCTGCCCACTCTGCGCTATCCACCCGCCAAATGACGCACTTGTTTTTATACATATATGAATAGATAGGTGGATAGATTTTAAATTATTAAAGAAACTGACCATTTCCATGCATAAAAATAAGTAATAAATGGTAGAATGCTATCCGATATCGAATATTTTTATTGGGTTAAAACAATCATCAAACATACTAATTTCGGTTGTTTGTGATGTGCTTTTTTCATGCGTGAAATTATTCACGTTCAATGTACTCAAATTGGGTTTTCAAAAATTGAACTGGTAAGTGAGGAATAATACGGACAAGCGATGAGGTAGATATCAACCAATTATTTATAATATAATATTAAACTAAAAAAATTTTAAATTGTTTTTAAAAATGTTAAATAATTAATAAAAAAACAGAGTGTGCAAGTCGCTATTTTTCGTTTCATCGAGTTTTAAATCACAACGGTGCTAAAGAAGTTTTCACTTCAAAATTATACATTTCAGAAAATCACACGTTACAAAGATTATTGTGGATTGTGGCCACTGAGATGACTGGTCTAAACTCTAACTAAGCTATCAAGACAATCGTAAGACACGCCTTGATCTGTCAATACACAAATTTACTAGTCATTTAAAATGTTGGCTTTGTAAACCAACTAGATGTTATCCCCGAAAAATGTTATCCCAGCTTTGCCCAATGTCCAAGAGAGAATCAAGAATTAAAAAATTAAATCGTTATTCAAAGGGACATTCCACTCCACCTTTTCCACTTCAATCAGTCTACCAAATTTGCCTACAAAGAAAGCGTTTGACGCAACGCCCGACTTTTCTTAATCAAAATAAATTTTAATTGCTTTGCATTTTCATAGAATGATATCAAAATGTTTTGAAATACGAACTTAGTATGACGAATGAATGTTGAAAGACGCTTAAATAGACTTATAAAAAAAAAACTGTTTAATTACTTCAAATACGACGAAACCCAACACAGTCTAAAAATATACACCCAGTCAATTTTTACGAGAATTCAAAATATTTTTTTATCTCCCGATAAATTTATCCAAATCAAACATGATGTATGAATGTTATTCACACATCGCTTTTAGAAATTGGAATCGCGAGTACCTACCTACCTACCAGTAAGAATTTGTTGTTACTTCAATACTCCCCTATGTAAACAGTCCCCTCCCTTCTTCTACTGCTTGCTGCATGAATCAACGCCAGCTCGCATTTATAAAGCCACATGTCGGGACTGGGCTGTACAAGTAATGATAAAAAATATATTTAATGAAACAACATTCAATAATGATATTCCCCTCCTCGATTTTATCCAACACATGGTGACCAAATGAGAAACTATGGACCTAGTTGCAGCTGTGATAAAAAGGAATACTTAAACTAATATATAAAGTTCACTAGAAGAAGTCCCCGGCAATGCCCGGGCTTTACACAGAGTTTTCGAAATCTCTTGTTTTTAAGGTCACATGTGCAAAATTTCATCAACCTCGGCATAAAAATGTAGATTTGCATACAAATCAAATCCACACCGCCCGCTTGCCAGCCCGCTCCTTTCCTCGCGGACTCCTTTATATTTCAACCAATTTACACAAAACCTTGACAAATTATATACCTAAACCTTGACAAATTATATACCCAAACCTTCCTCATGAATTACTCTATCTACTGGTGAAAACCGCATGAAAATTCGTTCAGTAGTTTGTGAGTTTATCGTGAACAGACAGACAGACGCGGCGGAGGACTTTAATTTATAATATGTAGAGATAGAGATTGTGGCGCGTGGCGTGGATTTGATTTGATAAAACTCTACAGTTTTATTCCGAGGTCTATGGAAATTGGCACATTTGACCTTCAAATCACTGTCTACATGAAATTTCGAAAAACCACCCCCATCCCTATTCCTATCCCTCAAAGCAGTATTTTGATACTTTTTGGTGAAATTTAGCACACTTGACGTTCAAAATAAGAGGAAAATTACTGTCTTCATCAGATTTGATAAAATTGATCAGATTTCGAAAATCTCTACATAAAGTCAGGGCAACGCCGACATCCGCTATAAATTATTTATTAATATGTATAATGTCCCGGTGTGGCTTTGTTTTTCACACAATTCTACAGTTTTACTGAGATTGGTAAAATTTTGCACACTTGACCTTCGAATCACGAGAAAGGTCCCTGTATATGTGAAAAAACACCACAACCACTTTTCCAACCCATTTAATCAGAATGATGTCCGGGCAACGCCGGATGGTTCAACCAGTTCACTTATAACAAAACAAAATAATGTTTTAATTACTTTTGTAAAGACTCGCCGAAAAGATCACGGATTTTCGAAAAAGAATAGTAGGAACTATGAATACTAAAAAATTAAAACCAGTTTATAAAGTAAAAGTCAGTTATCACATCACTGTGGCAGATAAGAAAGCTGTTTAAATGTAACTACACATAGAGAGAGGTGTATAAAAGTTTAACATCTTTTAAATCAGTCTATCTCGGCAGTGTGCCACAATGCATCTGCATTTTATTAATTTGAACCTTTGAACGTGTGCAGTATTTTGTAGTGTGCATCCTGAATTATTCTTGATGCATGTGGATTTCTAAGTTTCTCTTTGCACGATTCAAAATTTCTAAAATTATTACTGTGTGCTTAATATACTAAAAAATTACTATCGTAAACAAACATTACAAGACATGTTTTAATACAGTGATATAATAATGCTAAAGAAACCAACAAACTGTAAATAAAAATTATGCATCTTGAGACTGGTATTTTTTTAATATCAAGCATAATATATTATATTTTGAGAGATTTGGGTCAGGGGTAAATAACAATGACTTCAGATAATTAACAATAATTAGTAGCCTCATCTTACGATTTAATTACTAGAATAGTAGAAAAATCTTTATCATTTTAACAGTTGCACTTCCAATTAATGTGGATACATTTAAAGTTATAAAATATTTTGAGTATTGGAATGGAATTCTTTCATGATTCGTCATGGATTTTGCGGAAACTAGTGATGTGTACAATTGATTTTGTATACCTACACATATTAAGATCGTCCAAATTTAGTAATCGTAAGATATTCAGAATAAATAAATGGTTAGGACGGGTTGTTCAAAAAAATTCAAACAATTCATCACGTATTAATCACGTTCTGTGTAAGTTCTATTCAAGTTCTGTTATGATATCATTGTAGACCAGTTGCTTCATACGCTTACTATGAATTTAGATTTTCACTGACAAAAGTACTAGCGTAATTTATTTTTGGGTTATTGTGCCGTGTTGCGCTACCTCCTTCTTTATCCAACTTTTCGGACATCGTTACAGATACATACATACGTTTCCAGCATTGAGGTCGAAGGTTTCCAGATATTCCAACTTTTCGGACATCGTTACAGATTCATACATACGTTTCCAGATAACTGCCTATATCAAAGTGATGGACACTGTAATGCTGTCCAAAGCATTCGCTAAAGGAGGGAGTACAACACGGCATAATAAACCAAAAATTCTACACTATAATAATTTGCTCTGTTCATATTGAGAGCGGGAAAACACCCCACCGTTTTTTTCTAGATAATTTCTATCATTGTAATAACAATGGTTACCATTTGTAACACTTTTTTGAGACACAGAGTCCATCTTACAGATTATACATCTGCCATGATGACGGACACTGTAATAGTGTCCAAAAAGTTGGCTAAAGAAGGAGGTAGCACAACACGGCATAATAACCCAAAAATAAATCACGATAATTTGTTTATCAAAACGTGCCGATAATAAAACTGTTCTACACCATTACTTCGAAGTGTTTCGAAACCATTATTCAAACATCCCTCCAATCCACGGAAACTAGTGTGCAATTATTTTGATGTGTGAAGGTCAGTGTAACACTCATGATTTAGTTTGTTCTGCCAAAAGACAAATATATCTACGGGGCACCCAAGCATAACGTTAATAATTATTCTTGGTAGGAATAGATCGTAGATTGAAAAAATATTTTTTTACAAAACGTGCCAAGATAAACGGTGATGAAATAGATACGAGTACCCACAACAAGTTGTATTGACATTACCACATCTCTTCTCCGGTCCCATCAAACAGTTGTCACCAATGGCGGAGATTATGTTGTGTACCTACTTTTGTGAAGGAATTTAACACGGGAAAGGTCAATTGATTTTTGCATAAGTAATGTTGAAATTTAAAAATAAGTAAACATTTTCATGGGTGTATGTGCTGCCGTAATGGTCCAACTAAGAGTCAGGGATTTTATCGATCAGTAAAAATTGCATTTCTAGCTATTTTTTAATCAAAATTACCAAATAAGGCAACAAATAGAATTTTATCCCGTTCGCCATGGTTTTTTTTTTTGCAGCGGGCTTTTATTAGGCTTCTCCCACCCCAATTTAGTAATGGACCCTGTTAGTAGAATTTTGCCCCTTTGTAAGGAAATGATGTTTGTCTCTTTTTTTAAAATAGAGGAGATATACGAGTATATTGTCCATACTAGGTACTGCAGGAAGGCATTTCCTACTAGGTACTGCAGGAAGGCATTTCCTTCAGGTGAGTGTACATCTTTCATTTTATGTTTAGGCAATTCTTGACCATAATTTTTGAGGTGAGAACGATGCGTATATAATTGATTACTTTTTTTCTTAGGGTATAAAGCCCGCCTTTGTTGGGGCTATTTATTCGCTCCACCAAATGTTGTTAGTTAAATATATATGTTTATTATAAGGCACCCTGGTAAAATAACGTATAACAAAAACAAAGCTTAATATACACTGAATTATATTTTATTTTTTTATTTTTTTTTATTTAGTAACTATATAATATTTTTTACATTTTTATATGAAACATGTTAGTTAGATGTATATATAAAATATATTCGTAGTCCTCCTCACTAGAAGATCCTGTGCTGAGGGGGACTATGCTTTGGATAAGTTTTTCAGCGACTTCTATGGTTTAACTTTATTGATTGGATAAGGTTTTCCAGAAACTTCTATGATGTTTTAAGTATACTAGTAAGTTCATTTTCCGATAGATTCTTCAGCCAACATTTAATGTCATTAATGTAGCTATTTTTTATTTTTATTTGTTTGATACTAAGTGGGAGTTTGTTATGTAACTTTACTGCTAAAAATGCAGAACTTCTTTGACCAAATGAAGAGTTTCACTTTGGTATATTAAGTATGTCTTTTTGTTTGGCTCTGGTTTTATGAGCGTGTGAGGTGTCTGCCTCTGAATCATTTTTGTGGTGATGAACTAGAATGTTTTTGGCATAGATTTTCTGTATGCTTGGAACATCAAACTGTTTAAAAATTTCTACTGTTGACGTCCTTATGGGGACCTTTAGAATGGTCTTTATAATGCAATTCTGAGTTGTCTTAAGTTGTTTCAAGTGATTAGATGCTGCTGAGCCCCATCCTATTACTCCATATTCCAATCGAGAGTGGCATAAAGCATAATATACTCTCTTTAGATCCCTCATCGACAAGATGTTTCTTAATTTTTTGAAGAAGTAGATGAGTTTTGTTAGCTTTTTTGAGGTAAGATCAATGTGTGAATTCCACTGTAGATTTTCATCAATTTCAATCCCAAGATATTTAATACTTTTGGTTTGGGTTATAGACGGGCAGGAACATTGTGGAAAAGTATTTTGACATTAGATGGATACAATTTTTTTTTTTTTTTTTTATTGAAATAATAGATAATACATAATATAATCAACAAACAAGTCCTGCTAAGCCAATTGAATCGGCTTGTCAACAGGTGCTTATATTTTAGTTACATATTTATACATATTTAAAATTTACATCTTATATCTACAGATACAACATTTTTTCATACATATCAAAATCAATATAAATCTTTTTTTTCCGATAGCCAATTTTTCACCATATATTTAACCTTATTCATAGAATTACATTGCTTTATAGTGTCAGGTAATAAATTAAATATCTTCGGTATGATATATTCAAACGTTCTCTGTCCGTACTTATTGTTAAATTTCGGAACTATTAACCCGTCGTTACGCGTGAATCTAGTGCTGTATTTATGTTCTAATTTCTCTTTATGCTATATAATAATATCCATAATAATTACTAATACTTTTTGGTTAAGTTAATTGCATTGGCCAATGAATGTTGTTTTCGTTCACGTTTGAATAGCTTTCAGGTGAATGCTCCCTGGTCGATGTTCTGAACTTGGAGGGTCATAAACCGTATGAAGTATGACCAACGAGTATTTTAGTTACAAAGGCAAATTTATTTGTTCAGAAAAACAGAACTATTAATGAGTACATTCAAGCAGCTAACTCGCCAAAAATAACAGGGACAATGAAATGGA
The DNA here is from genome assembly GCA_929108145.2 of Limnephilus rhombicus. Lineage (NCBI taxonomy): Eukaryota > Metazoa > Arthropoda > Insecta > Trichoptera > Limnephilidae > Limnephilus > Limnephilus rhombicus. The sequence goes on along the minus strand of OV815279.1, from coordinate 40,164,517 downwards.
CAGAAAACGTGCCTATTAGATTCTGTCTCGACTAAATAATAACCATGTTACTAAAAAACAATGCCATAGACGTAGACATGTATATGACAATAACTTTAAATATAATTATAAATATTAACAAATGTAACTGTCGAAACAAATCTATCATACTATCGAATTATGCGATAGACTTTATATAGATAGGATTTTTACTTAGAACCATTAAAAACTTTCATTAATTTCCTGTCATAAAAAATTTATTTGTCTTATTAGTTTGTAGCCAATTAGAATATAATTCTGTCATTTGGTCACCTCACCATAAAAGTCATAAATGTCGAAAAAATTCAGCTCAAGTTTCTACGATTTATTAGTTTTAAGTTAAATATTACCTTAGAATACATTTAGTACACTTTTTTAATAAAAATACATTAAAAAATATATACACTTGAGGTTCGGCGAAGGTATTACAAAGATCATTGAATGTTTGGAGAATCGATGAACGGAAAATTGGCTGCGAGCTGCGACGGAGTGAGTTGGCTGCGACGGATATTATAAGGCGTAAAGCTCCTAGAAGTCATGTCAAACGGAACTTTGGTAAGGATAGCTAAAAGGAGCAAGCCAGATTTCTACTAAAAGACCCACGGTTTATGATTATGACTGTCAAACGTGCCATGTGTTTATTCCGTTACAAGGCAGAAGGTAACAAGTCGTATTTCTCAAGTAGTTGTCAAGATGTCAAACAGCAAACAGTAGGAACATAATATCCCTAGATTCAATTTTAACTCTAAGATGAATGAGTACGATCGAAATTAGCTTCTGAATAATACGAACATAATGTGTTCTGACTTCAGAATTGCGTCACAAGTATTTTTATCTCCAATACAGTTTCTATTTGTGTAAATTATTTACTTCCCCTTGGAAAAGAATATCATATGGCATATACTACCTACTGGTCTAAATAGATATTTACATGCACTTAATCGAACAGTGGTAGGTAAAAGATAAACGGATGAAGATGGTTAGGTTATGCTATATAGGTAATGGAATTAATTAATAAATGGAATTCTTTTGTACGTTACGATTCAAAACACATTCTATTTGAAGGATATGTTGTTACTTGTGACAAGGTTAACGTGTTATACATAAGGTAACGATGAAGGTAAAAAATACATTTGGTCATTAAATATTTAATTTGCCTTTATATTTTTAATTTACCTAGAAGTGAGTTGTGCACGTTGTAATACTTCAATAAAATAAATTATAAAACACATAAACCGAAACCCATATTTTGCTTTAGAATTAGCAATGCAATGACTCCTGTTTTCGCGATTACGAACATTATAGTTAAAATAACATACATAAACCAACACTTCTAAATGTTATGTGATTACCTTCACTAGAAATAAAATTAAATTTGACCATAACTACCATACAGCCAGCCAATCACTCAAAAGGGTTACTCAAATTCGTAGGTGTACTACTTGATAGTAAACTTGCATTCGAGGAACATATTAATATTATTGTGAAGAAAGCCCTTAGGATGTTAGGATTCTTATTCCGTATTGGAAAATAATTCAAAAACATTCAAACACTTAAAATATTGTATTTTTCATATGTTCGCAATCATCTTAAATTCGCTTCTCAAATATGGAATCCTCAATATAAAATTTATATTAAACGCGTTGAAGCCATCCAAAGAAAATTTGTCCATCATTTAAATTTCAAGTTTAATATTGGTTATCATGACACAAACAGCTCGCTTAACCTTTATGGACTTAAATCATTAAAAATTAGAAGAGACTCCGCAGACATACCATATCTTCATAAAATTATCAATGGTTTTATTGATTGTTCGCCCCTTTTGGTTGAGATTAACTTTAGAGTCCCAGGCGTTAGAACCAGAGAAAAATCACCTTTTCATCTTCAAAAATGTTTTACTAATCTCAGACAAAATGCTTTTATATTCAGAGCATGCAATGTATTTGATAAGAATTTTAGTAATATAGACATTTTCTCATGTAATTTAAGTATCTACCTTAAAAAAGCATGTCATAGCCACCATTAAATAATTTTTGACCGTATAGCAAGTTATCACGTTATGGCTGTGAATCCTTTCAAGTTACATACTTGTCATTCGACTACTATTGTAGGTATGTACATAATATTATTACTATTGCTGTTGTGGAGTGAGAATAGATTTCTGACTGACTACTTTATACTTGAAATTTAGTAAGCAGATTATTATAGTTTATATTGTTATTTTATATCTTTTTTTTATAATTTTCAAGGTTATATTTTTGTTAGACCCTTACTTTTTTAAAATTTTAATTATGTGAAAATCTGTTATTGGATATTGTGTATTATTAATGTTTTTATTATAAGTATAAAATATCTGTTCATTTTCCCGAATAAATAAAATAATATATAAACAAAATAAAATAAGCACAGACGCGTACAGACACATATCGCGCACAGACACATATCGCGTTTGCGATATCGCGGACTTTTACGCGAAAACGCGAAATTTGCAATTTTCTGGAATTTTAATGTAAGAAAGTAGTAACATCAGACATTCTAAATACGAGTATATATTTATTTGCCTACGGTTTTGGCAAGCCATTAAGTAGAACGAAGCTAACTAAGTCTAAATACACCTCGTACGTACTGAATTTTCGCCAATTTTCGCTGTAGCCGGAAATTTTGCTTCCGAAAAATAAGAGTAATTTTCTACAATTTTTGGGGCCTCTATAATAAGTAAGGGATTTATTTTTCACGACAATCACTTAAGTGTTGGAGGATGACAAAAATAGGAATGGTTAGTGTTAAATGTTTTTTCCCCAACGTTTGTCACATCCAAAATCCATTCCTGTCAACCCAACCAAGTGCTGGCATGTGACACAAAACAGTCATTCGTGTCTGAGATTTTTAGCTAGTTAACTTTAAACTCAATTTAAGTGCTTTATACAAATACCCATGATTTGAGATTTTTATGGTAAAAGTATTATCATGATTATTTTTTGGGTTATTAAGCCGTGTTGCGCTCCCCTCCTTTATCACAATATCAAACTTTGGCTAAAGAAGGGGAAACGCAAGACGGCATAATAACCCAAATGTTGAGCACGATAAATGCATTTTTTTTTAAATGATACAACTATGTCTTTAGAAAATATAGTAGACTATAGACACATTTATTCTACGTATCTTTATGTAGCACCAGTTCAAACGCCATGATGTCCAATCTTCGGACTCCATTATCTCCATTAAACACCTGTCGTGAAAACCTACCAGTGACCAGTGACCAGTGACCAGTGACCAGTGACCAGTGACCAGTGACCAGTGACCAGCCGAGGCTAATAGGATAAGGTGAGAAGTTCAACACGCAGACGGCTAACTCAGGGGAATTAAGCCCCGCATTCCGAATTACCACCGATTCATAACACATTTCTCTTGAAAACTTCAACTTTTTAAGTTCTTAAAAATATACGTGATTTTTAAGATAATATCTATACATTTGTAGAGCCGAAACGGTAATTATACGAAATTCACTCGGTAGAAAAAATCGCAAAGTTTGTACCGAAAATCATTAAAAAACCTATTTTGTTCTGTTAATTTAACATGTTACATGTATGAAAAAATTCACGTAGTATTTTGATCTGTTACAGGCATGAAAAAAATCACATATTATCTTTAAATGCAACATAGGCATTTGTCGTGAGATTTTTGCTCTATTTTAAACGAGTCCTTTTGTATTCAATATTTTCACAATTTTAGCATAATTATTATCGTTTTTTTTTAACATTAGCACGCTCCCTCTACGGATTTCTTACATATCTCCCTTAAACACCTTAAGTTTTAAAGTTCTTAAAAAATACATATTATTCTTGAAGATAATATCTACACATTCCCCGCGCCGAAACCCAAATTATATAAAATTCCCTAGATAGAAAAAAATCGGAAAGTATGCTCCAAAAAATATTATAAATACGTTTGTTTCAATTATTTTACAAGTTATTTGTAAGAAAAAATTCACAGTGTTTCTTTGAACGCTGTTTAAGGCAACCCCCGCGAGATTTTTGCTCTATTTCAATCGAATCGTGTTTTATTAAACATTTCCACAATTTTCACACCGATTTTATCGCTTTAAATACTAGCGCTTCTCTAACATTCGTAATTTCATATCCCTCCATCTTCTTCTTTTTGAGCCCGGTTGCGGCGCCTTAACATTCGCATATAAATATCTCCCTTTCAAACCATTTTCTTCTTCTTTTTGAAGGCTTACTATAGAGCTATCTGAATTAACTAAGAGAACTTCATATTATAGAATAATCGTGGAGATATTCCCCAGAGAATCTTAGAAACTTGAAAATTGCTGGGAAATAACGTGTGGTGTCGATGCGGCATTCTGACCGCTATACTCACCCCTATTCATTTGGATATAGAGATCACTCTAAGAATTTCATAGGAATCCGGAAAAACGGTTTCAAAGGGCTTCCGGAATAACAACTGCATTCTATGTAGGTACCTAGCTGCTGATCGAGGGCTCAAAGTCAAACAACGTTAATTACAAAAATATACCAATAATTTGAGGGCTTAGTCAAAAAACGTTATCCGCAAAAAACAACGATATACTGAATTACACATACATATTGTTTGACATTAGGCCCTCGAATTATTGATATGTTTTTTTTGTAGACAAGGTTTTTTACTTCAGGACCTGGAATTATTTGTATGTTTTTTTGAAGAAAATGTTATTTGACTTTAATCCTTTGAGATGTTCACTGTGACTCAATTTAACGAAATAATATTAAAACTAATAGTATTAATCAAATCATTTTTTAAGGTCTGATAGGTACCTCTACCCATAGATTTTACAGGTGGCATTAAATGTGGAAACTATGAATGGAGTCGGTATAAATTATAATTTATCGAAAATTTCTTAGGAAATGTGATCAAGGTCATCGGAAAAGAAAGGTGTTTGTAGATTTAAAAAAATAAACAGATTGTCCATCAGTTTCTTCACCACACTTTGATAATGTCTTCACCATACTTTTGACAGTTTTCGAAAGGCGAAATAGCTGTCCCACGAAAAATAGTTATACCTTTCAAATTTGAAAACAAAGGATAATAGAGATTCTTCTGAGAATTTCATAGGAAATAGCAACTTAATGAACGTAAATATCTCTCAGGTATAACAAAAAATAACTGAAACACCGTCCCTAAGAATCACAAAGGAATCTAAAAGTTACCGAGCAATAAAATAAATTACCGAGGCATAAAACATTCTACAGAAAATTTACTTAGACAAAATTACTTCATTTGAGTTGTTTATAGTTGTACACATGCATTTCTTTTCTATTTTCAGATACAATCAGTTAAATATTAACGTAACAATTGAACCTGCTCGTATCATGCCATGCAGTTCGTGATTAGATAAATCTATTTCCTATAGCATTATTTGTTATATAAATCTTAACAATGGCTGATTATTCAATATTATCAAATAGCTCCAACGTATTGATTGTTTTAATGCGATTGTAATCTGGAGAAATCTAAATGCGTATTCCAATGCAGCGATAAACTAATCAAATGACATTACTTAACGTTATAGCAATAAATAATAATACAAAATTGAATATAAATAAATCAAATTAAAGTTTATATTACCCCAGCACTTCAGCAGTTTTGTATGTTGGTATTTTTTACACGGTGTTGCCAATTTCAAAATTGATAGGCAAAATAAATAAATAAAATGTTGCTTTACATAATTCTACTCCTTAGTAGAAAGTGTGGGCCGGTGTCGGTGGGTAGGATATTGCATTTCGCGAAACTTGATTTAGCCTCCGGGTATATTCGCGGTAAATGTACACGAGACGAGAGCATTCATTTTTTTGTACAAAAACTAGTTTAAAACACCTGAAAGTAAATAAAGTAATATGCAAACAAAATACATTTTTGTTATTAATTAACCAAGCCATTTCTACGAGTGTTTTGATAGTGGCAATGGATGAGTTCTAATTAATAATATGATTGGATTTTTCGCTAAATATTATACCTAAAAATCGTTAGGTTGCGTTTTAATAAGCACAATTGTAATGAACTAGAGCAGATCCGTGAAAAATCACGGGATACCATAATAATTGTAGGATTTGCGAAGCTGAAAGTGTCTACTTATTCATAAAATATTTGCCTCAGGAATTTTCTATATAATACATTTTGTTTTTGTTATCAAATTAGAGATCACCAGAAATTTACTTTTCGGATAAACATTGTTAGTAAACTTGAAAATGACGAAATAAATAAAAAAATTAAACAAAACAAATACATTACCTAGGGACGAGTAATTAGTTCAAATAAAACAGTTTTCTGATTATTGGTATGTACCTACTAATGATTCCTAAATTATTCTTCAAACAATCAGTTACAATGAATGACATTTAAATTGCATACAAATTAGAGTTTCAATGAACGTGAATAATATCGTATGAATAACTAACCGATGACAGAAATGAATATGTTTGATTAATAATTTTTAATGTAAATAAATAAATATCTAATAACGTGTATATTCTGCGGTTTTTCCAAATACTCTTACGTTAGACTTGTGTTTTCCGGTGTTCCAAGTAATTATTTTAAATATAAAAAAATCGAGTGCTGTCGTCTTATTCATATTAACCACTATCTAATGTATAATCCGTAATTAATTTATGAATATATAAACAATGTAGGTAATTACTTGTCCCGTGAGATTATCGCACCACTGATGCGCCACTGTCTTTTTGCCCCCGTTGGTGCCGCCCTTCAGATGTGGGGTCAGAGGGCCCCCTGTGAACAGGTCCTCCAGGCCGTCGGACATGTCCGAAGCCAGGGCGGGCCGCCCGCGCCCCTCGGGCCCCACGAAGTCGAATTGCCCGTCCCACATGTCGTACTCCAACTCGGCGCAGTCCTCGATCTCGCTGAACTCGCTGGAGCTGCGCACGCTCATCTTGGGCTTCGTTGAAAACATTCCGATCATTTACTCTGACTTCACTCAGAACCACAAAATGAGCGATGAAAACGAGTTAATCATCGAATCGTTCTCTCAATTTCACTCAGAATCACAAAGATGAAAACTAATGAGAATTTCACTAAAATGCTATCAAGTTGAAGGCTTCGTTAAAAACATTCCATTAATTTACCACAACTTCACTCAGAACCATAAAATAAGGAAGACAGAAGACAACGGTTTTCAGAATTTCTTTGAAGAATTTAGAATATTTCTCACTTATATCACTCACTTAAGACGCTCGTAGTAGTTTTTGTTTAAAATTTTACAGTTTTTTACCAAATTTTCACTGACAGCTGAGAGCTTGCGTGTACTTTCGTATCACTCACTGTCCACTCAAAAACAAGAGTGAAGACCAATCTTGGTCCTCGCTCACATTGCAACTTATAAATCAAAACACGATGTTGTCACTTCTTTAAAAACACTGACTAATCACATTGTGCGGGGTCAACATTGCTCGTCCGATAACAGTTTATCCAGCGACAGGTTAAATAGATTATTTATATTTGCTGGCTGGTACGACATGACCCTATCGCGAGAAAACTCCGAATAAAATAAACTAGTAGAACCGAATCTTATCATTGTTTTGTCGATACGCCCGGAGGCCGACACGCTATCCCTAAAAGATATTATGACTCTCGCGTGATTCACTCGCGTAGACGACAGGACGAGGAAAAATAAATTCGCTAGACATTACGAATTACATTACGACTCACCAACAACATTCACAGAATAAACAGTTTAACTCCGCAGTACGCATTTGAAAGCCCGCCAAATTGTACCGAGACGAAGATTCGAATCGCCGCCGCGCGAAACTAAAACTTTCAAAAATAGAACTCACACTCATAGACAAAACGCAGCGCAATAAACACACCAATACTTTATAAATAAGTTGCCAGGTGAGAGAAAAACTTCACAAAGATAATAACAATATTATCGAGTAGGTACTTTTTATTGTCAACCGGCGCGTTCGACTCGTTCGAGCGATAATGCGAGATTGCCAGCGAGTTGCGTCGCGAGTCGCGAGGGTCGCGACCGGTGACCCCCCCTGGATCCAGTCAGCGTAATAGACTTATTAGATCGGGGGGAGTAGCGACATTCGCGTGTTGATTCGCGACGGAATGATCGACATGAAATCGTTTTGTCTGTAATAACATCCTCATCGAATGGCCGGCATGATACCGCGTCTGTTTAGGGCGTCGACCAGACAGACGGCCACTGAATGACTGAATTAATGAACACAATTGAAGTACGGAGGAGCGGCCGCTGCCTGTTTCTGTTTACAGTGTTGAATGTTGAACAATATTTATTACTAGTATTTATTATTTCTTATACATAATGCCAGCGCGCGAGCGTGTTAAGTCTCCCAACTCTCAAAGTCTCGTGGGAGTTCTTTGATACCTATCTATCAATTTATTTTCTAATTTAACGGCCATGTGGTACTAAATCGGAAAGATTAACCGTTCAGGGTATTATCCCCTTGAAGAAGTTTATTCTTATAAAACAGACATCATTCGGTGGCTGGCTTCCTGAATATTAAATTATAGTAGTCAAACATATTAATTTCAATATTTAATTACTGCGAACACTAATATCAGGGAATACTCAATACGATCGATTCATAGATTTTTTTTTCTGATTTTCGATTAAGTGTCGCTAACATTGTCTTCACTTAAATATTAAAATTTGAAAAAATAAAAGGAAATATTAATTTGCATTTTCTGTGATTAGGGAACGTACCCATACTACGTGACACGTTTAGGGGGGGGGGGGTCTTCAAAATGTCACGCTCCATACAAATGAGCGGCGGGTTGCTTAGGTTTTTGGTCACCGGGGGGGGGGGGGGGTTAAAAATTGCAAAAAAGTGGTCACGTAGTATGGGTACGTTCCCTTATGTGTTATTCCGGCGTGAATCATTCCTGTTCGTAGTTTTCACATTCAATGAACCCAAATTTGCTTTGAATTTAAGTGTCCTTTTTTGAAATTGAAACAGATTGTTTAGAGAAGCGACAAAGCAGGTACCTACATACATCAGATTTTTAAATTAATTAATAATTATGTAAGTATATATTTCGAATGTGTACCAATTTATTTTGTTTTTGATTCTCTCTAAAATGGATAATGTGGACACATTCGTTGTAGAATGAGCTTGAGGTAAATATTTTATACATACTTGCAGCTCCATAAAATCTAAAATTAAATAATAACCCGTGATTTTTCACGGGTGCCAGTACAATAAAATGTTCATATTATTATCTCTGAAAATGAAAGTGAAAATAATCATATTTATTGCTTATGTACATGCTGCAAAGAACTCCAGCATAATTAATTAATATAAATAAAACAAAAGTTACAAACGAAAATAAATTAACATTAAAAAATCCATACCGACTCTAACCGATTTAAATTTGAGTAAAAAAGTTTGTAGTTAAAGCCTAATTGCAAAGAACTCCAGCATAATTAATTAATATAAATAAAACAAAAGTTACAAACGAAAATAAATTAACATTAAAAAATCCATACCGACTCTAACCGATTTAAATTTGAGTAAAAAAGTTTGTAGTTAAAGCCTAATCGTCAATTCTTTCAAAATCGTAGGAGTGATGTTTTTTTTTTAATTTACCCAACAATCTTTAACGACATTTCCACAATCTTAATTTCAATAAAAAAATAATTCTAATTAATTGCATAATCGTGTCTATTCAAGGAATTTCTTTAACGGAATGAAATTCCTTATCATACCGCACCCACTTTGTACTTCCCACTTACACAATGTAATGTCGCATTCGTTGTATACGAGTACCTAGCCAACTACGTAACTAGGTTGTTTGGCCCGAGATAAGGATAAGCATTTCAATAGTTGTTTCTTTGTAAAAAACATAAACAATAAACAAGCCAAAAAGCTAAAAAGATTTGTTGCCACTAAAGATCTCCAATTCATAAATTTAAAAAAAGGTGTTCAGTATTGAAACACTGCTTTAAATGATTTTAGCGCCAAAAGCTGAAAATCTTTAGCATGAAAATTTGATGCAACCTTTTTCTTCCTCTTTACATTCAACCTTCCACCTCTCGAAATTTGTCAGTGGGGTGGGGATGTCATAAACCTCACAGGGGGCCCAGTGGAGATGTCATATTCTCAGTGGGGGATATCATACTACCAGTGGGCGGTGTTATACTTCCAATAGGCCCAGTATGGAAAGTCATACTCCGGGAGGGTCAGTGGGGAATGTCACACGCTCAGCAGGGGATATAGTGCCCAGAAGGCCTAGTGGGGGGTGTCTTCCTCCCCTAGGAGTGGGGCATATCATACGCTCATTGGGGGATGTCATACTCCCAGTGAGCCCATTGAGGGACGTCACACTCCCAGTGGGGGGTGTCATACTCCCAATGTGACTTAGGTGTGAGTTTCACATAAACATCACTTTCTCTAACGAAATTTGTTTTGTAAAATGGAGAAAAAGTCGCTACCCGCTGTTAGATTTGATCCGACAGTCGATAAGTCGAAATTCCTACCAAATGAAAACTGAACCAATCTACAAACGATCACCGATCATATAAATGGAACAGGCAAAAACAATATTTCATTGTAAAATGTCACATCTTGCAAGATTTATAAATATCCCTTCGCAGAATGATATTTTGTTCTCCTTCCTCTTATACCATCTCCATAAAGACCCACAATACATGGGTGACGATATGGAGACGGGCATTATTATATATGACACTGCATAATGTCCATGTAGGTAGAGTGGATTAATGGTGGCATTGCGCGGGATTCAGGTGATTAATTTTTTGCTCGAATTAACAAGTAACATTGAAAGTAAAGAGTTGACCGCGGGTCCAAGTGGCAGTTTAATAATAATGTACGTAATAGGCAGCGACAGAAGGGGACTGGGACTGGCGCTTTCTTTACCGGTCCAACGAAAGTGTTGGTCTCTTGTTCACTGTTCAGACCGAAATGGTCGGCCGCTGCATTTCCACCTTGCGGGTTCATTGACGCTCTGCGGCCTGCGCTCTGTACAGCTATCCAACTAGAACCAACACCTTACTATCTAAATGTCTAGATACTGATAGCGCCTCTAGCGGCAATTACAGACATCTTGTTCGGAAAATCACGTATCGGAATTTATTTTTCTATAAATATTTTTTCCCGAATTTTCGTATTTAGCTGGCTATGTTATCATTATTATTTTATTTTATTGTGTTTAGGAATTGTTTAATTTCACAATTGTTTAAGGCCACATCAGCAAAGCAAACGCCGGTTCAAAATGAATACTCGAGTTTATTTTACAAATTCCGTTTCACACGACTTTGCACTTTTTTTAAATCTACACTGCTAACAATCTACACGGCCCGGTCTCTGCATTTCTGAAGTACTGCTTAGGTTGTTGGAAAGAAAAACAAAACATACAACTGTCATGTAAAATTGATTCAGCCAGTATGATTTATATGTTTTCAAAATACACTTGAAAATGTCTACATCTCGTAGAGTATTGAATGTTTTGCAAATAAGTCACATTGAATTTTTAATTTTATTAGATTTACAACATGTTGTACCTACCTACTGAATAAATCATTCGATGTGTTAAGGAACCTAGATACTTGACTTACTTTAACTAGTGATTCCTGACATTATTTGGAGATAATGTACTTAAATACGTTTATAAATAAATAAATTATGCTTGAAAAAGATCGGTGGCCATCTTAGCTGTCTGTTAGTGTCCAGGCATTTGTATACAAAGGTTTTGGTCGAACCAACATCAGTCTTTCTTCAGTATCTGGCCTCGACTTATCGCTCAGAGGCGATTATCCCGGGTAGTTACTGTATTAGGAAGGTACTGTATTAAATATAGTGTGCAGTATTAGGTAGGTACTGTGTTAGGTAGGTACTAGACTGAGTCTAGTTAGTGTATTGAGTAGCGGCTACCTCACCTGACCGCCTGACTGGCTGCATTGTCTGCCCATTATAAACACGACCTGACTGAATAATTGCTATTACGACAGTTTATTAAACATAACTTAACTTGTTATTATTGTCAGCTTTTGATCGCCCCGCTGTAGTAGGCTCCGACCAGTGAGAGCTTGCGGCCGGTGAAATTAGCCATTTTCTACAGATCATTAAAGAATTTTGCTAATTAAAAAAATTACATTTGTAATGTTTCTGATCTCGCCGCCGAGAAAACTCGATGGTGGAAGTATACAACTGTCACCGTGGGATAACTTGTAAATATAACATTATTTTAAAGAGGAGAAAACATATAATATACACAATTTATTACATGGTGTCCATAAAGTGGTGGTACAAGCGATAAACTGGTAACTACATCACATTTGGGGTCGATTTTGTGGTACAACAACATTTGTGTTTTTGATTTCGAGTAATTCTAGTCCGGAAGTGGAATTTTTTTAGTCAAATTCAAAATATTCGTTAGCTAGAGGGTTAAATAGGTACCATCAGCTGTTTACTGTCTCTTAACCCCTCAGGCCTCGGGTATATTCTACCAGAAGGTCAAAAAATTTCCGCTTTGCGACAAAATCAAAATAAATGGAATATTTCTGCATGTACCCGAAAACTAAAAAACTGTTTTTGAAAGGTGGTGAAATACGCTTTTAAATTGTGTAATTTAAAAATCACAGATAACGAAAAAAAATTAAAACACACACATATTTTATTAGGCAAAAATATCATAAACGTTATCGTCAACTCACTTTTTGTCGTTTCATATAAAAATAATTAATAAAAAAATTCCCAAAGTTACGTTTTTTTTTCAATTTGTGGTGGGAAAATTAAAATTCATAAAGGTGTTCATTTGAATTATTTTGTGATTAAATATAGATGTAAATATAAAGCGTGATTTTTTTTCTCTTTCTAACACCGTTTAGATCATATTTCGCACCATGAAAGTAAGAGAGATGCAACGATTTTTGAGACCTATGTGAGCTGTTCCCAAAAGCGAACAAATTGCTCTTAGGGGTTAAAAATGTATCGAATCTTATATAAGGCTCAAAAAGCATTTTAATTCTTTAGTTGCTGAAAAGTATGGAAAGCAAAATTAAAAATATTATATGGACAAGAGTTGGTTTCATAACATCCTATTGAGGCATCCATAACTACACCGCTTAAAGAAAGAGTAATCAATATTGCATGAAGCCTTTATATGGAAGTGATAATACTGATAATGCGATCAGTAGGTAAGCTCCTACTTACACGTATCGGCCATGCATGGACATTTTTTAGATTTTCATGTGAAAGGTTTAATAAAAATCATCGAGATATGTAAAAAGTAAGCACGAGGGTATTTATTACCAGAGAAAACCAGAAATATCTTATTTTTAAATCAGATTTTAGACGTATTGACTCTTTTCCACACAAAATAATAAATGGATTTCGAAAGATGGTTCTTTTATCTAGCATTCGCATGTTTTAAATTTTCAGAAAAATGTTTATTTTTAGTATAATTAGGTTATAACATAGGTGGTTGGCAGATTTGTTAAATTTTCAAAAAAGATTTTGTAATATACCACCACACCCATTTCAAATAATATAATCATGCAGTAAAATAAATCAATACAGTACCTAATAAGCTAATATATTTCAGATTTTTTAACATTCTTATTTAACTTAGACATTATTGAAAAAATGATAAATACTTATAATCAAAAAATAATTATAAAAAGGACATTATTTTAATAGTTTTATCATCACGCCTTTCAGCATTTTTGGATGTAGGTATAAATTAAAGCAAATTTGGAATGAAATAAAATAGATATTGAGTTATAATTTTAAAAAGCTGGTACAGAGAATAATTAATCTTTCTCATTGTAACCGCCCTGCACGGTCGTAAGAACAACTTTCGACGAAATGTGGATTTTCGGCCGCTGGCTGGTTAAACGCTCTTAAGCATAAATATTTTTAGATCCAATCAATTGAAACCACAAAGAGATTGAGCAACATCTACATGACCAAAAATAATGACAAGAAAGCTTTTCGAAACGCATTAAAAAGGTCAGGTTTATCTCATCAAAAAATCAATACGTCACATGCCATAGAATTGCAAAATAATGTGTTTACATTTACACACAAGTTATGAGTCCCCATTCAAATAGGGGAACGCCATTGAAATCCCCCCTTTTAAGCACTCCTCAGTACTAAAGGTATGGTAGGGGCCCTTTGATTATAATAAATTACACGGGGGGACTCAGAGGAGTTGGAATTCACGACGATTGCATATGCATACTGAATATTGCACGCGTATGCAAATTATACGTGCAGCGTTCTTAGAGGTAGGTGTTCGCGAACCTAGCGCGAGAGGGCGTCGGCCATATAATATTTATTACGCTGACAGTAAAAAAGCGAAAACTTTTATTATGAATTAAATTGTGCCTCAAAGAGTGACGTGTAATAATAGTATGGCGTGTAAGGTAGCAATTATTTACGTTTATTTGGACAAAAAATATGCATAAATGAAGGCGTGTTTGATTAAATTGCGCCCAGAGCAAAGCTGTCTGCGCAGATTAATGACAAAAATTTTTGTTTTTTGTTACGAAGTACTTTTACGTTTTTTTTTTTTATTTATTTATTTTGAAAACCAACAATTATAATATTTTATAATGTATGATAAAATATGTAAATTATTCAACCAATAATAGGTTTTCACAGATGAATCTTAATTATTTATTGAATATAAAGAGTTACATTGGCCTACGGGAATGGGATGGTGGGAATGGATCTATTCTATTTTTATTTATTTTAAAATGTGGTGATGTGATGAATAGGTCGAATTAGTTAACTATTTAATAATAATTATTAATAATAATATCGAATATGAAATTTGTTACTTGATGCAGACAATCATTACCAAAACAATATAAAATATTAACTTCAATATTATTCACCTGCATCCTAACCTATTTATTAGATTTACATGATCACTAGATAAATAAATAGTAAAAAAACAATGTTTTTAACAAACTGAAATGGAGCAAAAATTATTTTAAAATATTTTTCAGACAGAAAATTGTAAAAAAAATTTCGAAATTTTCAATTTTTTCTGAGTAACACAATATTTCTAATTATTTCATCTCCCATTAAATTTCTCTACTAAATGAAGCATCAGCAGATAAATAAACCGTAACCTATATTTTTTGGAAAAATTAAAGAGAAAAAAGAATACCATTACACACGTCGACATACACATAGAAATGAGAAAATAGTGTTCCACGAAGAAATAAGGAAAAGTACACAATCTTACTAATATTATAAACGGGAAAGTTTGTATGGATGCATGTGTGTTTGTTACTCTTACACGCAAATCTACTGAATGGATTTTAATGAAACTTTACAATAATATAGCTCATACATCAAAATAACATACAGGCTATAATTTAAAAAGCTAGCTAGGGAGGGGTCGCGGGAGGGGAACGGAGACGCACGGGAAAGGTGATTCAGGGAGAAACAATGCATTTCTTTGAAATGGCATTGCAACGCATGCCGGGAACCAGCTAGTGCTTAAATAAAGTACTCGAACATTTTTTTTTTATATGATAACACCTTCAATCTTCTACTAAAAGTACTGGGTGTTTCAAAGAATATGTCGAAATCTTTCGGAGTTTGATTTTGACCCTGACAACCAGCATTTGTGCGCTTCCGGCCAATGGGTTAAAACTGATTGCTCTGGGTGCTTTTTAAAGTTTATTAGTTCGAGTAAGTTAGGACAACCGATAACGTTATCGATAAAAGTAAAAGGTAAAAAAACTGAAAACAAGGGAGCGTGGGATGGAAAGAAGTCGCTGTGGGACTTTTTTGCACATGGTCTCCGGTTTTTGTCGATTCCTTATTGTTGCGCCCGTGGAACGACGGGCTATGAGAACCGGATAATAGCTCTAAAAGCCGCTTGATCGACCAGATACGAGATAAAAGCAAGTTAGGCAGAAAACACGTGGTAGCGCAAGCATTGAATAACTAATGCACATGTTGATAATTCCATTAAAAGGACCATCATACTTGAATATACTAATTTCGGTTGTGGGTCTGTCTGCGAGAGATTGTAACGTTGGTTCAACGAACTCGGTTTTTCTTTTTAATTTCTTTGTCGGTTTCAAAATTGGAACTGATGTGTCAAGAATTCAGACAAGCTTTAAAGTATCTAGAACTTATAATATAGACTGCGGTTTGGTAAAATCCCTTCAAGGCACAAACTGAAAACTTTGCAGGAGACGATAAAAACGAATTTTTACAAATTTGTAAAACCAATTAAAAATCTCGAAGTTTATATGAAAGTGCTATGGGGCCATTCATTTATCACGTAAGACGAAATTTGCTAGTTTTCAACCCCCTCCCCCCCCTATTATAAGAAAAAATAAGAATAGGCCGACCCCCTCCCCCACTGTTATTACGTAATATTTATTACGTAAGAATCTAAAGTAAAGTAACAATTTTTAGAAATGTTTATTTGTACTTACAAAGGTACTAATAATTTTAACTTTGCGCATTTTTGTGATCCTACGTAAGAAATACCTACGAGACTCCCTCCCACCCCTTGAAAGAAAAAATAAGAAATGGTCTACCCCCCTCCCCCCCTAAATCGTCTTACGTAATAAATGAATATTCTGTTTACAAAAATTTTATATAAAATATTACAATTCTAATGATAATTAAATTATGAACATTTCGAGAGTTACGTAATTTCGTATGTGCTTCTTTCGAAAGAACTTTAAAAAATTACAAAAATATTTTTTTTTTTACAAATGCCTAAATAAGCAAAAAATATTGTTCCGTATTGTACTTCGAAGACTAACTATTATTTATTCTACATAAAATCACTCAAAAGTAACATTCCCAAAAAAATGTGCCTAGAAGGGTTTTACCAAAACGCAATCGATATACTCGTATATGTACATAAAGCTTTTTTAATAGAATATTATTTTAATCCTATATTTGAAATGTGTATTTCTTGGGGTTAACCTTGACAATCAGGTGAGTAAGATTCTGTGATTTTTCAAGGGTCGGCTTTTTTTTAACTATCTTGCAATTTTCCATCTTACAATTATTACAATATCCCGTGATTATTTTACGAATATTCTGCCTTAGTAATAATACTAAAAGCTGATGATAAAAAATGGAATTAAATTACATGTAGGTACATAATACCGAATTCAACCCCTTATTATGGGGGTAGGATTACTCTAGCCATTAAACTAATTTGAACAAATTTAAAACCCAGATTGGGAAGTAAAAAGCTGCAGGCATCTTTTTCTGGCAAATGGCGCCCATTGACGCTTTTGTGAGGCGGACTTTGGGAGAAAAATACTCGCGAACAGGGCATAACTTTTTAAAAACGAGATGAATAATTTATTGGTTTTTTAATGCACTTTCCGGTGAAATTACCGATATAAAATTCCAAGAAAAGTTACTAATGGCTATTATTTATGCGTCTCGGAAGTGACCTAAGCCCACGCGTTCTCGTAAAATCATCAAGAATACATTTTATAAAACATTTTTCGACTGGTTTGGTAATGTGGCCAATCAACGGGTCATTAATATTGGCCCTTTATTAACAAAGCAGTTGTAATTCTGTTGATAAGGCTTTTAATTTTAATATCAAGCATTCCAGAAATGAAATATAATCAGGAAATATATTTTGATGATAGTTCCTCTCAGTATCGCCTTGGTGAAAGACACCATTCAGAATGGTTCAGCCGTGTTCGGTGTCCAAATCTGATTGGTCAAGTACTACCCAACCTTTTTATTTCCCTTCAGCTCCTCAAAATCTAACACATACTCCAATAGTTAGGGATGCCATGGTCTGCCTTTGGGTTTTTAATACAGGCAAATAAATAATTTATAGAAGACAAATGTCAAAAATTAAAAAAAAATAAACCATTTTGAAACTTTGGACTTGCGATTCAATTCGACAATGTTTTATTTTTATTTTATTCATTTTAATTTTAATCAATTATTTTTTAATTCATTTGATTACGTGGTCGAGGGATAAGGTTCTCGACTAACAATCTAAAGATCGCGGGTTCGTATTCCGTGGGCGTTCGCAAATAAATTTTATTTGTGTTATTTCACAGTTTAATCATGCAAACTAATAAAAGGTATATTTGCGGAACATTCCAGAGTGGAAGATAGTCTCAGTATCGCACTGGCGTAAGACTACCATTCAAAATTGAAATGTTGCTTGAAATGGCTTAAGCCGTGTTTGGTAACCAAATCTGAATAGCCATATTCACCACATTCCTCTTCCTCACCTCCTTCCCCTCTTCTCTACCTTAGGCCACACTTTTCTGGTGATGCTATAGTCTCACTGGCTCCAGACGGGAACGGTTGGGACTCTTGTTGGTATTCACTTAAAAAATAACAAAAAAATCTTCAGTTTCCTAACAAAAACGAAATAAAATAATTATTACATTTTTTTTATTTTTTTTAATTTAGACGGGTGCCACACTAATATCGCTCTCCATACAATCCTATACAGATCCGTCACACAGTGCTCGAAACTCAAAGTTAATACGCCGTAATCTGCCGTAACCGCTGCCGATAACGTATAACGATAACCGTATAACGATACGACCCCCTCTCTGCCGAAAACAGGAGAGGGGGTCAGCTGTCAAGTTGATAGATTCAGGACAAAGAAATGGCGTTTCGTGGCAGCTCTCTAATTCATCTAACCCCCTCTCCTACCATAGAAAGAAATATTTGATAGCGTCGTGTGACGACATAAGCGCTCGCGGTTCAACAGATATGCTCTCGCGTTTTTATAGCTCTGTGTGTGTGTGTTTGTGTGTCACCTACATTATCCAGTACACAACTAAAAATTCAATCAAGGGTCTCTTTAATGATTTACTTGTATTCTTCTTGGTGTTGATATAGAAAAAAAATTAGGAATTTATTTTGTATCTTTTTCGTAGGTAAAATACCTATTGTGGTCTCACGTTATGTCACTGAAGAGATATGGGTACTATTTTTTAATCATTTTAAGAAGCTAAAATGAATAAATCTAAACGAAACATGAAACAGAACAAAACACAGGAAAAAACGAAAAGGTAACAGTCGCAATGGGATGCGAACCTACGACCTCTGCCTTACCGGGACACCGCTCTAGCCACTAAGCTAATTTTCTCTAAAAATGATTAAATATTACATTGATGTGTATAACCATGGAAACTCTTAGTGTATAACCTTCAAAATATATCCCCGATAAATTGACTATTTTCTAAATTGACCGAATTAGGTGTTCCTAACTATTATTCCATGATCATTTCAAAATTAAGAGAAAAACGGGCGGCGCTTTGTTCATACAAACGTATTCCCAAATTTCCTCTCTGATTTTTGACACTACTGCAATTTTTAAAAATATAATATAGGTAGATATTACATATACTTGCGCATCTGTACGTTTTGCTTATATATATTTTAGTTACTTCTTATAGGATTTAGGACCCTCCAAAAATCGTTAAAATTGCCTGGTTTAAAGGCCATCAAACGTAGAGTATGCAAACTAAACAATGTATTTTTTGAAAAAAAAAAACAAAACGCACAGACATAGATTATTTCCTTCTAATACAGTTTTAGAGGAGAAAAATGGAGAATACAAAACCTCGAGAGAACCCAGTGACTCGAAGGTAGTTTCAGTGAACAATTAAATGACGATGTGACAATGAAGAAGCAACCCCGAACCATATTATGACAACCATTTAAGATTTAGATTTAAATAGATCTAAGTATAACCAAGATCATGTATTAAGACCTTGCCAAACCTAAATAAAATCCTAACATTTAAAATCTCTATAATTAAATTCATCCCCCTTTTGTCCCAACCCAAGCGACCCGAACTGATGAGAAGGCAGAGTGGAGACAGGTAGGTATAAAAACTGCACTTATTTAACTATACATAAATGATTATCCTGAGCTAGTTCCCAGTAACAAGAAGATGCGTTACAACATATATTTATGTAAATGAGCAAATTTTAAAATTATATGAAAGATTGGAAGATATATATATATATATATATATATATATATATATATATATATATATATATATAATATTACTTCTTACTACTGTAATATGCTCTGTATTTAAGTTAAGAAAGCGAAATATTATGTTTCTTTTAACTTAATAATATTTTTTTTTTAAAAGATGATGAATGGGGAGAGGGCAATTTTTGAGGATTGTATTTAGGTATTATCAGCCTGAGGTGTAGTTGTCCCCTTCGCTCAGTATTCGGGGGAGTAAGAGCGACAGTGACAGCAACAGTTTAGTACAATACCTATTATTCAAATTTCTAATTGCGCGCACCGCATACCCCACCGGAGAAACAGTGTGATATTTGTAAGATTACATAAAATAAAATATTATAGAGAAGTAACGAGAAAGTTGGTTCGGTTATTCTTAAGCGGTAAATCGATTAATTATACCTAAGACCATCGAATGATCGGATTAAATAACGTATTCAAATAACAGCAACGCATTTCACGAGGAAACTCGTAAAACACTTCACATTATTTAACACAGATGGTCGTAAATCAAACACTTTTCTCCGACAACTGCGGAAGAAAGCAGTGAATAATTTAATAATGAAACATTATTTGATCTGGTCTATGAATAACGTGACTGGGATTGTAATTTGCTAAGGCTACTAAATAATTAATATCTTTATTATATATGTAGATGTATAGATGATAAAAAAGGAAGGGTTATTTTTTATTTTGATTGGGTAAAGTTTATGCCATATCAGAGTGTTAAGGTACGTACTTGACTTACTTTAACCAGTGATTCCCCATACGCATAGTTCTGGGTGCTCCCAAATGGATAAGGGTATCCCAACTCCACAAAGATTCCTTAATCCCCTTAAAACATCTTAAGTCTCTCAGAAACATTTTACGCGGGAATTACCACCCATGAAAATGCGTCGATAAACTGCCTCGCCCGATACGACGAAAACGTACTTACCACCCATAAAAAACCTAAATAAATCCTCCGTAAAGATTAACCTCCCCATATCCGCAGCCATGTCCCCTATAAAATAATTTACAATAAACAACCAAATAAGCCATTTTTTCAACAACCATCTTTACATCAGGTCTAGTATAAAATGAAGTCGCTCGCGCTGTCTGTGCGCTCAGATCTTTTAAACTACGCAACGAATTTTCATGAGGTTTTCACCAATAGATAGAATGATTCATGAGGAAGGTTTTTAGGTATATAATTTGTCAATGTTTTGCGTAAATTGGTTGAAATATATAATATATCTAAAAGCAGCGGCAGCGGGCAGCGGGCTGGCAAACGGGCGGTGTGGATTTGATTTTGATTGTGTTGGTTATAAAGGTATTGTAATGGCGTGTTTCGTTAACCACAGCAACCTGTTACCGGGTCTGCTAGTATATTATAAATTCAGGATGAAAGAGAAAGGGCCCTTTTTGGCTTGGAGCTCTGTATGCCAATGAATCAAAAAGTCAAAAACCAGTGATTCCTGATATTATTTCGAGTAAAAAATGTAAAAGAAATTTTGGTCTCAGTTGACTTTTTAGGTGTCTTTTTTTTTCAAAAATTTTCATCACTTCTAATGACTTTCCAAATGAGTGTTGAAATGCCGCTATGTTGAGTTGTCATGGAACCTATATATATGCATCATCTTAAACTTCTTCCATCAACTCACTTTCTTCTTCACTTGAATTCTTCCTTATTGTGGATGTCCTCTACAGTTATACATATACACATATTATAAATAATAACACGAGATTTAAACTCCGTGTTCTCAGTACATAATATGATAATTAACATAAAGAGACATGTTTATGTGGACAAAGTCAGCGTGATCGTTCATTCTCTTTATTATTTGGTTATTCATAGCGGAAGGAAGATCGGAAGTCGCTGTGACATGTCGCATTTTCCCAGAATAAATAATAAGTATGCGAAAGAAATGACTAAGTTAATGATAAAAAAACGTTCATCTTGAATTCGCGATTGAATACACAATGTTTGATAAGAATTAAATCGTGCTGTGGAGATAGGAGGTGCAATTTATTTATAGAATGGCAACTAAGAGTACTTTGGAATCTTGTGTGGAATTCACATAAAAAATACCACAAACGAAATTAATGGAAGCATCACAAAATCTCTATTTTGTAAACATTTTACTAAGTTGCAGTGCGCACTTCCACAAATATAGGTAAAGGCATAAAAATGGCTTCGTAAGCGGAGAAATATAATCTAAACGGTGTTAGAAAGAGAAAACACCACGCTTCTTATTCAAACCTAAAAGTTAACCAAAAAAAATTAAAACTAACACCTTTATGAAACCAAAGTTTCCGACCGCAATTTGAAAAAAAAGTAAACTTACATTTTTTTATTCATTACTTTTACATGAAACGACAAAAAAGTAAGATGATGTGCGCATTTTTAAGCAAATAATAATTTGCTTAAAATGTGCTTTTTTAGTTATCGGTAATTTCAGTTTTAAAAAGTAAGTAGAACCATTTTATTTTTCATGTTTGCATTACAATATATTGTATTTAAAATATTACATATATTAGTAGTTTTCGTATATAATCCTTTGAGAAATAATCCATTTATTTAGATTTGACTGCAAAGCGAAAATATTCTGATCTACTGACAGAAAACGTCCGAGGCTTGAAGGGTTAATAAAGAAGAAAAAAGAGTTAATCAAAGGAAACTGTCTCAAATAATCTTGGCCATAAAATAGTAGATTATTTAAGTTGTTTCTTATACACATTCTTAATATTACCTACAATAAATTATTTAGTATTTAACGTCTAAATTTTACGTATAGTAATTAACAATTTTATTTGAATTGTACTCAAGCGAAACTATATGAAAAGCTTCAATTATTCAAAGCATATTATTTTTGGTATTCATAACATAAACCGATTAGTAGTTAACAAATGTAAAATACTGATTTCACTGATAGCTTCGCCTAAATAAATATAATATGTGAAACAATGGGCCCGATTACCAAACCCCGTTCGGGTTCAGCGGTGCCGTGGGACTGAGCAGTAGCGTACAGCCTAAATACTGACTTACATCCATATTGAGTACGCCACAGTGGGGCTACACGAGCCGTGTAATGGCTGAAGTAAACGGTTTATTAATCGGAACATTCAGAACCATTTATTCCACGGAGGTATGTATGTCTATTTACCTACTCTCATTACTTACTACTGAACATAGCGCGTTCACTTTTATTAACTAGGAGCAATTAAGAATGTGTTGAAATCGTGGGAATTGCACGTATTAGTTTTTGAAAGATCAGAGTGCAAAATAATCATTGACATAGGTTTCTTAGGTCTATGGAAATAATGGTGACCTGATAGTTGATCCCTCGACATTTGGCCCAGCGAAATTAAAATTGCAATAATTTTTTTGCATTAATTACCGATTTTAAACCTAAATCGACTTCAAAAATACCTTTAATAATAAGTTGGTATCTCAGATATCAAACGAATTTATTAAGTGTAGATTTTTTGTACTTATACGTTGGTACAGTACACAGACAAGTAGTTTTATCCTTGATGCATTTGAACGAAAATATGTTTATACTTTTATTATTCGGCAGTACATACTCTGCCCCCCCCCCCCCCCCCCCCTTTGGGACACTTCATATTATACACGTACTAGCTTTTGCCCCCGGCTTCGCTCGCATAGTATTAGGGGGGTACCCAGAGCGCTTCCTCCACCTTAACTATCCCCACTCCAATCCCCCCCCTCCTTCTCTCCCCCGCCCCTCTCCCCCCCACCCGTCCCCTCCAAATCCTCCCTCACCGCTCACCCTCCCTCCCCCGCCCTCCGCCCTCCCCCATCCCTCCTCCCCCCTACCCTCCTCCGCCCAGCTTCCATACTCTATCCCCCACCTCACCCCCTCTCCATACCCGTTACAATTATTTTTCAAACAGCTCGCGTGCCACCTATTGCAATTTTTGTATATAAATTTCAAAATGCCAGAGATCTAAGCAACAGCCTATAGCCTATTCTGATGTATGAGCTATGTATATTACTGTAAAGTTTCATTAAAATCCATTCAGTGGTTTTTGCGTGAAAGAGTAACAAACATACATCCATACAAACTTTCGCCTTTATAATATTAGTAGGATTTCCCTAAACCGACTGCACGACTGCATATCGCGTATAAGTATGCCGCGGGGCCAACTTTCGGAGGATCAGCTGTCATGGAATCGACGCGCGACGTTCCATTGGCTCGGTAACGGTAAGGAATCGACAAAAAACGGAGACCCTGCGCAGAAAAAAATCCCACAATAGCTGCGCTGCAAACCGTTGTGAACTTTACTTTTCTGCAGAGGGTCTTCGGTTTTTGTCGATTCCTTAAGCCTCGATGACACACGGCTAGTTTACAAGCTACTATCTGGGAAATTCACTATCTGTTAGTAAACTCGCCCAGTGTCATCGTGTCACTTGCTAACTAGCAGCAACTAGCAGATTGTTGACAATCTACAAAAAAAAGTTGAAAGGTTGTCAACTTTACTCGCCTACACGCTTGCTCGTGATTGGTTTATTTACGTTTCCAACATGGCTTCCGATAAACAGCTGATTTAGACTGTCAAAAATCTGAAGAATTAGTTCACGCAGGCGTCGTTATTCTTGTTGCTGGCGCTAAAAGCGACCTCAGTTTCCTACGCTTCTGAGCGAGTGGACAGTTTTGTGTGTCATCATGACAATCTCACTCGCCGGTTTTCCCGCTTTTAAACTTAGTAGATAGTAGCTTGTAAACTAGCCGTGTGTCATCGAGGCTTTACCGTTACGGAACGAAAGCGACGGATTACAAGTGTTGTTAGCACCCACAGTGAATTTTCTATTCATGTTGATTAGCTGCTGTATTAAATTATTAAAAAAAGTGATTTTCATCAACTCCCTTTGGTTTCCCGCGATTTTCACTGACACAAGCAAGACACAGACATACTTTACACAAACAATCAAATAGTTGCACATATTTTATTATTCATGTTCAACCTAGTAGCTCATTTGAAATGAATCGATTCCATGTGCAAATCTTACGAACTCGGATGGCAAAGCCTACCTCAATTTAAGTAGGTACCAAGCCTATTGTGCATTCATGGACTGGAATAAATTACATAAAGCATCGCCAATGAACAATCTATCAAATAAAACAGGACCGTCGTTCAAATGCAAGCTGAAAAGGCGATGTAAATCTGGGAATGCTAATTCAATGGGCGTTGCATGACCCAACGGCGAATACCTGCAATTATTTTGCATTATATTATATGCATGATTTATGCTAGACCAGCCTAGACGACCAATTCGTACGCTACCTCGTAAGAGAACGGCTGTGTGGACATTTTCATACAAAACTTAAATTTGCATATCAAGCTAAAATACCCAACCAAACTGAAAATTGTATTTTTCTAATCAAAAGGTATAATCCAAGTATTTAGGATCTGTGCAAACCTTGAATTCGGTCATGAATTATTTTTATTAACACTGTATACAATAGATAAACAACCCCCTTTGGCTGTATTAGTAATTTTTATTTTGTATTTTAGTTTATGTTTAGCCTGAGACGGCCGGTCCCGCCCCCTACCCCCAGAACCACCAATCACATTCAACCCGGGTACTCCGTTCTAGCCATAAGAATTGATTTGCACTCACTTAAGTCTTAGATTCTGAACCGAACAGACATGCGAAAACTATCAGTTTGAGACAAAAACTCAAGACATAAGGCCTCTGAAGATGGACAGTGAGATCTGTCCGAAACGTCAGGAGTTAAAAAGTTCTTTTCAGGACTACGTTACGCGGGTAAACCGAGAAAATTGTTTTACAAAAACATATATGATTATAGAAAACATTAAGTGGTAGAAAAAGAAGAAAAAACTTTGTATAAAAAAAAGAAAACACAGATCAAATTATGTAGCGTAGATAATATAAAATTAAACCATTAACCTATACAGGGTGCTTAGGGACGTACCTATTTGACTTCTGAGTCTTGACCAGTGATTCCTGACATTATTTGAACTAAAAAATGTAAATGAAATTTTGGTCTCTGGTAGGGTTGCCATTTGCCATACGTCCGGAATTTTCCGGACAAGTCCGGAATGCGGGGGGAATTCTAAACAGTCCGTAATTAAGTGGAGATTGACATAAAAATGAAATAAACCAAATTATTTTTATTACAAATCAAAAATATCACTTCTGATATTTAATTAATTTTAAATAAAATGTCTAGAAATTTTTACACTTAATGCCCAAAATATACAAAAAGTATATTATATATAAAAGGAATACCTACCACTTTCCAAATCTTTATGTCAAAGTCACCCCCCCCCCCCCTATTATATTTACAAGAAAGTCCGGAATTTTTATCAAATGTCAGGAAAAAAAAATCTAAAATGTCACCGTGGACCAAAATTTTATTTACATTTTTTACTCCAAATAATGTCAGGAATCAATGGTTAAAGTAAGTAAGTACGTCCCTTAACTACCTGTATAAATATAATACATTTTCACATCATAAGATAATGTTCAAGGATAAACATGATTTAAAAACGAAAAATAACATAATGAGAATAATAAAATAACACACAGCAGGGAACCGCTGGTTCGTAATTGACAATTTGTTTTATTTTTCCCTAATATTTGCATTTAAAAAATTGACTTGAAGACCAATAGAAAATATCAGCGTCTGAAAAGATATTATTGCATTTTGTGCACATCCTTCTGAGAAATTAATGTTGTGGGTAATTTGTTTTTGAGTGTGGGTATGGAATAGTTGGTTTGACTTTGTATTTGGTATTGGACAGTGAAATTTCAAGTTTTCTAGTTCATGTTTCACGTTTTTTTTTTTTTTACATGAGCTCCACACAGGAGGCCCTGAGGAAAATAGTTTCCCTCAGGGCCTATTTCATCTTTGAGGATGCTTGTGTGGAGGGTTTTTTTTAAGGAAAAGGGAAGGAGAGGTGAGTTCTGGGAAGGAAAAGGGTTTAAGGGGTGGGTAGGAATCTGGGGTTCAGTATGTCCCGGTCATCCGCCTCCAAGACCTAGACAAACCTCACCCCATGACCCATGAACGTTGTTGATGATTTTGAACAAAAAAAATCTAGTCGGGAATATTTCTTCTATCTTCTAAAGTTGACAAAACATGGAATGTTAATACAACGTTGTTGATGATTTTGAATAAAAAAATCTAGTCGGATATATTTCTTCTATCTTCTAAAGTTGACAAAACGTGGAATGTTAATGAGTCTTTTTTATATTTCTTTCCATCAATTATTTTTGTCATTTTTTAGTTAGTAATGTTTTCACTTATACGGTCAGTCATCAATTAAATAAAAAATTTAAGACGTTTTTTAAGTAAGGCTATAAATGTCCCCTAAAGTACAATTGAGGTTTTCCTCCTCAACCAGGAACCTAGAAAGATGGAAAGGTAAATAAATTAAACCAACCGTATAATAATTTCCGTTAATAATGTTTACGTCCATTTATACAAGACTAGTTCAGCCGTGTGTTATAGAATTATAGTCTGTAGAACCATAAAACGGGCATTATATTCGTATAGTAATAACCATTGTCATTATGTATCTGCCCACTCCTTGCAATTATGGTAACCTGGTAACTGAACCCCGCTCCTTGGAATTCCGTTGATTTATTACAAGTAAAATAAACTTAATGCAAATAATCTAAAGAATGCTGAGGGATACCGTATCATATTACAAGAAGACAATTTATTATTTTTTTCTGTTGAAAGTTCTTTATACACTAGAGCGTTTGCATACTCATTTTGTGTTCTCGGTTGTGACGGCCGCTTGAAATGGGTTTCATAGATTAATTCTACAGCCCGAGTGTTTTTTGTTGTTGTTATATGAATACCGCACAAGAGTCCCACTGCTCCCGTCTGGAGCCAGTGAGACTATGGATTCCCCAATTGGGGTATGTTGTGAGGCTGAAGGTAGTGGGGAGGGGAAGGATATGGGGAGAGGAAGGTGGAGAAGTACCTGGCTATTCAGATCTGTCACCAAACAAGGCCAAAGCAATTTCAAGCAACGTTTCAATTCTGAATGGTGGTCTTACACCAGGGCGATACTGAGAGCATCTTCCACTGTGGAACGTGCCGCAAATATAGTTTATATTATTTTAAAAGAAATTAATTGTGAAAAAACACAATTTAATCAAATGAAATTTATTTGCATAACGACGCGGGCGCAGACCCAGAGAAACTCATCCCACCATAAAACAAAACATAATAATAAGGAGTAATAAACCATTTTTATGTTTATCGCGATTTATTTTTAGGGTATTACGCCGTTTTGCGCTATCTCTTTCTTTAGCCAACGTTTCGAACAGCAATATAATGCCCATCATCATCAGGGCAGAGAAACAAATAAAGGTTATGTGTATCGATTCATTCTGCTTTACGGGGATACATAAATTTTGACACACTTTTCTTTTGGTTTGTGAGCACATGCTTGGAATCATAGATATTAACCACTGGAGCGCTTTTTGCCACAATATGGCACTATTTAAAATACCTCGGATTGCTTTGCTGGAAATTTTGGAATTTTTTTTCCTTATTTGTAAGTAATTAAGTAGAAGTTTACGATTTTATTATATATTTTTTATAAATCCTACAAATATGTGATAATCAACCAAAGATGGGTGAATTCATTGGCTATATAGAACTATAATCAGTTTGTACGTCTCCATATTAAAATTCAGAGGTATATATTTTTTTAATGTGGGCGGAAAATATTCAAAAAGTCACAAAATATTCAATGTCGAGCATTCAGAGAAAAAAGTTTTAAATTGCGATGTCGCTCCAGTGGTTAAAAGATGATAGATCTGTTTTTGTTATTTATTTTTGATGTGTTATGCCGTGTTCGCGCTACCTCCTCCTTTATCCAGCGGACAGCGTTACAGTGTCCATCATCAGGGCAGATGTGTGAAGATAGACCTATTAATATTGATATATTACGTTATCAAGAGGCTTTATAAATCAAATTAAAACACTTGCACAGAATTCTTTTATTTATTTTCCAAATTACATCACTTTCTTGATTTTTCGATGATATAAAAATGAAAAGCACTTTTTGAAACTAACGCATACTGATAAAACTACAGTGCACTCTGACAAAAACAAGCAAGCACTATTGTTTGTTGTTACGTGTTAAGTTAAATCCTTGTCCATCCTTGAGCGCTACGTGAACAACAAGACCGACGATGTTTTGAAAGATGAACTTAAACACAGTACCCAGGAAATCGTTGAACTGGTTCTCAGGTAAGAAGAGGCTCACGAAGGCGAGAACCAGGAACATGGCACAAAGGTTTCTACGAGTATCATTTAAAAAAAATAAATTATTTATTTATTTTACAAATATAAGACAAAAAATCCCGATAAACTACATTTTAGCAGTTAGTCTAACGGGTTCTTTACATTAAAGATCTTATTATAGTGATTTAATAGTTCCATTTTTACAATTAAAGATATAAAATTAATAAAATGAAACAATACAACTTTGTATAAACCACTTATAAAATGTGCAAATCCGACCGGTTTCGGAACAAACGTTCCTTCGTCAGGGAAAGCTTATACTAATTTGACAGTTTAGAACAATGTTTTAAATAAAAAAAAATTATTATAATAAAATAAAACAATACAAAGTTGTATTGTTTCATTTTATTATAATGGATAACCACAAAGTAATAGCTACATTCAAAAATATATAAAATTAAAATTAAATTTTTTACAGAAATATACTTAGATACATTTTTACAATTATAGATATAAAATAAAAATTTTTTTACAGAAATATACTTAGATAAAAGAAAAATTATGAAAACATGAATAGCAATTTTAAAGTCTTTAGAGTAAATAATATGTTATTGTAAGCTAATACAAATTAGTTCTTTCCGTAAGCCAAATCTTCAGTAAGTTCACCAATAATTGTTTGTTTTGGGCACAGTTTTTAATTTCAGCTGGAAGCATATTTAAACAACTGGGAATCATGTAATTTAACGTTCTTTGTCCATATTTATTTGTATGTTTAGGTACAATTAGTCCTTCATTAAAGTTAAGACGCGTATTGTGGTTGTGTTCCAGCCTGTTTGTATATAAAGGTTATTTATGTGCTGAAATATAATTTTGTACCACATAATTGCTCTCACTGAAAGAATTTTGAGAATTTGATAAAAGTATGGAATATTATGCCTTTCTTTGTACAATTTTTTTTCAGCTAATAATTTAACCAATGAATTTTGCACTGATTGGACATGGTCTATATTTGTTTTACAAGAAAAACCCCAAGCTGTTATTCCATACCTTATAACAGATTCAGCTAGAGATAAATAAATTATTCAAAGTGTGCAGATAGGAACAAAATTTTTTAGTTTATACAATCTGCTTACAATTGATCTTAATCGTGCAGAAACTTTGCTTATTTGAATACCCCACTTGAAAAAATTCATTTTACGATTGTTTTTAATTAAACTTCACGCTTCGAAACAGCGCAATACAGGGACGTATGGAGGAGCCTTGTCGATGCAATGGGTCCCCGACCCGAATAGGACAAGGGGAAGAAGATGATGAACTTCACGCTTTAAAGTTTATTTACTATTTATCCAAAAAAATCATCATTATGGCCTCCTCATATTACATATATTGATATGATAACAACAATGTTTATTTTGATAGCGTTGATAAAAATGTTATTTTTCTTAGAATTTTTAAAATTAAATTTTGCATTTTTTTAAGATAACACGAAAAAGACGTTTAAAAGTATGAAGCGAGAACTTAAGATATTCCATAAAAAACAATAAATTATTAGGGAACTTCCCAACTCATGCGACTCTTGCACACTTCTAACGAAATTGAAAGAAACGTCGTATTATGAAAACACATTATGAAATTCTAAAAGGACAGATATTTTTATAAAAGAATATATTTTTTACATTAGCTCCACACAGGAGGCCCTAAGGAAAAAATCCTCAAAGCCTATGTCGTCTTTGGGGATGCTGTGTGGAGGATCTTTTAATGGAAAGGAAGGAGCGGAAGTTCTGGGAAGGAAAAAAGTATGAGTGGTGGGTAGGAATCTGGGGGTCAATGTGTCCGGAGATGGCCATCCTTCCTACTGCGTGTAGGGGATGGGTCTCCCTCAACCTGTCTCTCCATATCCGGCACGCCATGCAGTAGGTGAGCAAAAGCATTCTCCTCCAAGACCTAGACAAACCTTACCCCATGAACCTGGGAACCCCTGCTAAGTCACCGAGCGTAGCTAACCACTTGGGGTGACCTATGGCAGGGATGTTGGTTATCCAATAAATGGTTCCCGGAGCGGCGGTACCCATAACCGCATCCCAAATTGAATGCTATGATTTTAGATTTTTAATGCCAAATTATTTTTTGGTCATTGTGCCGTTTTGCGCTTCCTCCTTCCTTGGCCATCGTTTCGGACAACCTTAGGCTGCGTTTACATGCAGGTAACAAAAGGCGAAACGAACGACGAATTATGGGAAAGGACGCGCCTCACTGTTGCTTCATTCCTTTCCCGTAATTCGTGGTTCGTTCCGCATTTTGTTACATGTATATACGCAGCCTTACATTGCCAATCACAAAAATAATTTTAAAAAGATCGACAATTGATTTGAACATATTTTTTTTTTTTTTTAATTATTTATTAACCAAGAATAACATTACAATATATACAATATACCTACATATACATATATATAATTTTTTTTTTGGTATATACCACCTCACTAGGCTGAGCCTGTTCTGAGGTGGCAGGAATTTAATTTAATTTTGATATCTTAATCTTGGAAGATAAAAAATATAATTTTAATTTAAATAGATAAATGGAATAAAAGAAAAAAATATAAAGAAATGAAAAAAAGAAATGAGATAAATAGATGAAAATAGTTAAGGAGGAAAGAGAAAAAATACAGGCGTTGAGTGTGTTGTTTGATCAAGTTATCTGCACGCAGTATGCAATACCCTTGTTTACTACCCACGTATGAATTTTGCGTTTTAGATTTTTTGTCACTAGAATATCTTTTATATCTTTTTCAATTAAATTAAAACATTTTGGAGCCAAATTGTGATAATGTCTTTGTCCAAATGTAGTATTTGTCTTCGGAGTCATGTGTTGATGTCTATGTCTTGTGTCGTAATTGTGTTGTGCAGTATGATGGTTTAGTTTGTCTTTTTGGTAATGTATAGATATAATTTTGATGTACAGTTGGTGTATGTTCAATACAGCAAAGTCTTTAAATAACTGTGTTGTCGAGAATCTAAAAGGTTTTTTAGTAATAACTTTAATTAAAGCCTTTTGCGCTTTGTCGAGAGGGTCCATATTAGTCTTCGCAGCACCACCCCAACCAATCATACCGTGGGTGATAATTGATTGTCCTAATGCGTAGTATATATTTTTTAAAGTCTTCACTGGCATTATGTTTCGAATGTTCTTAAAAAAATATAGAAGTTTCCTTACTTTAACCGCTGTTTTATTTATTTGTTCTGTCCATCTAAAATAGTTGTCGATGTAAATGCCTAAATATTTGATTATCTGAGTCCGTGTTAGCGGGTTGCACAGGCAGTTTTTTTTAGATGTGCAGTCGTGTATAGTTAGGTTTTCATTGAGTCTTGGTTGTCGTCTGGGATCTATACTAAATGTCATGTATTTTGTTTTGTCTATATTTAGTGTTAGCAGGTTATTGTCGAGCCAATTTTTAATCCGGTTGATTCCTTCGGCAGCTTTTTTGTATACATTTGTCCAGGAATCAGAAGCGAAAATGAGAACAGTGTCATCCGCAAAGCAGATAACATCTCCGCTAATATCTAACTGATACAGGCAATTGATGTAAAGTAAAAATAGTATGGGTCCTAATGTACTTCCTTGGGGAACACCGTAAGTTATGTATCTGTTTTGGCTTGTTACTTTGCCTAAATTTAGTGCGTGGCTGCGATCAGTTATATATGATTTGAACCAGTTATATGCAGAGTTTTTAATACCTATGTTATCTAATTTTTTAAGGAGAATTTTATGGGACACTGTATCAAAAGCTTTACTTAGATCTAGAAAAAAAGGAATACAGCTTTATTTTTGGTCAACATTTTTTATAATGGTTTCTGTCACTTTTAATATTGCATTCTGTACTCCCATATTCTTTCGAAAAC
This sequence comes from Limnephilus rhombicus, assembly GCA_929108145.2. NCBI lineage: Eukaryota > Metazoa > Arthropoda > Insecta > Trichoptera > Limnephilidae > Limnephilus > Limnephilus rhombicus. Next base: position 40,131,336 of record OV815279.1, on the reverse strand, counting down.
CGTACTGATTTTCTGATAGAATCTTATGGTTGTCTAGATAGTCTACCAGTTGGATTTTCACAAGATTTTCGAGTACTTTTGTGAGAACATTTAAAAGTGATATAGGCCTATAGTTGGAGGGATTATTTTTATCTCCGGATTTGTAAATTGGTACTATGTTTGCACTTTTAAAATGGCTGGGGAATACACCGCTAGTAATACTCAGATTACAGATGTAGGTGAAGGGTAGGGCTATTTGGTGTTTTATTTCTTTTATTAGTTTAGTGTCAAGTTTGTCAGGTCCAGTCGCACAGTCGTTTCTCAGTTTATTTATGTGATGCATTATGTCTTTGGTTTGGAAAGTTTTTACTCTAAATGTATTGTTATCTTGTGCATTAGTGATAAATTTATTGGCAAGTGTATCTTCGTCAGTGTTCGTTTTATTTAGTAGTGTTTGGGCTAATGTTTGACCAATTTCTGCAAAGTAATTATTTAATGTGTTGGCAATATCAGTCTAATCAGTTATTACTGTATCATTAACATCTATTTGTTGGAATTGTGCTGCTGGTTTTCTATTTACATTATTTATTTCCTTTACTGCGTTCCATAATACTTTCGGGTCAGCTTTGTTTTCTTCAATTTTTCGTTTATAATATTCTTCTTTTGTCTGTTTCACTATTGATCGGCAGATATTTCTATATTTTTTGTAATAGTTTTGAAGCCTTATATTATTCGGTGAGTTTGAAGACTGTTTGTGAAGTTTGTCACGCTTATGTAAGCATTTAACCAGGTTGTCATTAATCCAAGGTTTAATTTTTCTATTTTTGTGCACCAATTTTCGTAAGGTTGTGTATTTTGTCACAGTCGTATTTATTTTTTCAGTAAAATTTATCATTGCAGTGTTAACATCTGTTTCATTTAAAATATTAGCCCAGGATATGGATTCAAGAGATGATCTAATAGCGTCATAATCTGTGTATTTTATTTGCATTTTCTTTTGTTGATTGTCTTTCTTCGCGTCATTTTTCTTGGAAAACGCGAGCATTGTAGCAAAGTGGTCAGTTACTGTCGTATTTATTATGGTTGCAGAGATATTAGATTTTGTCCTGACATAAATATGATCTATACAGGTTTGAGATGTAGGTGTCACTCTTGTAGGTAAGTTGACGGCGGATCGAAGACCATAACTTGCAAGAAGACATTAATAGTCGTCAGCTTGGTGGTGCCTATCTCCAATTATATTGATATTGAGGTCTCCAGCTATGATACAGTTCGTGAATTTATTAAGCCTCTGAAGATTTTCGTTCAACGAGTTTAGGAACTGCGATATATTAGTATATGATGGAGACCGATAGATGGCGGTTATAACAACAGAATCAAGACATTGTATGGTGACACTGTTTGCTTCAAGTATTGCAGTTGGAATTTTTGAACCAAAAATAGAGTTTTTTGTGTACACTATCACTCCATCACTACGATTTTTGTGATGTTTTGATGAGAAAACATCGTAGCCTTGCATGCTGGGCGCAATAAAATCGTCATTAATCCAGCATTCGGTGAGAATGATAACATCAAACTTAATTTTTATTTGTTCTAAAGCAACCAATAAATTATCGAAGTTTTTGGTGACACTTCTGATGTTTTGGTTCAGTATTTTCAAACAATAATTGCCCGTAAAATGTTTGTTTACTTGTGAAGCATCGAGAATGTTAAATGTTTCTATGTGATTAATATTTTGAATTTCTTCTTCGAAATGTTCGTATTTGTCGTCAAGTTCCTCATTTTCCATAGTCGGTTCTTTGCTGGGCTCTCTCTTCCATTTTTTGTCGGTAAGGGCACTGTCGACTGTTTGCTTTATGCGAGTAAACGTCTTTATTGCTAGAAGTTTTACTACAATTCCAGCACTTTGTTGCTAAATCATCGTCCTTTTTTGGGCACACCATCGATTTGTGCTCGCCAGCGCAGTGGAGACACCTGTCTTTTAAAGCGTTGCAGTTTGGTGAGGAATGCCCGAATCCCATGCACTTGAAGCATTGGATTAGAGATGATAAATCTTCCACGTGCACCCTGATGTATCCGATGTTTATTCGGCCGAGACGGAGTAGTGCATTTCTAGTAGTACTGTCAACTATTAGCACTATGTTTCTTAACTGTTCGTTCCGGTTTTTAGTGATTCGAAGAATCTTGATGCTGTCTTCAGGTTTTCGGCCCTGGATTGTTTCGAAGATGAGATCGTTTTGTTGAATGATCATGTGGACAATTTCGTCGTCTTTATATTCGTTAGCCACTCCTTTGAGGATAACTGTGGGTCGGAGGAGCTTACCATCTTGAGCTTTTAGTGATCCTGTGGTTGCCTTTGAAATTACTGTTAGGATCTTCTCGGCATCTGTCTTTTTAGGGCAGGTAATTATGACCTTGTTATTTTTGGCCTTTGTCATTCCATTGACACCCACTCTGAGGTCGGCTGGCTTGATAATATCCTTTATTGTTGAGGTGATGGATTCTGATGTTGCTTCTTGGTCTGATGAAGATACTATTACGGCATGTCTGGTGCGGTCTCCTCGAATCCCTATTATATTTATGCATCTTATTTTAATACATCTTTAGTTTGGTTTAGCATTTCAACAAGAATAGACTGACGCCTCAACAACGCTTCCAAATCAGCTAGCAAGGCGTAGATTCGGTGAATGGGCCCAAAAAAAGATTGCCGTTGATCCCGATTTTAAGCGATGAAGCTCACTTTTTTTTAATGGATACGTCAATAAACAAAACTGCCGTATTTGGAGTGATGATAATCCTGAAGTGTATGTTGAGACACCGTTACATCCAGAAAAACTGACTGGTGTGCTTTATGGGCTGGTGGAATCATCGGTCCGTACTTCTTTAAAAACGATGCTGGTCAGTACGTTACAGTCAATGGTGACCGCTATAGAGCCATGATTACTGACTTTTTCGTTCACCAATTGAACAACCATGATGTGCAGGAGCTGCGGTTTCAACAAGACGGCGCAACATGTCACACAGCTCGTGCCACAATCGATTTATTGTAGGAAACGTTTGGTAACCGCATAGTTTCACGTTTCGGACCCGTGAATTGACCTCCAAGATAGAGCGATTTAACGCCGCTAGACTATTTTCTGTGGGGATATGTGAAAACGATTGACCACTTGGAGGACAACATTCGCCGCGTTATTGCCGATATACGGCCACAAATGTTGGAAAAGTCTTCGGAAATTGGACCTCCAGATTAGACTACGTTCGAGCCAGCCGTGGCGGTCATATGCCAGAAGTCACATTTAAATTATAATGCCATAAGATTACCTTTCGAATAAAGTAAATTTCATGCAATTTAAAAAAAATCATAATTGTTTTATTCCATTTCAAAGTTCTATACCTCTATAAAAACACCCTTAATATAATTAATAATTCGAGGAAAAAAATAGTCAAACCTGGTCTTAATTTATATATGCATATGGGATAAACGGTTGAAATTCGGAAGAATGCTTTTTTAATTAGGGCGGGAAACTTACAAATCCGACGGTCAGAAATTCCGGAAATTGACGCGTATTGTGGTTATAATAAATCGAATGTTTCGATAATAGGTGTTCTTTCTCGGCGAACAGAATACAGAAGATGTTTCGGACATACTTTAAGACGAAAAATTGTACCTTGTATGCATTCGTATTAATTATATTAGTTTTCGATTGAAAAGTGAGCGGAGTGTTATTTTTCGTACAACACTTGTTAGCAAATAAAGCTGCGAAATCAATTTCAGATTTATACTAGCTGTCAAACAGGAGACTGGGCAGTAAATCATTTATGGTATATTATTAACCAACAGCCGTTATTTAAACACAATAATAATATACAACAGCAGGTTAACGATATTATTTGCGGTTCAAATTACTTTCAATTTTCACAGCCAGTTTGTTGTTAGAGATCTAAGACCAGATAACTAATACAGTCTTTCTAGAATAAGCGTATAATAAATTATAGTATAGTAATATAGTACATTTATTAGTGGTAAATATTGTGAACAATACTATTTCGGATAACTAGTAACTAGTGCATGTTTGGTAAGCAATAAACATTCCTAAACTCGATTAGCATGGGATATTGGATAATGAATAGGTCGAAAGTCGTGTATGTCGAGTGGTGAAGAGAAAAGAGCCGTTTAGATCGTGTACGAAACCAAAACATTTGGTACCAGACCTTTGGAACAACGTTCTGGGGATCTGGAGGTGGGGAGTTGGGAGAGAAGGTTTTCTGGGAGCAACATAAAATGTACTCTAGGAAATTGTACGCCAACTAAATAATGGACCCAGCAATCATAAATTTAAAAAAAAAACTGAATATTGCTGATTATATTTAAATACATCTGAAATACTGAATATATTAATGCTGTAAAATATTTCCACTTCGCAATAACATCCAAATAAATGGAATATTTCTGAACGCATTCGAAAACTAAAAACTGTTTTTGAAAGATAAAATAAAAAGGTCTAAAAAAAGGCTCTCCTTAGTTTTTTCTAACTAAAATTACCGATAATGAAAAAAACACACATATTTTAATAGGCAACATTATTGTAAACGTTAAAGTAATCAATAAAAAATTCTCAAAATTTCTTTTTTTTTCAAATTGCGGTCGTAAACTTTGGTGCTGTAGATTGTAATTATTCTGTGGTTAACTTTTAGATTTTAATATGGAACGTGGTGTTTTCTCTTTCTAACACCGTTTATATGTAGATCATTTTTCTGACGTTAGTAAGGGAGACAACGATTTCCATTAAACTTGTGTGCCACGTGGGTGTTATAACTATCACCAAATAATAAGTCTTCATAAATCCCGTTCCACCTCCTTTTCTAGAGTCAGAAAATAAATGTATAAAAAGATTTAGAAAGAGAGAGCACCAAGCTTTCTCTAAATACAAAATTAACACAAGGACGAAAGTATACACGGAGAGAATTACATCTACTCAAATTATACTTACAAAAAATATGTTTTACGAGTTGCTAAATAAATATCATATTTGAAAAAAAAAACTAGGTTTTTTTGACGTGTATAACTTCATTTTTACAAAAATACGTACATTTATATATTTTTTATTTCTTAGGATTCAACCCCTGGTCTGCAAAGATTCGTCAGGCGCTTTATACCACTACATCAAAGCAGATTTGCGTGGGACTGTGGATTTATCGTATTGTATTGGAACCGAATACCCATCAATTAAATAAATATTTTATTACTATCTCATTCTCTCGCAGGCTAAATCCTAGAGATGCTTGTGGTTGTATCTTTTTAGTGTCGCTCGGTTCTGTTTCAAATCACAACGGTGCTAAAGAAGTTCACTTTGAAAATAATTATAAACAATTATAAATGACAAAAATAAATTAAGTTAGAAGATGTTGAACATCATAAAACGTGACAACTTAATAAATTGAGATAATTAGTCGTTGGATCGTTGTCGGCGGTTTGGCGACGGCTGCCCCCGCTGCCTCGGAGCAACGAGTGATTATTCCAGGAAGACAGAGTAAGTTAGTGGTGAGGTGAGGCCCCAGGCGGCAGGCAGTAGGCACAAGACACAAGGCGCTAGTCATGTTCAGAAATAATAGAATTAGTAATGCGACCGATGCGGTTTCTGTATTTAATCACTCGGGCGCCATGTTCGTTACTAGTTATTAGGTCACTCCCATATCTTATGTAGGACGCAAGTAGGAGGACAGAACACATCTGTATCTTAGTTCTGACCATCTGTGTGGCCGGGAGCCAAGCAAATTACACGAAATAAAGAGGAAACAGATTGTACTTATTTAATTTTAATGAGTTGACACTGACGCAGTCGCCATGAAATATTTGCGCATCTGAGGCATCCATTCGAAAATCCTTCACAGTATCTTTATATGAGAATGCATGATGAGTAACGGCGATTTATGCATCAAATGGATTTTCTATCTAAGATGCGCCACGAAAATCTCCAATCTAGGATGAATGGGCCCATTTACTGATACTATTTCATTGACAGCGCACACCTCCTGGAATGCAATTTATTTTTCGTACCGAACAACTATATCCATGGTCGACACCCAAGGGCCAGCGGGTCCAGGACCTAGGTGGACCTACTTTTTACTTGTATCTATTATTATCAAAATTAAATTATAACTTCTTGCGACTTGACCACGACTATGTGACCCCCCCCCCCCCTGGCGCTAGGTGACCCCCCTGGCGCCAAAGCTGGATCCGCCCTTGTCGACACCACGTCCTGATATGTATTCCGCATGGCAAAACGGACGAGTTGGCCAATCATAGAATGACAAGACGTATGTATATTGCGGCTAAATCTTATTTCTAGGTCTCTTGATAAATTTTGTAATTTTACAGAACGAAACTATTTACTAAAAATTTAGCTTCATGTCTGACAATCTACAATGAACTGGCCGATACTATTTGCGATATTTTGAAGATTAGAATTAATATGACACCTGTGGTATTGAATTTCAACATTGGCCTTGAACTACTGTTACACTTGCACAATTATTAAATTTCATGTTAAGTATTTATTTTAAGGTCGTGTAAAATTGTTTCCTGTGCATTTAAATAGGATTACTAAATCTGAAATATCTACACATTAAAAAAATGTTAAATGGTTGTTTGATTGAGATTCACATCGTGACGCGTGATTGATGCATTGCTACATAAAGTCCGAGGAGTCGAGGAACAGACGTTTCGACACTGGAGGAACCCATTAGAAAAGCCAAAAAAATGTGTTATATTAAAAGATATTTTGAGCTTTAATCAAAAATTAAGTTTTGTATAAAAAATGTCCTGCAGCCTTTTACTTTTGCTGTTATTAAAATGCAGGTATACATCGTGACACCTGATCAATGTGTGATCTTATCAAAAATAAAACGTGATGCACGATAAAATTCTAACTAGAATACGGGCGTACCCGGAAAACTTATGCAATATCTGCTTTTCAATATCCTTATTTGTTTGTTTTTATATATTCTTTGCTTGTTATATTACAGCCGATTTTGGGACCAGTTGTTCCCATTACCTCACCATTGTTCCTAATATTCTATTGAGACAATCGTTCAAGATTGATTGATGAGGTATTTTAGACTCCGAAACTATGTCATTCATTTCAGGCGTGACGACATAAGGGCCATCTTCATAATATATACTTATTTTTTTAATATCTGACCCACATAATATTATTATAAACCAAACGAACAAAGCCATACGTTTGGGGTCAGCGTATTTCAGATGAGATTTAATTTACAATTTGAAGATTAAATAATGATGCAGTAGAGACGGCCAATTATCTTCAATTTCAGAAAATAGATTTATTATCCATATTGAAATAAGTATTGTTGACGAAATAGGCTACTTGTTTTAAAAATGAGCAACAATACCAGCGAGTTAAATATTACCAAAGGTGAATAGGCAAGCAATGAAAAGAAAATGAATTGCGACAAAGAAGCCATTGAAGTTACTGTAAGAAGGAAAATAAAGAAGCATTTCAAAAATAAGTATTACCTCTTCTAAAGAAAGACGACTTATTAGTCTATTACCGATAACCTGCATGCATATATCTTTAATTTTTTTATTACTATGTATGAAAAGTTAGTTGGGCGATGTAGAAATTACTTCTAGGAAGATGCAAACATTGATAGCTGTGTCATGGAGTGGGTTTTTCAAATTGTGTGATTTTACAAAACAAAGTGGTTATTTTAGCTTCATGTCTGGCACCATGGAACTGGCCGATAATAATTTATGATGCATTGTAGTTTAATGCAATAATTTGTATGTTATGGCTGTGGATAATGCAACAGGGGCTGCTTTGATTTGACTTCTACGAATAAAATTGTAAAATAACGTGGTTCACGACAAGAACCCTGAGGAACACCGTAAAACTATTAATTTTCCTTTAAAATGCTAAAATTACGACTTATTAAAGTCCTGTGTTTTTTCATGATTCTTGCAAAATCCGGGAATCAATAGTTTGGAAAGGGGTTAGTAGAAAAAAGGGACCAAGTTGGCGGACAGGGCCATTTGATCGCGATTAATACTGTCATATCGCATTCGTCCTTAAAACACGACCGGAAGAATGACTTCCTCAGATAACGCTGTTATACAATGCATTCATAATTAATTTATCATTCAACAATGAAATCCTTGATTCTCCAGAAGCGTAACCGCATAGCCAGATCAATACCAAACATATGCAAATGAGGATTTAAACTACCCACTTAATAGTTTAAACATGGTCTGCCCAAGTTCAGCGAACCTTGAAAAGCGGCTAAGGGAAAATTAAGGAGCTGAAATTGTAAACCGGTTTGCATTATTCCACCCGAAAATTCATGGACATGAGAAAAAAAATTAGAGTGTGTAATTCACACGCGATAGAAGTGAAATTAGAAAGTCGCTTTCATTTGCCTGTTTATTTTAAAGTGGTTTGAAGATTGGATATTGATTTACAAAAGCAAAAATGATTATTTTTTTGGATTTCGTAGGATTCAAACCTCCGTCCGCTTGATTTTCTCTGGCCGCTGAGATTTGCGACGCACTATACCGCTGTGCTATGGGACGCGCTAAGCGGGGCGCGAATTTACGCATTGAATGAATGAGCGCAGACCTATCGTCGTTTCCGTTTTATATCTCAACCTTGAGCGCTGTTTGACGCTTCGCATGTGTCGTAGTGCGTCATTACCGTTTCAACCGAATTTCAAATCACTCTAACGGGGTTAAGGAACTTTCACTCCAAAAAATAAAATAGCAATGTCGCAGAATCATGATTAGAAGAACCATCAAACGTCAACTTTAGTCAACATGTAACTCAGGGGGTATTTGACCATCCTCTTTATACGTAGCTTATTCACAGAAGTTTGTAAATTTTTGATTTACGATTTATTTATTTATTTATAAAGTCCGTCTTTGACTATACGCCGAATAAAGTTAGCTGACTTTTCAACCTATTGCGGGTATTTGTTTTTTTATTTAATTTATTTAATATACGTTATTCTATGGACAAACTATGATGAGGATGGTGAAATACCCCAAAATCGTTTAGATTTTAGATAGTTTTTTGGACCAAATTATAATAGCTTTCACGCAGGACTAACTAACGCAGACACAGACAACCAGAATTAGTATGTTTGATGAGACAATATAGATAGATTTCTGGTAGAGATATTTAAAATTTGGTCCAAAAATCTATCTAAAATCTAAACGATTAGTGGGTATTTCACCATCCTCTTGATAGCTTGTCTACAGGATAACGTTTATTAATAAATAAATGCATGTGTGCAATTCACACGCGGTTGAAGTGAAACCTTCAGAAAACTTAAGTAGACAGGAGTGGGGAGGCTACGAAGCACCGCACAAAGAGGAGACCGATTATTCTATTATTTTACTATCTCGCAGGCTAAATCCTACAGATGTATGTGTTTGTCTCTTTTTAGTGTCGCTTTTCCGTTTTTTTTTTAGTGTTGCTTAAGAATTTTTCACTTCAATAAACAAATAAATACTCGTTTGTATAAATAGTTAAACTTTTTACATTTAATACATTTTCATATAAAAAGACCACATCATTAGATACTTTATTAAAATTAAAACAAGATCGAGTGCAGTTCACACGCGGAGTGAAACCTTCACCACCCAATCTCAACCAATAAGAGACTTGAAAAGTGAGCTCATAATCAAAGCGGCCAATGCGGTAAGGTTTCATTCTATTTCATTCTCCCGCAGGCTAAATCCTATAGATGTATGAATTTGTCTCTTTTTAGTGTCGCTCGTTTCCGTTTCATCGAGTTTAAAATCACAACGGTGCTAAAGAAGTTTGGAATTTTGGAATTTTTTTGTGTGCATATAAGTAGTTTGTTGTGTGTTGGTTTGAGTGACTGACCTTATAGTTGAGTCCCTGGACGTCCTCCTCCAGGGAAACGTCCGAGTACATGTCCTCCGCCGGGTCGCCTGTAGAACCGCAGCCGGACGAGTTGAAGCTGGACGAGCGGTACAGTTGGCTGAAAACGTACACTCTGAGTTCGATTTGGCTAACATACAGGGGCAAACACGGAGGGCAAATAACACTTTCCAATTGTCATTAAAAAGAAAAATTGAATTTGTTAAACCCACCCAAAGAGCGCGTTTATTATTACATTGACGATCAACAATTAAAGTAGGTACCGTGACGACACAAAAAAAAACATAAAACATACAATCTCTATCTTAATAATGCTGCGCTCTTCCTTACACACTAAATAAAAACAGACGAAAATGAGAAAAACGGTGAACGTATGTCCGCACCCCCCTAAATGAAACATACAATCACTATCATACATTCGCTCACACGTATAAAGAAAATGGAACGAAATTCACATAGCCGTAATAAGATATACCTACCCGTTTCCTCCAAAGGAAAAAAGTATTACTTTGGAAGAAACAGACACACGTATATTGTTTGTCTCATCTTTTGTCTCGCCATTATTTAATGTGTAAGAAAGAACTGCAGCATTGTGATAAGAAACGTAGGTTTATTCCTTTTTTGTACCATCGCAATTTAGTAAATGTGGGAATATCTACTAAAAGCACCTATTGAAGTTTGAAGCCAAATATGAATGAAGGGAAATTACCTGGCAGGTATCTTGCATGACAAACCTTTGGATTGTTTTTTTTACATCAGCTCTACACATGAGGCCCTGAGAAAAAAAGATTTAGGACCTATGTCATCTTTGGGGATGCTGTGTGGAGGGTCTTTTTAAGGCAAAGAAAGAGAGAAAGTTCTTGGAAGGAAAAAGATATGAGGGGTGGGTAGGAATTTGTAAAATCTATGTGTCCAGGAGTGAATCCATCCCTTCCACTGCGGTGCAAGGCGATGGTTCGAGAGATTCCGGCTGGAGAGATCAGAAGTCTTTACCAGTCCCTCCCGATCCGGTCCGCACGCAGTAGGTAGGCAAACGCATCCGCCGCCAAGACAAGAACCTCACCCCATGAACCCGGGCACCCCTGCTAAGTCACGAAACGTAGCGAACCACTTGGGTTGACCTATGGAAAGGGTCTTGGTTATCCAATAAATGATCTTCGGGGCGGCGGTACTCATACCCGCTTACCAAATTGTAAATTTGTATGCAAACTGGCATAAAATGAACTATTTTCCTCACCCTGCGGATTCAAATCGTTCTCGAATAGACCTTTTAGATTCATGGCAAGAAAACATCCATTTGTTGATCCGACAGCTCTCGTGGTCGAGGGGTAGGGATCTTGACTCACAAACCGATGTCGCGGGATCGGATCCCGGCGTGCGCAAATAAATTTTATTTGATATTAATTTGTGTTATTTCACAAGTAATTCATTAAAAATAATATGTAGTATATTCGCGGGACATTTCAGAGTGGAAGATATTATCAGTATCGCCCTGGTGTAAGACCACCATTCGAAATTGAAACGTTGCTTGAAATGGCATTAGCCGTTTTTTGGTGACCAGATCTGAATAGTCAGGTACTTCCCCACTATCCGTTTCCCCATCTCATTCCCCTCCCCACCTTCAGCCTCACGACATACCCCAGTGGGGGGTGCCATAGTCTCACTGGCTCCAGACAGAAGCAGCTGGGACTCTAGTGAGGTATTAAAAAAATGTACGTAAAAGTTTGGGGATCATGCACACTTTATGTACTGAAGTTTGTACCGATTTTGTTCTGAATACTATGGATAAAAAGAAACAAGTTGACTCTATCTATACTGATTTTTCTAAAGCTTTCGACAAAGTGAATCATGATATACTCCTAAGCAAACTTGAAAAAATTGGTATAAGTGGAAATCTTCTCAGATGGTTCTCATCTTACATTAAAAATAGAAGTCAAGCTGTTGCCCTCAAAGGTTACATGTCACAGGAAATAACCGTCCCTTCGGGTGTACCTCAAGGTTCCCATTTAGGACCCCTGCTCTTTACTTTGTACATAAATGACATCAAACATGTCATCTGTAACTCTGATTTTATTCTTTACGCTGACGATATGAAAATATACAAATGTATAAGCTCAGAAGATGATTGCAATAAATTACAAGAAGATATTAATAAAATTAATGAATATTGCATTGAAAATCAACTATTTCTCAATGTAAAGAAATGTAATGCGATAACGTTTTCACGTAAAAATCACCCAATCGTCCATATTTACCATCTGAACAACGTTCCGCTTGAAAGAGTGGATAAAATTAGAGATCTTGGAGTATTACTTGACTCCAAATTACTATTCAAAGATCACATTGAATACATCTTAGAAAAAGCCTACAAACAAATGGGTTTTATCCTACGCATCACAAAACCGTTCAACAAACCTTTTACACTTGAACTACTATATATGGCGTATGTAAGATCTCATCTTGAATTTGCATCTGTCATTTGGAATCCACAATACCAAACTTACATTAAGCGTATTGAAAATATTCAAACAAAATTTTTGAAACACCTTTCGTATCGTTTCGAAAATCACCAGTGTAAACCTATTGCTCTTTACAAACGGAGAAACATTTCTGACGTACTGTTTCTATACAAGATAGTGAACTGCCTTATTGACTCACCAGATCTATTAGAAAGGATTGCATTTCGTTGCCCTGAACGCAATACCAGGTCGAATACGCTATTTTTTATACAGCATTTCAAATCGAAATATGCACAAAATTCCTTGCTCGGGCGTATCTGCAAATCTTACAACGCCCTAAGAGATATCGATATTTTCCACTGCTCTCTTAAAACGTTTAAAACTAAATTAACCTTACAATGTACTTAAACCAAAACCATTATTTCTTTGTTATTTCTTCATTGTTTATTTTTTCTTTTGACTCACTTTTTACTAATACTATATTGTAATATTATTACTATCTACTTGCTTCCTAATCAGTAACCATTTCCTTTTTTTTTAAATCATAAATGGAACTTCACTGGTTTATACTATATTCAATATAAAATGTAAAATGAATGTATTTACAACTGTATGTTTCCTAAATAAACTTAAATAAAAAATAAAAATAAATGAAGTAACAGAAAAAATCTGTACCTATGTAGAATCTTCAGATTATTATAAACAAATGGAAAATATTTTTAACTAATGTAATATTATTAATTTTATACTTGAATTATTTATTGCTATCAAATTAAAATACAATAATTACTGGATATAACTAATTGTTTTAAACAAAACATATTATAAACGAAAGGCAGAGTGCGAAATTTCGTAAAAGAACATGAGAAAAATAAGTTACAAGATCAAGCTCATTTCATAATACCCCTGACATCTAGCGACAAAAGAGTGAAGCATCTTAGCTCCGTGGTAGAAAACTTCTTTACCGACACCATCGGAAAACTCGGATAAATTCAACGGTGATGTACTGATTTCTTTAGGTATTATATGATAATCATTATCGTAATTAAAGATAATATTACAGTATATTGTGAAAATAAAAATAATTACCTAGCTAATGCATTTGATCCCAGCTGCCTCTTTCCGGTGCTGAAATAAAGGAAAACAATGTTAAAAATCAATCAAAGTAAATAAAGCTGATAACCCAACACAATAAATATCCTAAGTTGTCCAAAAATACCATGCATTATTACTATTAGCTTTTTACAGAGAATATATTAATTATTATAAATAATAACAAAAAGTTGAGGATTTTTTAAAACCACGTTAGTGACATCTAGCGATTTTTTCCGGAAGCTATTAGAGTTAAATTCAAATAAAATGAGCACAGAAAAATCGTCATTTCATTTAGCTAAGGTTCTAACTTCACTTCGCCTTGTTCTGAAATTTAAGGTGTCAAAATTTGAAAAGACGATTTCTCATAAACTATTTACCAATTTCCTATTTTTAGGTTGAATCTTGTGTAAAGTATTTTAATTGAACTTATTTTAAAGGAAAATATTTAAATAGGGCCATATATACTTACCATTTTAGAACATACCTAAACATGCAAATATAACCATATATTATTATGCAACCAGCTAGGGCATAATAATTCATTGCACAAGGTTCTAATTACATTTCCCTAATGCAATTTCAAGCTAGGGCCACGTCCCATTACAATGTTTTTCATTAAAATATGATTAAATAAAATACTTTAACTAAAATTGTTAAACAGTTTACGAAAATTCGTCTTTGGAAGCTTTGAAACCTTAGAACAAGGTAAGGCGAAGTTAGAACCATATCAAACCAAAGTAACGAACCATAACGCGCATTGTAATAACGGTCAACTGTCAGATACGAACAAAATAAAGAGTGTTAAGTGATGTTAGGGAACATACCCATACTACGTGACACGTTTAGGGGGGGGGGGGTCTTCAAATGTCACGCTTGGTATAAATGAGTGGCGGCGGGCTTAGGTTTTTAGTCACCGGGGGGGGGGGGGGGGTATAAAAATTGCAAAAAGTTGGTCACGTAGTATGGGTGTACGTTCCCTTAGAACTTTGTAAAATAAAGATTATTTACAATGCTTGACGTTAGAACTGCCATACATTTTTTTTTTACCACTATCATAAAGGTAGGTACTTAAATTAATATGATAATATAATATACTTCAAATTATAAACTAGACGTATTTACCTTAACGAGAGTTATAAACTCGTGTGTAAAGGGGAAAAAATAAAAATTAATAAATAACTAAAAATTATAACTTAACATCCAGTGTGAAGAAAAAAACTAAAAAAAATTGTACATATAAAAGTAAAAATAACTTTTTGTATATAATAATATAAAGTTAAATATTCAAAACAAATTATTTATAATAAAAAAAATTACTAGATTCACTAAAAAGTAATACAATAATATACGAGTATCTACGAAAATACAGCACAGATGGTTCCGAAAATTATTTTAAGAGTAGAAATGAGCAAAAGAAATGCCTTGGCATTCTAAGGTCATTTTTGAAAAATCCAAATGAGGTGACGAAATATTAAAACAACATTTTTTTTAATTTAAAATAAAATCAGGGCAGTATAATACTCTACTGAGTAGAGTATTATACTGCCCTGATGAAGCTACGGTTGTAGCGAAACCCGGTCGGCATAAAGTATAAAAATAAAAGTGGTGTTTACAAAGTTATTGTGTGCAGTCAATTATTATTCGAAAATCAATGGAAAAGCTGCGAAATATGATTAGGAATTTTCACTGCGTAGAAAATCACTGAACTGCGTAAATATAGAGCAGTGGAAACGTTGCTAATTATTACGTTGCTCAATACGTATTTAAGTACTGTATAAATATGCTGTACAAATGTATTGAAGCGTAGAACAAAGTTTGTTTCCATTTTTATGTAAAATCGCAACTATATATATATATATATATATATAGTTGCGATTTTACAAGGAAATATATTCCCTTTAAATTTGAATCCTATAATGTCAAATAGAATGCAATCATCGATTGTCATTTGTTTTGTTATTCTATTATTTGATTGTTAGAAAAAACCATTAAAAGTGATATTAATAAACATAAATGTCGTTTCTTAGTTAAAAAAAAACTTTGCAACACAAGTGTTTTATTTAGAAATTAATAAAAAGGAATTAAACCTATCAACATATTATAAAACGACATTTCGTTTTAAACCAAAAATGGAGAAAATTCAATTCGAATTTACGCTATTACCTGGATGCGATGGCAGATCAAATATTATTAGCATTACAAAAATAGTCACAAGTGATGGAAAAGTGTTTACAATACCAGAAATGCTACGATCCGCCAGCTATCACGAGGAGATAATGAAAACTAGTGCTTTTGGAAAAATAAAAAATAGTTTGAAAAAAAGATACCAGGTTAGAAGAGTCTAGTTAACCATGACAGAAGAACTAAAAAAAACATATGTAGACGAAGATGGAAACCTACAGTTTGGAGACCAATACCTCGAAGAATTGGACGAAAAAAGTTTACAAGTACATCAAAAAGAAGATGCATTAGGAAAATTAATTGAAAAGTTAATGGAAGATAAGCAACAGAGCTTAAAAAACATTGCTGAGAAGTTTGTTATAGAAAAATTCTGCACTAAAAATACAAATGCAAGCCAGTGGATGGAAGTGTTTGAAAAAGAATGTTTGCGGTTTGATGTGACCATGGATGGAAAAAAAATAGAAATACTCAGATTGTTCATGGATAAATCTTGTATAGACTGGTACAGTTCCATGATTATAAAACTAACAATGAACTCAGAGTGGTCAACATGGAAAAACAAATTCTGTGAATCATTTGCAAACAAAGGATGGAACCCTGTCACATACGCACTATCATTTAGATACAAAGATGGTTCTCTGTTGGATTATGCTATGAGAAAAGAAAAACTTCTATTGGATGTGAGAAGATCAATTGACACCGGTACTTTGATAGATCTTGTTGCTTCCGGACTACCAGAATTCATACTTAACAAGATCGATAGAGAAGGATTACAAGATACTGTAGATTTGTTTAATGAAGTAAACAAGTATGAACATATGGTCAACAAAAAAAGATTTATGAATAAGAAAACATTTGGAAATGCAGAACATAATAAAAATGGGGGTAAAAATCCATGTAAAATTTGTGAAAAATTGAATAAGGGCATTCGTTACCACCCTGAAGCTACATGCTGGTTCAAAACAAAAGAGGATGAAAAATTTAAGAGAAATGCCATTAAACATGTAAACAATTCAGTGATAGAAACTGAATTAAATGAAAATGATCAAAAAAACTAATAGTAACACCATTAATAAAAGTCAAACTATTACTAAATGATAAATTAAAAATATACGGAATTTATGATTCAGGTTCAAATGTTTCTCTAATTAATTCTAAATTATTGAAACTAAAAGGAAAAGGAAACAATTTGAATGAAGCAAATTTAGTAACGATTAATGGTGTTAAAAAGACGAGTGGTTTGACAACGTTAAACATAAAAATTTTTGAATTGGAGAATAAAGTTGATGTGTACATTATTGATGAACACAATTTCAAGTATGATTTTTTGATTGGATTAGACATGATAAAAGACTTCAAACTTATCCAAAGTGAAGACTTACAAATATCACAGAAACTCTGCCTAAATAATACAAATAAAAAAGAAAAATATTCTACAGATATGAAAACGAATACTAAATTTAATCATATAGAAAAACACAGAATTGATTTTAACGAACATGTTAAAGAAGAAGATTTTAAAATAACAATGAATCATTTAAATAATGATCAAAAAACAGAAATAAATGAACTAATAGACAAATACACATCAGTGTTCGCGAAGAGTAAATATGATGTTGGCACTGTCAATGGATATGAAGCGAAGATAGACTTATTAGTGGATAAATATTGTAGTAAGAGGCCTTACAGATGCAGTGTAGAAGATAAAAAGGAAATAGAAGAGCAAATAGCAAAATTATTAGACAATAAACTGATAGAAGAGTCGTACAGTCCATTTGCTGCACCGGTCACTCTAGCATTTAAAAAAGAAGAAAACAAAAGATCCAGATTATGCATAGACTTCAGAGACTTAAATAAAATAGTAATACCTCAAGCTCAACCATTTCCATTGATTGAAGACCTAATGACAAAGACCAGAAATTGCAAATTTTTTTCAACGCTGGATATAAACTCAGCCTTTTGGTCTATTCCATTGCGGATTGAAGACAAAAAAAAAACAGGATTTGTAACACAGGAGGGACATTATCAATGGACCTGCCTGCCTTTTGGATTGAAGACTTCTCCGGCAATTTTTCAGAGGATATTAAGCAATATATTGAGAAAATATAAACTAAACGAATTTGCTGTCAATTACATAGATGACATTCTTATTTTTTCAAAAACTTTTGCTGAACACATTGATCATCTGACAAAGCTGCTGAATGCAATCAAAACAGAAAGTTTTAGATTAAAATTTACAAAATGCACATTTGCATCAGATATGGTAAAATATCTGGGTCATATAATTCAGAATAATTCAGTCAAGCCAGTAAAGGATAATTTGATTTCAATAAAGAATTTTCCTATTCCAAAAACACAAAAGAATGTGCGACAATTTCTAGGAAAAATCAACTTTTATCATGAGTACATTCCGAAGAGTGCAATAATACTAGATCCTTTGCATAATTTATTAAGGAAAAATCAAAAGTTTATTTGGACTGATAAATGCCAAAATGCTTTTGAAACGATGAAAAACCTAATATGCTCACAACCGATCTTGGAAATTTTTGATCAAGATTTACCAATTAATATATATACAGATGCTTCTCTAGAGGGTGTTGGAGCTATTTTAAAACAGACACAATCTGATGGAAAAGAAAAACCTGTTGCTTACTTTTCGAAAAAATTAAACAGCGCACAGAAAAAGAAAAAAGCAATTTACTTAGAATGCTTAGCTATAAAAGAGGCAGTGAGATACTGGCAATACTGGTTGATAGGAAAACCATTTACAGTTTATTCAGATCACAAACCGCTGGAAAATATGAATATCAAATCTAGAACCGATGAAGAGCTTGGTGACTTAACATATTACTTATCCCAATATGATTTTCAAATTAAATATTCTCCAGGAAAGTACAATATTGAAGCTGATTGTCTAAGCAGAAACCCAGTCTTAGAACCAGATGAGAACCAAGATGAGCAATTAAAAGTTGTCAACTTAATAAAATTAGAAGATATCTTAAAAGATCAGGTCAAAAATGAGAAGATACAGTGCAGAAAAGATAAATTGATATCGAAGAATAATGTTTATTACAAGAAAGTAAAAAAAAAAAGAAAAAATAATTCTATCAGAAAAATTCAGCATAGATTTTATCAAAAATGTTCACACAGACCTAGGTCACATAGGAATTAATCAAATGCAAAAAATGATAAGCTCATGGTACACATCAGAAAACATGACAAACAATATAAAGAGAACTTGCGAAAGTTGTGCAGTATGTTTAAAGAACAAATCAAGAGGTCAAAATAAATATGGATTGATGTCCTACTTGGGTCCCGCAACAAAACCTTTTGAAATATGTTCTATTGATACGATAGGTGGTTTTGGGGGTTCACGGTCAACAAAGAGATACTTGCACCTGCTATCAGATCATTTCACGAGGTTTGCATATATTTTGACGTCAAAAACTCAAAATACCAACGATTTCATCAAACTCTTAAACTCCACAGAAACTAATGACATTGGCATGATACTATCAGACCAATATCCGGGTCTTAATTCTAGAGAATTCAAAAAATTTTTGGATGAAAAAAATATTCCAATAATTTTTACTGCAGTAAACTCGCCTTTCTCAAATGGATTAAATGAAAGATTAAATCAAACGCTAGTCAATAAAATTAGATGCAAAATCAACGAAAATGACTTAAAAGTGGCTTGGACAACTATAGCCCGTAATTGTGTAAAAAACTATAATGAAACGGAGCACACTGTCACTGGTTATGCGCCTCAGTACCTACTTAACGGCACAGATGTTACGATTTTGCCAAATGAGTTAAAACTTAAGAAGACTGACATCGATTTGATTCAAGACAGAAAAAAAGCTCTGGAAAATACTATAAAGTCACATAATTACAACAAGATGATTTACGATAAAACCAGGAGACATATTAACTTCAAAGTTGGTGATACTGTTTTTGTGGAGAATGGAAACAAACTTAACAGGAAGAAGCTCGACGAATTGAGAATCGGACCCTACAAAATAATAGAAAAATTATCAAACTCAATTTACAAGATAAATACTGGTCGAAAAAAATTAGAATCAAATTTTTTCCACATCTCGAAATTAATTCCAGCACCTGCATTGATGAACCATGAAGAGGATATCGAAGATGAATGAAAATTTTTGCAATAATTTTCTTTCCCGCGGGGGGGGGGAGATGTAAAGGAAATATATTCGCTTTAAATTTGAATCCTATAATGTCAAATAGAATGCAATCATCGATTGTCATTTGTTTTGTTATTCTATTATTTGATTGTTAGAAAAAACCATTAAAAGTGATATTAATAAACATAAATGTCGTTTCTTAGTTAAAAAAAAACTTTGCAACACAAGTGTTTTATTTAGAAATTAATAAAAAGGAATTAAACCTATCAACATATTATATATATAGTCCCAAATACTGCCAAAATGGATGATATGATATGACTGGAAGTAAAGAAGATGAATGAAAGGTTAATACAGTAGGGAGAAGTTATGGGACGGGTTAAGGTAGGGGCTGTGGAAAGGGATTATTTAATAAAATAAGTAATAAGGGGGTATTTGACCTATCCACAGAAAAATGTATATTTTCGATTTACGTTTTATAATTTAATATTTATAACGTCTGAGGGAGTATTTCACGTTCCTCCTCATAGATTAATCCATACGATAACGTACATTTTCGATTCATCAAACCCTATTTATTTATTTAAAAAGTCTGAGTTTACTATTCGGTACTTGAACCTATGAATAGTGGCTGCACATTTATATATTTTTATGTGAATACCTCAAGAGTCCCAGCTGCTCCCTTCTGGAGCCAGTGAGACTATGACATCCCCAATTGGGGTATGTTGTGAGGTTGAAGGTAGTGGAGAGGGAAAGGAGATGGGGAAGAGGATGGTGAGGAAGGAAGTACCTAACTATTCTGAATGGTGGTCTTAAACCAGGGCGATACTGAGAGTATCTTTCACTCTGGAACGTGCCGCAAATATACCTACTATATATTATTTTTAATGAATTACTTCTGAAATAACACAAATTAATCAAACAAAAAATCAAAATTTATTTGCCCACACCGGGATTCGGCCCCGCGACCTTTGGATTTCGAGTCAAGAGCCTTACCTCTCGACCATGCCGGCCGTCAAATATATAGGATAAGTTAGCCGAGTTTTTTACCTTTGCGAGTATTTAGGATGGTGAAATACCTTCCGAGTTTAAAATTCGGTACTCGAACCTATGCGTAGTGGCTATATATCGGATAAGTTAGCCGAGTTGTCTACCTATTGTGAGTATGTATATCTTTATTTTATGATATCCTATGGATAAGCCTATCAAAAGAATAGTGAAATATCCCTTACGTTGTGGAATGTACCGATATAAATGACGTACCTATATACTTACGGATGCATTTATTATTTTGCGAAAATATTGTACGATTTAATTCACATTTTGATACCGAATTTTTAAAGACTTGTAAAAATAATTATTAAAAAAGGAAAGGTGAATACAAAAATACGCACGATAAGATCAAGTAATGTAAATTGCCTTTCTGTAAATTATAATAATGTATTATAAATTTATTTGACAACGCCAAAAACTCAATGAATAAATTAATAATACTCATTTTGGCGATTTAATTTTACAAACGTTTGCCTGTTACATTTTCCTTTCTATGTGTTTACTTTTGCAATTAATTTTAAAATCAACAATAATAATTAAGCCGGTTGAATACATGAATCGAAAAAAAAGTAATTACTTTTGATGAATGGTAATTTACAATTCATATTGAATTATAATGTGATGGTTTTTTGTTGAAAAATTTTCCCGTATTTACTTGACATTGAACCAAATAACCGTTGAGACCTAGTGAAAGCATGTTGGTGTATTTTTTTTGTTCCAGTTAAAAGAAAATTACATTTTCATTCATTTAACTAGAAATAATTAAACACATTAAAATAAAATAAATATTTAAACAGCGCTATTCTATGTCATTATTTTGTTTATCAAGAATAAATATTAATAATTTTTTTTTAAATTTACCCAGCTTTTTTCGTTTTTAATGCCGTTTGGGAGGCAATTATATAAGTTGCCCTCCTCGTACCAATAAATTGTTTACCATAGTTATTGGGGATGGTGTTTAAATGTATGTTATCGTGTTGTCGTTTAAAGTGTTTGTGTACTTGGGACGTTTTAATGAATTCTGTGTTTGTGTGTACGAGTAGTTTATTGTTTTTTTTTTTAATATAAGGAAACATGTATTGTATTCATATAGTTTTCCTAATTTTATTAGTTTCGTTTCAATGTATAATTTTTTTGTGGATGTTCTGGGCTTGTAGTTAAATAGTTTTTTGATAACCTTGTTTTGATCGTAGGTATTTAATTTATACATATTGTCTAAAGCTCTAAAGTGTGACTAAGGGGAGAGTTAGAAGTAGGTAATTAAATATTTTTGCGTCGCAGGTGCACTAATCGTCATTTCCGTTTCATCCCAATCACAGCCGTGCTATAGAAGTTTCACTCCAAAACAATGAACAAGTTTTGCACTAGACAGACGAAATGTGTAAATCGTAACAAGTTATTGCTTAAAAAAACTTTCAAGGCGTCACGCGAGTGGGTTGAGTGGGTTGGTTGGATGCCGCCTCCGCAACCCACTCGCGCTGTTAATCGGTGGAAATGTAATTGACATGCGAATGATTTAGCCGGCGGATTAATGTATTCGTATCGTATTGGCATGCCAAGTGATTTCCTTAACAAGCGCCCATCTTACTTCTTTATGTGTGTGTTTAAGTTAGAAAGTTATTCGTTGTTCTGAACGTTACACTTTCAGGCAGCGATACGTTCAACGGTAACCGCCTGAAAACTACTGAAAACTATAATACTGTTTTTGCGTCATTTCTGGACATTGAAAATAAGCACCTTTGTGACAAATGTTAATTAAATCTGATGCATTAAAACCAATGACGTTGAACTCCAATCCAAACGCAAAACCCCTGCCATTAAGGTGGGTCACGACTGTATGGAAAAAAATATCTTTTTTTGATTTGTCTTATAGATATAAAATCACATAATTTTTTAAATAATATTTGGATATCATCTTCTTCCTCCGGATTAACTTTGAAATTTCAGATAATAGAGAAAAACCCACCCTTGTTCAACTCAAAATGAACTATTTTTCAATAAAACACGAAATAGAAGGAATATTTTCATTTCTTTATTCGAGAAATATGAATATAATTCAAATTATCTCAAGGCAATTATTAAAATTAATTAATAATTATTCAAATACCAGCAAAATCCTTTTTACTCTCAAATTTTGGCATTATTTTGCGAAACTCAATCTTGGGACTTTTTGTAAATAATTTCATAAATATATACTACATTTGCTATGAAAGATTACAAAAATATGGTTTAAAGGATTCATTTATAATTTATATACACCAGAAATAAGGCTTTAAAATGAAAATTTTCAAAACTTTGAAGTAAATCCGGAGGAAGAAGATCGTATCAAAAAATAGAAAAATTTAAAACACGTCGTTTTTAACCCATTTGGCACCCTTTTATCGCTCTTAGAATTTTTTTTAAATGATTCCTTTATCTATGTCGGAGCAGTTGGGGTTCTTACTTGTTTTATTTTTTTTATTTCTCCGTAAATTTTATTACAAATTTACATACTTTATATTTGATACACGCTCCAGATAAAGCAGATGCTTATGTTTAGGAGAGGAGAACTAATATATTACATTATTACACATATTAATATATTACCTTGTAAGGTTATAAAATTTAAAAAATTTAAGTGGAGTTAGTGAAAAGTTGCGGTTTCTTGGCTCGTTGTTTCTTTGGCTCTTGTGCGGTTTCACAAATAAAAATAAATAATAAAAATATAACGTGAATAGCGACTGCCTACGACAGAGAAGTTAAGTGAAATTGTCAACGAATAACTACGTAATAAATACATAACTACAGAAGAAAACGCTGTTAAATATTTTCAGATTTTTCAAACAAAATATTTTCGCTGTCGTATTCTACCAACATTGAAGGTTGAATCAAAATTTTCGTTTATTTAATATTTGCTTTGGACATTGGATAATAAATAAAAACAAATGCAGATACTCGTAAGATAATAAATACAATGTAATCGTTAATGCTTCAGTAACAGACATTCACATTCTCTTGAAAAGTTCTGAAAAATGGGAAAATTTTAGGCTAGATATACAATCGTGTCAGCAAAGACGACGTACTCGATACAACAAAGGAAAACAGCTGTCGGCTCTGTCGACTATTGGTTCAGTTGCTTCAATTTCTAAAGTGCAAATACAAATGAATATGTCGTACAGGCCACGTACGGTTTAGGTGTTGACATTAGCGAATGCTGCACCGTGTGAGGTGTGGATTCATTAACATAATATGAATGAGAAGCGAACACAAGATACAATATCACGGGCACTCGTGTTACTAAACTAGTTGACGTTTTATTTTCAGGGTGACAATTTTAAGACCGTAAGAAATTTTGATGAGGATGTTAGTAATGCGCGTTTTCATCTCGTTACAAAATATCCCCGACAAAATACCTAATAAAACCTAACCCAACCTAACCTTAGTTTACATTTTACTTTTTTTTTTTTACATTAACTCCACACAGGAGGCCCTGAGGAAAATAATTTCCCTCAGGGCCTATGTCATCTGGAATGCTGTGTGGAGGGTCTTTTTGAGGAGAGGAAGGAATGAACATTGGTCTTGAAGAGACCCATGTTATAGGAAGGAGGAAACACAGAGGCCGGCAAATCATTCCACAGCCGAGCTGTTGAACACGAGTCGAAGAAACGACCCGTTCTCATGTGACAAATGTCAACCGTGTACAACCGTGTTGGGCACGCGTTTGGCGTGTTCCCCGACTATGCACCGGTGCCGAAGGGATCAATGATGCTAGTTCCTTGGAGCATCTTCCATTGTAATACCGGTAAAACAAGGATAGCATTCCCACCCGACGCCTGTGCTCTAAAGATTGCAATCCGTCTGTTAAGATGGGAGAATCTATTAAACGGACCGCCCGTTTCTGCACAGAGTCGAGGGTATTTTTCAGGTATTTTGGAGCTCCAGACCAGAGGTGGCTGCCAAATTCAACCGTGGGGCGCACTTGTGATTTGTACAGGGTTAGCAGTGGTGTACTATGAAAGTATCTGGGGGCCCTGTACAGTGCGCCCAGTTTCTGGGAGGCTAACTTTACTCTGGCTTCGATGGAGCCCCCATACCTGAGCTGGTCACTTAGGGTTACACCAAGCATATCAATGGAGGCCCTGTTTGGAAGATTGCTTCCGTTGAAGGATACTAGATATTCATTTCGATCCCTTTTAGACGTAATCAGACAAGATTGGGTCTTTGAAACATTAAATTCAACGAGATTATTTTTACCCCAAGGGAAAACACTCTCGAGGTAACCGTCCATTCTTTGCTTCAAAGCCCTCTGAGCCGTTGGGGTTTGTGAGCCCTTTGGGGGCTCGTCAAACAAAAAGCTATCATGGACTGTACTGTCATCCGCGTAACAGTGAATTGGTGCACATGACAAAAGGTCGTTGATGTGCAACAAAAACAATGTCGGAGACAGAACCGATCCCTGTGGGACGCCAGCATTTATCGAGTGTGAGGAAGAGATGAAACCATCGACTACCGTCTGAATCGACCTCTCCCTCAAAAAGTCAGCAATCCACATACACAGGGATGCGGGAAGTCCGTAAGAATTTTTTTGAACAAAAAATTATTGTCTTTACAGAATGTCTGTATTATTTTTGTCCAATTTTACTGTTTTGAAAAATAATTTATTGTCTCTACAGAAGTCCGTATTATTTTTGTCCAATTTTTTTGTTAGGTTAGGTTATTTTTTAATTTTTTTATATGAATACCGCACAAGAGTCACCAACTGCTCTCGTATGAAGCCAGTGAGACTATGACATCCCCAATTGGGGTATGTTGTGAGGCTGAAGGTAGTGGGGAGGGGAAGGAGATGGGGAAGAGGAAGGCGGGGAAGTACCTGCTTATTCAGATCTGGTCACACACGGCTAAAGCCATTTCAAGTAACGTTTTAATTCTGAATGGTGGTCTTACACCAGGGCGATACTGAGAGTATCTTCCACTCCGGAACGTGCCGCAAATACAATTTATACATTTTTAATTTAATTAATTGTGAAATACCATAAATTAATCAAATAAAATTTAGTAATTTTTAATTTTAAAAATAGGTTAGGTTAAAGTAGATATTTTGTTCGGGGATGTTTTGTCCATAGGATTTTTTTGTCGGGGATGAAAAGTGGCGGAACCGAGGATGTTAATGTAGAACTGCAAATATTATGACAGGATACCGAATATCACTCCCTAATGAAAGAGAAAGACAGGCAGATACAGGGAAGAAGTGAACTTATTGCATTGAAAAGGATTAGAACACGACAGGAAGGCTTGATGATTGGGATGAATTGCTGGAGACTAGAGACTAACCGTGATTACGACGATTAACGTCGAACTCGAGCGCATTAGTCAATGGCGGAAAACCTAGGATAACGTGACAACATCTAATAAAATATCTGTAAACATGATGAACGCTCGGCGATTTTTTGCCATAAGCGCGCCAGCTAAGTTATTGTTCATGTTTTGAGAATACAAAATACAAGACATCATAATTTTTCATAAAACTTAAATTTTTGGATGAAAACCCTTCTGGATAGAAGAAGAGAGGCTGCGTCACTATAGATAAATGAATTTATAGAAACGGAATTTTAAAACACATTCCGGAAGGATTTTAGGTAGGAACTTTGGTTTACAAGCTCTAGTTCGATTTTGATGGAAGGAGAAGAATTTTTCGTCAATGATCAAGTCAGTTACATAGTTTGTATTATAAGTATATATTACAATCTTCAGTCTTTAGAGTGTTTAGTAGCACCTCTGAAAAAACTAAATGACAAAAACGCTTGGATTCAATATTCTGGTTTATGTTCGTTTATCCGCAAAATTTTAGAGGCTTTTAATATTTCATTTCAAAGAAATAGCAGCATTATTCAACACCAAGAGGTCATAACCTTTGGTCCTCTCCCACTAACTAGCAGGAAAGGAAACTGTTGGCAATCAAAATGACTAACCCCAAGACACCCACTAGTTTCACTACAGAATACTTATGTACAATTTGCCGTGAACAGAAATATAAATGTATTCTTATTCCTCGATACGACAACCTTGCTACACGCATCGATGGGGGAATGACACCATCGATACTATCTGCCAAAGTAGGTACTGACAAATTGTTCGAGTTACGAAATAATTGCACATACACACAAGTTGAATAGAGCTGTATCAACTTGCCAACTCAGGTTACATGCAAATGCAATAATAGTAGCATTGTTGGAAACGCCACTTGAAAATATCCATACAAGTGCGGATCATCGACAGATGGGTCGGTGTGCAAATTGTAAAAAGAGTGAGGTGGCCAAATTGGGTGTTTGTTTTGGTGACCCGACAGTTGGTCCCGCGACAGTTGGCCCCCCGAAACTATAATTATTATAACATTATAATTGTTTGTGAATAATTACCAATTTCAAGCCTAAAAACGACTTAAAAAATACTTTTAGTTGGTATGGATATCAAACGAATTTATTAACAATGTCGATTTTTTGTACTTATACGCCGGTATAACTATACAGTCTAAAATTGACTTCAAAAATACGTTTAATAATAATTTGGTATTTATATCAAACGAATTTATTTATAATGTCAATTTTTGTACTTATACGCTGGTATATACAATACATAGACAAAAGTTTTTCCTGAATGAAAATATTATGTTATTGACGGTACATCCTCCCTGTACACCGTCTCGGGGGAGGCGTCTACTAATATCTATAGGAATTCCAAAAACTGAACAAATCGGACTAATATCTATGAGTACCAAAGTGCGTACGAATATCTACAGCTCAAACTACTGACTAATATCTATGAGAACCAAAGTGCGTACGAATATCTACAGCTCAAACTGCTGACTAATATCTATGAGAACCAAAGTGCGTACGAATATCTACAGCTCAAACAGCTGACTAATATCTATGAGAACCAAAGTGTGGACGAATATCTACAGCACTGGCAGAGGTTGGATTTGCAATTATGTAAAGCATATTGGAATAACGTAATATTGCGTATGCAGTTTAAAAAACTTAATTTATTTATTGTAAGAAACAAACAGCAGTTTTATACAGGATGTTAAAAATGAGGTAAGCCAAAACAGTTTCTTATGCTGATGGTTATTATGATATAATACAAAATTTTAATTGGTTATAACCATTACATGAAAATGAAATTAACAAAAATATATAAATGTAAGTATATTAGAAGGAATAAGGAATAGGAAAGGGCAAGAGGCAGAGGAAGATGGGATGGGGACAGGAGATGCTCATGCTGTACCTTTTCTATAGCTGTGCATTAATTTAATTAACATTTGTGGTCATAAGCTTGACTTCGTATCGGTATTTCACAAGAGTATTATTAAGAATATCGATATTGTTAAATTGCGTGTTATATTGCGCGCATATGCGGGGGATTGGAGAATTTTTTCTAAGGTTGGTTCTGTACGCGGGCAAATGAAAAAAATGGTTTAGTCTGGTTGGCCTTGCAGGTATGTGAATTCTTAAATAATTTACGAGTTCAGGAGAGTCCAGGCCGTTATTCAGAATTTTGTATAAAAATATTTGATCAGATATTAATCTACGCGTTTGAAGTGGAGTAAAGTTGTGAAATTTTAAGGATTCGGTGTTATTTGCAAAGAGTAATTTGAATTTATAATTTATGTGTTTAAAAAATTTGTTTTGCACACTTTCGATTCTGTCAATATGGCATTGGTAGAACGGTGCCCAAATTAGTGTGCAGTATTCTAAGTGGGGGCGGATATACGTGGTGTAAAGGGAATACATAGTTTTATGTATGTATGCATGTATGTAAAAATCCATGATATCGGACTATTGGACACATTTAGCCCGACTTTTAAGGATTTGGGGTTTTGTTTTAACAGTTTTCTTTATTTCGAGTGCTTCTAAATTATTTAGTCTGTTACCATGACCATTTCTATGTCAGTTAGATTAGGTTAGGTTTAGGTTGTGGTGCCGTGTATTTCGAAATAAATAAATATCTTTGTATTATGACCTCCATGTTTGTTCAATAAATTATTGTCCTATTAGTCACCACTGGGACCGTCATAGATATTCGTCCGACCTTAGCTCAGTGGATATTAGTCCACACTCTGAAGTTCGTAGATATTAGTCCAACATATGAGCTGTTAAATATTCGTCCGACATACAGGCTGTAGATATTAGTATCTGGAGTCCCTTCGGGGACACTTAGTTATATTTTGTGTAAGTAGATATACCGTATTTTCCCTAAACCGAATGCATATAAGTATGGGGCCAAGTGTCAAGGGATCAACTGTCATGGAATCGTTTGTTTTGTGCTGTACTCGATGGCTACGATTCAACAAAATAATTTTAATTTGTAAACAAATCAAACTTCATTACGAGGTTACCGCTTAATTTTCCGTTGGATTGTGGTTATCTTTCTTTCATATATTTTGCTATTTGTTTCTATTAATTACAACCTCCTAATATTCACGTTATATGTACATAAATATCTTTTAAGTACTGTGTTACATGGTTTGAATAAAATTTATCATTGCTGTGAGTTCTTTTCCTTAAAATCTATTATCAAGGAAATACTTTGTTTAATATGCACGATGTCCAGAAACAGTGGTACAAGTAGAAAACCAAGGAATTTGCGTCACGCAGAGAATTAATCCATATACAGGGTGTTAAGGAACATACTCGACATACTTTAACCAGTAAATCCTGACATTATTTGGAGTAAAAAAAGTTAGTGAAATTTTGGACTCCGTGACATATTTTGATGTTTTGTTTTTTTTTTTCAATTTATTTTCTTTACAACCAAACAAAATAAATTTCTTCCACACAGCCGAGTAACCACCAAACCCCTCACCCGACTCCACCTGTCCAATATCTACTGATTTTTTTAAATGTTTTAACTTGAAAAAAAAATACATTTACATTTTTTACTGCAAATAATGCCAGGAATCACTGGTTAAAATAAGCCAAGTGCATTCCTTAGCACCCTGTATTTTTTTTTCGGAAACTAATGGGTTTGAAGAAAGTATTCAAATTTGTCCAAAAAATTATAATTTCGATTTACTCGAAAACGAAAGCTCAAATCAAAAAATATTTACTAAAAAATTGACACCAAATTATTCACCAGTTTTCCGCTTGTACCACAAGTTATAGGACACCATGTTTAGACATATAGATTTGAGGGTTCCATGCCAACTCAGAATTAAACTAACTCAGAATGAAACCAATTCAGAACCACCTCAGAAAGGTCATTAAAAGCTATCAATAAATAATTTAAAAATAGACGGTAACCCTAAACTTAAAACCTATTTAACCAATTTTTAAAATATTTTTTTTATTATCACTCTTAATTATTTTACCTTTCTGAGTGGTTCTGAGTTGGTTTCATTCTTGGCCGGTCACCATACACCGGTCACCGGTACAGCGCAGTTGGGACACGCCTCACAATAATCGCTAAAATGAATACGTGCCGGTTAGAAGAAAGTGATCAATTAACGCATGATTACTTTTTCTCGGTGACATCTTTTTTGATTGAAAAAATATTCATTATTGAAACATTGATGAAATAAAAAGAGAAAATCTTTAAAAACCTGTTAAAAACTGTGTCAAATGATTCGCTAATACTTATAGAAAGAATAGGTATCCTATACATGTATGACTAACAAGCAATACCTACAGCAATATTATGCACTTAGGCAGGCAGGTACTCTATACTTGGTATTGGTACCCACCTACACTATGATTAGATTGCGTGGAAGATAATGGAAGTTCATGACACACCGAAAACAGATAAATCAATACTTCATAATTATTGCCTAATAATTCTTTGATGATAAAACATACCATTCATATGTATATGTAAATAACATAAAACTGAAATAAAGTATCTATAAAACGGAGTTTCAGGAATTCAATTAGTAAGGAACTTAGATTGAACATACTCGTAATTATATATGTTTGTATGGCTTTTATAAAATTATGTTTTAAAGATGTTGTTTCTTATGTGCGTTCATACATTTCTAAGTAGTAGTTTATACTTCTATTTTTTATTAAGTAATTAATGATTTTATTTTAATTCTACTCAATGGAAACGGTAGGAAAAGCTTCAATTTATCCAAATCATATGTTTTTGTATTTGTAATGTAAACCGATTCGTAGTAAAGATTAATCGAAAATAGTGATTTAGCATTGAGTTTCGCCTTAATATTACATATCCAATGCAATGATCCATGACAACGTTCATATATGAGCTCTACCTGGGACTATGTAGGTACTATTAATAATTCATCATCTGATTTTAAGTCCTTGGATTGCATGAAAACACTCTACATTTCATTAGTTAGAAGTCAAGTGGAATATAATTCACCTATTTGGTCCCCTTTCTATAAAGTACACTCACATTCACAGCACACATAGATGATATAACTAATAAGGCTTTAAAGATTCTTGGCTTCCTTTGTAGAACCCTAACTGATTCTAAGTCCTTTACATATACATTAGTTAGAAGTCAAGTGGAATATAATTCACCTATTTGGTCCCCTTTCTATAAAGTACACTCACATTCACAGCACACATAGATGATATAACTAATAAGGCTTTAAAGATTCTTGGCTTCCTTTGTAGAACCCTAAATGATTCTAAGTCCTTTACATATACTCTACATTTCATTAGTTAGAAGTCAAGTGGAATATAATTCACCTATTTGGTCCCCTTTCTATAAAGTACACTCTAACAAAATAGAACGTGTTCAACACAAATTTCTTAGGTACTTAAATTACAAACTCAAAATTTCAATAGAAAACATTAATTATTTAAGTTTGATGAATCGACTTAACTTAATTACGCTGTCTGACAGAAAAATCATTTCAGACCTAATTTTATTATACAGAGTTATGAACAACCTAATTGACAGCCCTGCCATCGTTGCTACTTTTAAACTCCATGTACCGACAAGGAATACTAGACAAAATATAACATTGTTTTGCAACAAATACACAACCAACTATCAATCACACTCACTTACCAATAGGATGCATGATTTAGGCAACAAGTTTGGTGGTATTGTAGATGGTTCACGACGAGTTCATCGAAAACGAATTCATCGAAAATCAATTCATCGAAAGCAAATTCATCGAAAACGAGTTCATCGAAAACCAATTCATCGAAAATCAATTCATCGAAAACCAATTCATCGAATGATCAATTCATCGAATTGCCAATTCATCGAAAAAATATATTTTGTTGATATTTGAGAGAAATGCCGAGCGGACCGAGAAGTTAAAAAAGCATTGGTCAACCTAAACTAACCTAAACTAATCTAACCTAACCTAACCTAACCTAACCTAACCTAACCAAACCTAACCTAACCTAACCTAACCTAACCTAACCTAACCTAACCTAACCTAACCTAACCTAACCTAACCTAACCTAACCTAACCTAACCTAACCTAACCTAACCTAACCTAACCTAACCTAACCTAACCTAACCTAACCTAACCTAACCTAACCTAACCTAACTTAACCTATTTAACCAATTTTTAAATATTTTTTTATCATCACTCTTAATGACCTTTCTGAGTTGTTTATGAGTTGGTTTCATTATAAGTGTCTGGTCACCGTTCCTTAGATATCCCTTTTTTGCAGTATCAGACAATCGGAAATCGAAGAGATAACCTATAAATTTTACATTGTCACTACGAAACTGACAGTTGCTAAACACATTTAACTCAGTTAAACAGACCTTTTTGGGTATTTAATTTTGACAGCTCTAATATCTACAAAAAATGTTTTTCGATGAATTGGCGATTCGATGAATTGATCATTCGATGAATTGATTTTCGATGAATTGATTTTCGATGAACTCATTTTCGATGAATTTGCTTTCGATGAATTGATTTTCGATGAACTCGTTTTCGATGAATTTGCTTTCGATGAATTGATTTTCGATGAACTCGTCGGTTACCATAGTAGATATATTCGCTGATTCCCTCTATATTCTAAAATGCAATTTAAACCAACACTTTGTGGAATCCTACAAATTATATTGTAACGTGGATATGGTAACCGACGAGTTCGATCGACATAAACAAGGGATTTCAAATAACCCCATAAAAAAAAATCACATGGAGTCAAATCCGGAGAGCGCGCCGGCCATGGGAGATCGCCTCGGAGAGAGATGAGGCGGTCGGGGAAATGTTATCGCAGCAAATTCATTGAGTCTCGTGCTGTGTGTGCTGTGGCTCCATCTTGACGAGAATGGGAAACAAACTTTGGGACGTCACCCTCCAGATGCGCCCCCTCCCGCCCCTCTACCTGCCCAACTCAACGGTCGGGAATTTTTTCAAATAAGTAAGTTTCTCTGGCGCACCTTTTATATGTACAAAATGGTCACTGTTATGATGCTCCATCCATATTATACCAAGCAAGATAAGACTTGCGTCAATTTGCAATACTCTACGATAACGTATATACGAGATCTACCTAAGACTATGTACTATATGTCAGAATATGAATTCATAACTCGTACAAAATAAAATAAGAGTGAAAGTTGTTCTGCATTTTGCATGCATATCAAAATAAAAATCGAAAGGACATTATTTCCAGAGTAATAAAAATACGAAGTAATTCCCATATGCCGAAGTCGAGTTTCGCCTACACAAGAGGACATAAAATATGGTCCGTTGTTGTTTTATTTATCGCTGAATACGAGTGTGGGATTTCACGTTGCATGAAAGTGAATTGATTTCATTATAAAACGTCTAAATTAAGTTCCAATATGCGAAAAGAACGGCAGCCGTAGCAATGGCGTACAAGTACGCAAGATTGGCGTTACATCTGACACGAAATATAAATATGTAACTATTTGGATTACAATGTTAATGTGACGTGTTTGCAGTGGCGGTTCGTTACTTGTTCGAAGGATACATTTATCTCTGATATATATTTATATCCATCGACCCCTGACAAAGCTTGTTGAATGCTTAGACTTAGACTCAAGTGGAATGTGGTCCTTCGGACTTCTTAATAGAGACGAGATTTTAAATAAATCAGAAAATCAGAAAATAAATCAGAAAATAAAATCTCGTCTCTATTAAGAAGTCCGAAGGACCACATTCCACTTGAGTCACATGGTATTTTAAAATACCTTGTGGGGCATGTGAAAAGGTGTATATTGGACGTTGCAATAGAAAAAAAAATCATGTAGAATCGCAGAACATAAAGTAGATGTCACTAATAAACGCTTAAACTTCATCCATAGTACAACACGTCCTTAATGAAGGTCATAAAATAGACTTTAATAATACAAAAACAATAGCTAGCATATACAATGAAACAAAAAGAAATTACCGCGAAGCAATAGAAATTTATAAACATAAAAATAATATGAATACTAGAAATGACTCAATCAGAATTCCGAACACCTGGAAAGTCTTAATCGATGAAAATCCCCCAAAAACGGCACTTCCAAAATTACCAGTAGTGTCTCCAATTAGCTTAACCAATCAGGTATCTACTGCCAGCCCCGCCCCCCACCCCTCCACCATCAATCACCTGCAACCCGGGTTCTTCGTTCTAGACATAAGAAGTGACTTGCAGTCACTTAAGTTTTAGCTTTTGGACTGAACAGACATGCGAAAGCTATCAGTTTGAGACAAAAACTCAAGACATAAGGCCTCTGAAAATGGACAGTGTGATCTGTCCGAAACGTCAGGAGTTAAAAAGTCCTTTAAAGGACTACGTTACGCGGATAAACCGAGAAAATTGTTCTACGTATATATATAAAAATTACCTTTCAATGTCGGAAATATTTATACACAATAATTGTGTATTATTATATAACAGCAGTTAAAGAGGAAACGCGGGCTGCCTCCCCTATTCCTCGCTGGATTTTGACACGGGCGCAAATATTTTTTTAAATATAGATATAAACCACCGGCATGTCCATACGTTCTGCTTTATTTTGATAAGTTAATTCTTATTGGAGTTAGGACCCTCGAAATTTTTTTAAAATTGTTTAGTTTGGACGCCATCAACGTTACGCGACTACGGTATGCGGGTAAACCGAGAAAATTGTTCTACATATATATATATTTATATATTATACTTACTTTGCTTGTCACGATTATTTTGTACTGGTGAAAGTTAGTGGTGCTGGCGACACGGTATCGCTTCGATAAATAAGCACACACTTACACTTCACGACTAAAAATTACACATCTACCGGATCTGCCCTGATGATGGACACTGCAACGATGTCCGAAACGTTGGCTAAAGAAGGAGGTAGCGCAACACGGCATAACACCCCAAAAACAAATAACGAAAATTATACTTATCACAATATTGCTGCAGCTCTTTCAAAAGATGAGAATTCGTTTCATACAAAATGTATGAGGAAAATAATTTTCTTCATAATATTTTTTTCGTGATTTTTTCTGATGTTTTAATAGCTATTCTGCCATTCGGGATGGAGACAAATCCAACATATCAAAGCACATAAACATCGGTCCAGCCGTTCTTGAGTTATAAATGGTGTAACTAACCCGACTCTGTTTTATAAATTAAGAATATAAATCAGTCTGAGGGGCAGTTGTCTCTTTCGCTCAGTATTCGAAGGGGAGTGTGGAGAGGGAGGGGAGGGGTGACAGCGACAGTTTTGTAAAATACCTAAGTACTATTCAAATTTTTAGGCGCCCGCGTTTCGTCTTAAACTGGTTATATAATAATACAATTATTGTGTATAAGTATTTTCGACAAAAAAACTGTTGAGAAGAGTGTGTGAGCCCTATTTGATCGATTTCTTATTAAAATACTAGCGAATGGCTTGTCTGATACAATCTTAATAAACGCGCAGCTCCTTTCTGCAATTCCATCAGCTGACTGAAGGTTATGTTGAAACTGTAATAATTTCACAACGCGCGCCGGTATAAAAAAATAATACCTGAGATTATAATCACATATCGCAGCTTGGTTATTGAAGCGGTATATAATTAATGTTACAGTACACACACCTACCAAGGCAATTAGCTATAGATGAGTCAGAAAGGATATATTTTAATTGCAGGCATTACTAGACTCCAGACATTATGCATGTCTTATGTCTAGCTTTTCATTTAAATTTTTCTCTCGTTGCGTGGGGAAATATACAGTTTATAGTGGCAGGGAGATTTTTTTAAAATTTTCGACCCCTTTACATGTGTGAGTGGTATTTGATCGAAATAAAAGATTTGATCCGCCACTATCAAATTGCATGAAATACAAGATTATAAATTAATGTGTTAACGATGAAGATCCGGATGTTCGTTTAGATAACTTTGAAGGGAGCAATCGATACTACCACAGAAAATTCAACAGCCGCATGGACAAATGCAAGCACCTATAATTCATTCAAACTTCAAGTGTATTAAGGGAACGTACCCATACTACGTGACACGTTTGGGGGGGGGGGGTCTTCAAAATACCACGCTTGGTACAAATGAGCGGTGGGGGGCTTAGATTTTTAGTTACCGGGGGGGAGGGGGGTTAAAAATTACAAAAAGTTGGTTACGTAGTATGGGTACGTTCCCTAATATATGTTTAGATAACTCTTTTTTAATAAATCATTTAAAGTGGGTTTGTGAAACAGGCAGCCGCATAGTATGGTGATTTAGTGTATCTAAACTTTATGTAAATGCCACAATTATGTAACATGTATTATATATAAATAAAATATATAGTAAACTCACATAAAAATATATATAAAAATTAAATAAGACAAACTTGCAATATAATTTAACAAAACTGTAAACAATTATTATAAGCAATAATTACTAGCCTGAAACACTCATCTACATTGAAAAAATATCCCGAGAAAAGATACTTGCCGCCGACGGGACTCAAACCCGCGTCCTTCTGATATCCGGTCAACTGCTCTTTAACCACGGAGCTACGTCGGCTTATCTCCTACCCGCCAAATAATTCAATATTTACTAGTTTTCCATTCAACAATTACTGCTTATTACATTTTTCCACCTGCAAACAACTAACTTTATTTTTATATGGGAAAGACATTGTAAGTGCTAAATCTCCCACTAGGTGGCTTCGAGACAAATTATGTCTGCATTTTTTTGGTACAATACTTTAACTTGTCAAATATTAATTATTATTTTTTTAATTGATAAATTAATGTTTAAGACAAACTGTAAAGAGTGCGCTATACAAATTCCGCGCTAAAATCCAGGCGTACGTATTAATACTGCCTGAGAGCAAATCCGAAATGATTCCCTTACGTGCGTTTCAAAATCAGCGACTATGGGACTTTCTGTTCCAAGAAATAGTTGGTAAAAATATATATTCGTGGCGATACAGCAGTGGACCCAGCAAGTGTAGGAATATGTTTGCAGCACGGGTGCGCAGCGACTATGAGATTTTTTATCACCCAATTTGAATGGAAAAGTATTTTGCAAGAATCATAAGATTTTTTCTGTGACTATCGTGCTTTAAGTCTTTATTATATTAATTACTGAAGATTTACTTTTTTTTCTTGGAACTTAAAAAATCTTCCGCATCGCATTAGCATAATACGTGTTTAATCAAATCAAAATTGAAAAATAATTTCAGAATATTCCCACCACACCGTTTAAATTATTATAGCATTGTTTAGGGAGAATGATTGCCGCAATTTTTATAATAAGTTAAGTCTTTTCGTACGAAACCATCACTGGCATGATGTCACCCGTAGCAAGTCTCTCGATTGTTTTCTAGACAAATGACAAAGCCATTAAAAACCGAGCCTTCTTAGGTCATCGTGATGTCCAAACCGCGATATACAAGACATACATCAGAAACATGTTAAGATAAAATGTGTTTTGCCTTCGTTCCTAAATTTGTAATTAAAATATAATAGGTGTATCAAAGACAGACCAGGAATATTAATTTGACGATATAATGTATTTTTGTTCTTTATTTGAAATGTGCTATTAAAAATACGAAATTTTGTCCTAGACATAAATTAAGAATATTTTGAATGACGGAATGGATTTTCCTTCCATATTTGAAAATCGTAAAGAAAAGTCGATTATTATTTTATCCACTTGGAGATACAATGAATTTTTCGTTCGATATTTGAAAATTGTAATTAAAATTCAATATTTATGTACTCAATACTAAAAAGATCCTTCGATATTTGAAATTCGCAATTAAAAGACAACAGCATTTAATGGCGCGTTCTCAGCTGATCTATTCAATCTAATTCATAGAATCTATGGAACAGATCAGTGAGAACGGACTTTTCCATGGATTAGAAACCCAAAGTTGAATCGGCTTCAATATTCGTTCCATAAATTGACCATAGAGACTCAAAGAAAACGATAGAACGTAGTATGTCCTTCCATATTTGAAATTTGCAATTAAAAGAATAAGTAGATCATTGAATCGAGTTTCGCTTAAAGCGACTAACGAGGAAAAGAGAGAGAAAACACTGGTGGAAAACGTTAATTAGCTGTGTATAATTAATATTAACGCATTAATAACTACAATTTAACACATTGTTAAATAAGTGGTAGCAGTCTGTCATTCAGAGGTTGGATTGCGAGATATCGCTCATTATAGTGTGTGTAACCTGCTAACGTTCTTTAAAACATAGATTACAACAGCCGATTAAGGTATTATTTCATAAGAATACAAACACAAACACTAGAGTGCCAACTGCTCGGAGGTAGTGGGACTAATATTGGGGTACGTTGGGAGGCATAAAGATGGAAGGAAAAGCAATATTTTAAAAATAATATGTTATATTACAGCGCCCTCAAAGTGATTTTCTTTTTACAAAAACGTCGCCATACTAATTATGCAATTATTATTGTTATGATTCATAGATTATTCACAGATAAAATAAATGCTGCAAGATGAGGCTTACAATTATACTCGCACTAGTTGAATGAATGAGCCTAAATTTACAGGAACTGAAGTCAAGAGTACTTCTGATAAAGTTTTTTTTCCAATTTTACAACATAATATAACAACAATATTTCAATCACTCTCCTAATAAAACAGCTGCTTGTGTGCTGTTTTACATCTATATAAATTAAAAATATTATTACAAAAACTAATAGTAATTTTAAGAGAAAATACGATATAAGTAATAAAATTATTGGTTAGTTAATAATTGATTCAAAGGATTGATAAAGCAAAACATATTTCTAAACAATAAGTAAAGTTATGAAATGGTACTAGAGTATTTCAATTTTTTTTTAATATTTGTCGTAATTTTCTTCCGATCGTATATCTAGGGGTAATTTATTGAATAATTTTAAACCCTTGAATATACAGGCTGTTAAGGGACGTACTTGACTTACTTTAACCAGTGATTCCTGACATTATTTGAAGTAAAAAATGTTAATTAAATTTTGGTCTCCGGTGACATTTTCGATGTTTTTTTTTTTTTTCTACAAAAACATAAAAAAAATAGTAGTTGTTGAATAGAGGCGGGGTAAGGGGTTCGCCGGACACCCGGCTGAGTGACCAGAGACGACATGTAGAAGACATGTTTTTTTTTGTTTGATTTTGAAAAAAAAAATTTTGAAAAAAAAAATAAAAAGTCGTCAAGTCGGAGACCAAAATTTCATTTACATTTTTTATTCCAAATAATGTCAGGAATCACTGGTTAAAGTAAGTCAAGTACGTCCCTTAACACCCTGTGTAGTGATGCTGTGCTGTTGTGGTTCGTACAAGTGGTACGGTTAGTCCTCCAAACTCCTCCTTAGATTATATTCTTGACTTTCATGTTGGAATACCTAGTTGAATTATTAATTTATTTATTATTTTTTGTCGTTTTTTTCTATTTTTTTTTTCATAACTTTAAATGATATATTTTACAATCTTACTAATATTGTAAACGCAAAAGTTTGTATAGATGTTTGTGTATTTGTTACTCTTTCACGCAAAAACTACTGAATGGATTTTAATGAAACTTTACAATAATATAGCTTATACATCAGAATAACATATAGGCTATATATAATGGTTTGCTCTGGCGTTATGAAATTTGTATAAATGAAAATGTGTATATTTCGTATATTTTAGCGGCAGGGAGGAAAGGCGGGGGGAAGGGGAACGGGGGAGGTGGAGTTCGCGGAGAGGGAAGAGACGAGGGAGGGGGACACACGGGAAAGGACATGCAAGGAGAATGAATTTATTTTTTTGAATGGCATTGCAACGTATGCCGGGGACCAGCTAGTAATATATATTTTAGAGTTCTTCCGAGAATGTTGAAAATTTCAAGAGACCTAGAGATATCATTTTGCAGCACCATATATCTTGTCATGCTATGCTGGGCCATAACATCTGTTCTGCCATGTGGAATATAGAGAGCAAGTCATGGTGACGACCCTGAATGTATACCTAGATGAATAAATGAGCCTAGATTGACAGGAACTGAAGTCAAGAAGTTCCATATATTATAGACTTGACTCGCATGGTTATATACCTAATTGAATGAATGAGTCTAGAGTCTAGATCAGTGGTTCCCAACCTTTTCTTGACCAAGGACCACTTGTACGTTTATTTTTTCGATAGGGACCACAAGCAGTGGCGTTGCGAGGGTGGAGGCGCCCCGGGTGCTACCCGACCGAGTTTCACCCCCTAGACCACAATTCTCTAGCTAACCCCCCCCCCCCCCCCACCACGACGGACACCTCGTTATCCGCCCTATCCGTCCCCCCAGGTGCCACCCACGCTGCTTGTGGTCAGTGGCGTAGGCTAGCATGGGTGGCACCCGGGACGGATGGCAAAACGGGAGGGGCGTAATGGGATAGGGTAGGACGGGTTCTAGCAGAATATTTACCACAACGGGATGAGGGGGTAGAACGGGGTAGGATGAGGTGGGGCGAAACGGAATACCATAATGGCCACTGACCACAAGGTAGAATAATGATAAACTGAATATTGTCCCGATTTTTTTAAATCAGACTTCTCGACTAGGGACCGCGGACCACCTTCTAGCCTCTTGCGGACCACTGGTTGGGAAACCCTGGTCTAGATGGACAGGAACTGAAGTCAAGGGTTACAGAAGTTCCATATGTTATAGACTTGAATCGCATGGTGGCATACCTAGTTGATGAAT
This sequence comes from Limnephilus rhombicus, assembly GCA_929108145.2. Classification (NCBI taxonomy): domain Eukaryota; kingdom Metazoa; phylum Arthropoda; class Insecta; order Trichoptera; family Limnephilidae; genus Limnephilus; species Limnephilus rhombicus. The sequence continues at coordinate 40,090,419 of OV815279.1, read as the reverse complement.
GAGTCTATAGATTTACAGGCGCTGAAGTCATGAGTTATCAGAAGTTCCTAAGGTTATATTCTTGACTCGCATGGTGGAATACCTAGTTGAATGAATGAGTTGACCCAGGGTAAATGGTTGTTTATGATTTGTGTAAAATTTTAAACACGTTTATTAGCAAAGAAGGACTATCTGGCAATAAGAAGAGGAATTGAGAGGGAATAAGGCCATCCCAAACACCATGTATCAAGGCTTGGAACCATAAAGAATCATTCTCTATCCACAGTCACCTTCATCCAGCAGTGTTCATACAAAGAATGACTGATGATGATTTTGTAAAAAGATTTATAATAATGCTAATTAATAGTATAATATATTGTTTTTTTTATATCGATCACGGAAATTTGAAACGCTGTAAAGGACAAAATGTTAATTGTTCAGGAAAGCGAAAATAAGGTTTGTTTGGTTTTTCAAAAAATCATATCTCCTGTTTTGTAGCCTATAATTATGATTTTTTATTATAAAATAACATTAAACAGATCTTTCAGAACACTTAATATTTTTTGTAATTTTTTTTCTTTGTTCATTGCTTTGATGGATAAATAATTTGTATATTTTTCGACCACCATGCTAGTAGGCACGTGCCTGTTTTCTTTAATAGCAGTATTTAATTTTTTTTAGAAAAAAATGCTCTTAAAATGCACGTAGTAAAAGACACACTTTTTTCCCAAGAAATGTTCCGACGACGCAAATCGAAAGAGAAAAGAAATGGATAAAAATGCCGTATTTAACTCATTTTTGGATTTATTGTCCTTCTATTTGTCATAGGTATTTTATTCTCTGTTCATCTTCATATTTTTAAATTAATAGCATAATATTAATGTTTCAAATCAAAGCCCAACACATGGTCACCCTACATGTTTACGTTATAATGTATTAGTTTCCTTCAGCTTAATGATGTGTATTCATTTTCCGTAAGAAATATTATAGTATTGGTCTTTCAAAATCTACCTGTATTATTTTTTGTTATTACTTACTCTATACATTTTTTAACCTCAACACAGGCTTGTCCTAGTGAGGTTAAAAATTGAAATGAAAACAATAATACCTGCCATGCAAAGAAACAATAAAAAATGATGGCACAACACAGGATGCCCAGAGCATCACGGGCTTTCTCGAGAACACAAAAAACCGCACCATGCTAGAATGCAGGAATGCGAGCTGTGAAGGAAGTACTCACCCATTTTTGCGGTATTTGTACATGTCCTTTCCTGTTCTCACAAAAACTCCGACATCGCTAGAACAAACCAGTTCCTATCACACACGCATCACTATTTTATCGATATCCGATAGAAACATTTTGCATAAAAATAAACATCAGAATTCGAACATGAACATTTAACATCAATCGGTCTCAGAAATATAATTTTCCCACAAAAACGGCTGAAACTGCACGAAAATATTATTTCACAGCACTTATTTGACAGTCGCTGTCATTTTTGACGTTTCACAACACGCTTTTGACGTATAATGTCACAACACGACCTAATAAACGTCAAATAACACAACATACAACTTGCCACAACACAAAAACATCGCAGGTACACAAAACCAAATTAAAACGTACAAACGAACACTAGTTTTTAAATTTCGAAGAAAGAACCACTATTTTTATTATGTTCGCAACAATAGGCTATTAAGTACTCCAAAAAAACAAATGAGGAATTTGAATTAGGAACAAATGACAACCGTTTTATAAACAGACGTTCATCTGTCATTTGTAGAAAAAAATATAGAATTACATTTCTGAACTAGAAACAATTACAAACTGTTTAAAATCCGAAGACTAATGACTTGTAATGGATTTTTAAATACAGAACACTAATATTTTACGAGGAACTTACAAAATTTAAAGTACCTAAGGACAAACAATTTTAAAACTACCCGACTAGTTATGTACACATGCCAGAACTAGATCACGGCGAAAAGCAAAAAAATGTTCAAGAACAACAAATTCCAATCTGAATTAAATAAATTTCATTGTACGTGATTTTTCCTAAAATAAATAAAGTGATTTTGAAAAATGAAACAAACAGATCGAAACGCATCTGACGTCATCGCGAGATTGGGATCATTGCGAAGTAAAATGGAGAGATTGTCAAACTATTGTGACGTCATCTGATGCAAAACGTAAGGAAACACGTCACTTGGTTTCAGTCGGCCCGTTTTACACTCGGAAAAAACAATAACTACAATATTAAAACGATCCCCACACAAGGAAATTAAGAATGATAAAGAACAACGCTCTATGAGGAAAATTTATTATTCAAATGCGGAACCTCCACACAGCATCTTCAAAGATGCTATAGGCCCTGCACCTCCACTAAACGTCTTCAAATATGACATAGGCCCTGTAGGAAATTATTTTTCTCAGGGCCATCTGTGTGGAATTAATGTAAAAAAAGTTGTTTTTTACGAGGCGGAATGACTATATTGCTTTTAAATACACTTGACACAGTTACTTTGCAATCTGTGGGACGCCAAAAATTCCTTTAATTGCCTGCACAGCTAAGTGCAATGGACTGTTGGTACGAACGAGTACTTGACTAGGAACAAAAGCTAGGAATTTATTAAAAAACACTTTTTTACGCGGCAAACGAATTACTTCAAAGAATAAATAAAAACAATAGGTACTTGGCTATCAACACTGTAGCACTTTTCTTACGCGAAAAAGAATGAATAAAAAATAATTATGTTAGGTTGGTACTTGGCTAATAGCTAGCAAAATTGGTACAATAAGTAGGAACTGAATGCATAGATAAAGCGCGAATGTAGTGCGTCCATCCGCACGCGCTAATTAACTGTTAGATTTCAGAATTCGAATTATGAAAATACATAATTTCGATCGCGTTTCCCCGCCATCATTACCGAGTTGGTCGGCTGCCTGACGTGACTATCGCGCGGCCAACGAATGACTGAATGGATATTTTATAACATGGCCGGCGAATCTACACCGACTACACCTGGGCCCGTTGTTGTGTGTGATGGTATTAATTGACGTTTACCTTGTGTCGCTGCGATGTGATGACACGACTATCGCCCGCCAAACATAACGCCATCCTTATTTCATTGTTGTGGGCGAAGCGAACGAAAATGTTCGGGAAAAACAGCGGGAAATTTGACGAAATGGTGTTAAAAACAATTATTGCACTTAACAAAAGTGTGTAAAGAGCAAAGAAACCACACAGCATTCCCAAAGACAACATTGACCACAAAAGGTTTCCCTTTGTCCTTGTGGGGATGATTTTTCAAAAATAGAAAACTAAAAATACGTGATCTAGTCTTATTTTAGGTAAAACGTGATATCCCAATCCTGAAATTAGTGATTTTAACCTAGAAATATCAAACAGAAAAGTACAAATTTTAATTCACAGTTCACAGTTCGAGAATAAGGAACTCCAGTGAAAAATATTATGGCTTTAAAAAAATATGTTCATATAGACCAAGAAACGCTAATTCTGAATATATAAGTTTTATTTCATAATATTAAACGCAGAGTTTTTAAAAAATTATTAAAAAGTGCATTTTTAAACCTCTTTCAAAACACAGCGTTAAGTTGGCATTACTGAAATGGTTAACTGTGACGTCACACTTAACCTGTCACCTGGTGATAGTGTGTTGACATTTGAAATGACTTGAAGTGCACAGGTACCTATGCAATTCAACATTTCGTGTGTTTGGTTTATTTTCATACTGTTTATAGAGATTTAGATAAATAATAGTTATTGTGTTTATTGAAACATAATTTAGGCCCTCAACAATTAACGAAAAGGGCTATATTTGCGGACAATCTGCAATAAATTTTGCCTATTTGAGGTTAAAGTCGTGTCATATTTGACATTGTATTTTCAAATTGTTTTTAGTATAGGGCTTTTTATACAAGTTACTACACAATCGTCATGATCAGTGTATTATAAATACCAGTGTTTCTGTATGTGTTATACTTAAAACAATGTACAAAATCACGCCTGAACACAAAATTGAAGAATGATGTCACTTGTATTTGCAATGAAAAAGATGATTTATTATTTTTATATTGCACTTTGTTAAAATACAATAACAGTAGCGGTGAAATGTGGACATTTTACCAATGTTTTTCTATATTAAAAGCAGTTAATCTTAAATAAAAACGCCTCAATTTCTCACACAAAAGTCATTGAGTCATCCTATATTAATTTTATTCCGCCATTTTCTTAAATTCAAAATCAGGGATGCTCAGCCCAAGAAAATTATTTCCCTAGATTTCGAAGTGAAATTTCACATTTACGCAATTACCTACGTAGCCACCCGATTGTGTAACACTAATCCTGTTATATGTTAATTAATATGATAATTAATTGGAAAGATATCGGAACTTGGTAAATATACTAATAACACCGTGATTTTCCAAATAAAACACTTTTTGCTACGTGAAGTAATAATTTAAAAGTACGAATACACTCACCACTGAATTAGAAACTGAATTCCAAATTAAAAAAAACACTTTGCAAAATAAAAATCATAAGCAACCCGCCGCTCATTTGTACCAAGCGTGGTATTTTGAAGACCCCCCCCCCCCCCGAACGTGTCACGTAGTATGGGTACGTTCCATAATATCATTTTGAGTTGTCAGTGTTAAAAATAACATTGCATGTAAGTACATGAACAATAATTAAGATTCATAGGAATTCCAAAAAATATATATACGTATATATATATAATATGTTGATAGGTTTAATTCCTTTTTATTAATTTCTAAATAAAACACTTGTGTTGCAAAGTTTTTTTTAACTAAGAAACGACATTTATGTTTATTAATATCACTTTGAATGGTTTTTTTCTAACAATCAAATAATAGAATAACAAAACAAATGACAATCGATGATTGCATTCTAATTGACATTATAGGATTCAAATTTAAAGGGAATATATTTCCTTTACATCTCCCCCCCCCCCGCGGGAAAGAAAATTATTGCAAAAATTTTCATTCATCTTCGATATCCTCTTCATGGTTCATCAATGCAGGTGCTGGAATTAATTTCGAGATGTGGAAAAAATTTGATTCTAATTTTTTTCGACCAGTATTTATCTTGTAAATTGAGTTTGATAATTTTTCTATTATTTTGTAGGGTCCGATTCTCAATTCGTCGAGCTTCTTCCTGTTAAGTTTGTTTCCATTCTCCACAAAAACAGTATCACCAACTTTGAAGTTAATATGTCTCCTGGTTTTATCGTAAATCATCTTGTTGTAATTATGTGACTTTATAGTATTTTCCAGAGCTTTTTTTCTGTCTTGAATCAAATCGATGTCAGTCTTCTTAAGTTTTAACTCATTTGGCAAAATCGTAACATCTGTGCCGTTAAGTAGGTACTGAGGCGCATAACCAGTGACAGTGTGCTCCGTTTCATTATAGTTTTTTACACAATTACGGGCTATAGTTGTCCAAGCCACTTTTAAGTCATTTTCGTTGATTTTGCATCTAATTTTATTGACTAGCGTTTGATTTAATCTTTCATTTAATCCATTTGAGAAAGGCGAGTTTACTGCAGTAAAAATGATTGGAATATTTTTTTCATCCAAAAATTTTTTGAATTCTCTAGAATTAAGACCCGGATATTGGTCTGATAGTATCATGCCAATGTCATTAGTTTCTGTGGAGTTTAAGAGTTTGATGAAATCGTTGGTATTTTGAGTTTTTGACGTCAAAATATATGCAAACCTCGTGAAATGATCTGATAGCAGGTGCAAGTATCTCTTTGTTGACCGTGAACCCCCAAAACCACCTATCGTATCAATAGAACATATTTCAAAAGGTTTTGTTGCGGGACCCAAGTAGGACATCAATCCATATTTATTTTGACCTCTTGATTTGTTCTTTAAACATACTGCACAACTTTCGCAAGTTCTCTTTATATTGTTTGTCATGTTTTCTGATGTGTACCATGAGCTTATCATTTTTTGCATTTGATTAATTCCTATGTGACCTAGGTCTGTGTGAACATTTTTGATAAAATCTATGCTGAATTTTTCTGATAGAATTATTTTTTCTTTTTTTTTTACTTTCTTGTAATAAACATTATTCTTCGATATCAATTTATCTTTTCTGCACTGTATCTTCTCATTTTTGACCTGATCTTTTAAGATATCTTCTAATTTTATTAAGTTGACAACTTTTAATTGCTCATCTTGGTTCTCATCTGGTTCTAAGACTGGGTTTCTGCTTAGACAATCAGCTTCAATATTGTACTTTCCTGGAGAATATTTAATTTGAAAATCATATTGGGATAAGTAATATGTTAAGTCACCAAGCTCTTCATCGGTTCTAGATTTGATATTCATATTTTCCAGCGGTTTGTGATCTGAATAAACTGTAAATGGTTTTCCTATCAACCAGTATTGCCAGTATCTCACTGCCTCTTTTATAGCTAAGCATTCTAAGTAAATTGCTTTTTTCTTTTTCTGTGCGCTGTTTAATTTTTTCGAAAAGTAAGCAACAGGTTTTTCTTTTCCATCAGATTGTGTCTGTTTTAAAATAGCTCCAACACCCTCTAGAGAAGCATCTGTATATATATTAATTGGTAAATCTTGATCAAAAATTTCCAAGATCGGTTGTGAGCATATTAGGTTTTTCATCGTTTCAAAAGCATTTTGGCATTTATCAGTCCAAATAAACTTTTGATTTTTCCTTAATAAATTATGCAAAGGATCTAGTATTATTGCACTCTTCGGAATGTACTCATGATAAAAGTTGATTTTTCCTAGAAATTGTCGCACATTCTTTTGTGTTTTTGGAATAGGAAAATTCTTTATTGAAATCAAATTATCCTTTACTGGCTTGACTGAATTATTCTGAATTATATGACCCAGATATTTTACCATATCTGATGCAAATGTGCATTTTGTAAATTTTAATCTAAAACCTTCTGTTTTGATTGCATTCAGCAGCTTTGTCAGATGATCAATGTGTTCAGCAAAAGTTTTTGAAAAAATAAGAATGTCATCTATGTAATTGACAGCAAATTCGTTTAGTTTATATTTTCTCAATATATTGCTTAATATCCTCTGAAAAATTGCCGGAGAAGTCTTCAATCCAAAAGGCAGGCAGGTCCATTGATAATGTCCCTCCTGTGTTACAAATCCTGTTTTTTTTTTGTCTTCAATCCGCAATGGAATAGACCAAAAGGCTGAGTTTATATCCAGCGTTGAAAAAAATTTGCAATTTCTGGTCTTTGTCATTAGGTCTTCAATCAATGGAAATGGTTGAGCTTGAGGTATTACTATTTTATTTAAGTCTCTGAAGTCTATGCATAATCTGGATCTTTTGTTTTCTTCTTTTTTAAATGCTAGAGTGACCGGTGCAGCAAATGGACTGTACGACTCTTCTATCAGTTTATTGTCTAATAATTTTGCTATTTGCTCTTCTATTTCCTTTTTATCTTCTACACTGCATCTGTAAGGCCTCTTACTACAATATTTATCCACTAATAAGTCTATCTTCGCTTCATATCCATTGACAGTGCCAACATCATATTTACTCTTCGCGAACACTGATGTGTATTTGTCTATTAGTTCATTTATTTCTGTTTTTTGATCATTATTTAAATGATTCATTGTTATTTTAAAATCTTCTTCTTTAACATGTTCGTTAAAATTAATTCTTTGTTTTTCTATATGATTAAATTTAGTATTCGTTTTCATATCTGTAGAATATTTTTCTTTTTTATTTGTATTATTTAGGCAGAGTTTCTGTGATATTTGTAAGTCTTCACTTTGGATAAGTTTGAAGTCTTTTATCATGTCTAATCCAATCAAAAAATCATACTTGAAATTGTGTTCATCAATAATGTACACATCAACTTTATTCTCCAATTCAAAAATTTTTATGTTTAACGTTGTCAAACCACTCGTCTTTTTAACACCATTAATCGTTACTAAATTTGCTTCATTCAAATTGTTTCCTTTTCCTTTTAGTTTCAATAATTTAGAATTAATTAGAGAAACATTTGAACCTGAATCATAAATTCCGTATATTTTTAATTTATCATTTAGTAATAGTTTGACTTTTATTAATGGTGTTACTATTAGTTTTTTTGATCATTTTCATTTAATTCAGTTTCTATCACTGAATTGTTTACATGTTTAATGGCATTTCTCTTAAATTTTTCATCCTCTTTTGTTTTGAACCAGCATGTAGCTTCAGGGTGGTAACGAATGCCCTTATTCAATTTTTCACAAATTTTACATGGATTTTTACCCCCATTTTTATTATGTTCTGCATTTCCAAATGTTTTCTTATTCATAAATCTTTTTTTGTTGACCATATGTTCATACTTGTTTACTTCATTAAACAAATCTACAGTATCTTGTAATCCTTCTCTATCGATCTTGTTAAGTATGAATTCTGGTAGTCCGGAAGCAACAAGATCTATCAAAGTACCGGTGTCAATTGATCTTCTCACATCCAATAGAAGTTTTTCTTTTCTCATAGCATAATCCAACAGAGAACCATCTTTGTATCTAAATGATAGTGCGTATGTGACAGGGTTCCATCCTTTGTTTGCAAATGATTCACAGAATTTGTTTTTCCATGTTGACCACTCTGAGTTCATTGTTAGTTTTATAATCATGGAACTGTACCAGTCTATACAAGATTTATCCATGAACAATCTGAGTATTTCTATTTTTTTTCCATCCATGGTCACATCAAACCGCAAACATTCTTTTTCAAACACTTCCATCCACTGGCTTGCATTTGTATTTTTAGTGCAGAATTTTTCTATAACAAACTTCTCAGCAATGTTTTTTAAGCTCTGTTGCTTATCTTCCATTAACTTTTCAATTAATTTTCCTAATGCATCTTCTTTTTGATGTACTTGTAAACTTTTTTCGTCCAATTCTTCGAGGTATTGGTCTCCAAACTGTAGGTTTCCATCTTCGTCTACATATGTTTTTTTTAGTTCTTCTGTCATGGTTAACCAGACTCTTCTAACCTGGTATCTTTTTTTCAAACTATTTTTTATTTTTCCAAAAGCACTAGTTTTCATTATCTCCTCGTGACAGCTGGCGGATCGTAGCATTTCTGGTATTGTAAACACTTTTCCATCACTTGTGACTATTTTTGTAATGCTAATAATATTTGATCTGCCATCGCATCCAGGTAATAGCGTAAATTCGAATTGAATTTTCTCCATTTTTGGTTTAAAACGACATTTCGTTTTATAATATGTTGATAGGTTTAATTCCTTTTTATTAATTTCTAAATAAAACACTTGTGTTGCAAAGTTTTTTTTAACTAAGAAACGACATTTATGTTTATTAATATCACTTTGAATGGTTTTTTTCTAACAATCAAATAATAGAATAACAAAACAAATGACAATCGATGATTGCATTCTAATTGACATTATAGGATTCAAATTTAAAGGGAATATATTTCCTTTACATATATATATATATATATATATATATATATATATATATATATATATATATATATATATATATATACATATATATAAATATTACCAGTAATATTGTCATATGTAATAAAATTTTTGCCAGAGTTCGAAATTTCCCTAGATTTTGTCCTGATTTCCCTTATCCCTAAAAAATATTTTTCTCCCCTAGATCTAGGGAAATTTCCCTCGACATGACATCACTGATTCAAAATGACAACTTAAAAAGTAAAAAAAACTATGGGTGGGTGAAGACCACCATAGATACGGTGCGTTTCTGGGAGTCTTTAAAAATTAAAACTTTGACAATTATTAAAACTAACTACTATTAAAACTAACTATAAAAATAAAAATAAAAATGCAGTTATTTAAGTTTGAAGGTCTTTATTCATTAAAAAAAATAAAAAAATTGGACTGGAGTTCTCTATTGTTATTTCAGAAAACATATTACTTGTTTATAGATATGGAGAAATAGACATTTCTAATATAATGCTTTTAAAAAAAATTATTAAAGCGGAAAGACGCCCTCGAAATGCGGTGCTGGAGAAAAATGTTCAGGATTCCGGGGACAGCCAGACGCATAAATGTGCCCTTTCTGGAAGAGCTATGCATCCACAATAGGCTGCCCAAACTGAGGACTCCAACTTGGAGAAGATCGAAGTCACTGGCTGCAGTGTTTGGCAGAAGAAGCAGAGGAAGGTCACCGCAGCGCTGGATTGACCAAGTATCACTGGCGTCTGGTACTAGGGTGTCCTCGACTCTCCATGCAGCGCAGAACAGCGAGGAGTGGAGGAGCATTGTCCACCACGGGAGGGGTCACGATCCTCAGCAATGAGGAACCGTCATTAGAAGAATAGAATATGGAGTGAAATACCATACCCTTTGGTTGTTTACACTATAAACAGGTACGTCATAAGTCAGAGTTCATCAGATAATATTCGCGATAGCTTTGGTCGGTGATTCAATAGAAACAATAATCCATACATTTGCACCTTTATCCGTCTAAGTACCTTTCTAATCTGACCGATTAAGTGCCAACGTGTACCTACTTTGACTACATACAAAATATGACGCTTGCTTTTTTAATGTTTTTTGTTATACATAGATAGCGAAAGGCCTTGGGTTGCTCTGCATACCGATCAATTAGACTCAAATTACCTAACCCAACCTAACAAAACAGTACCTTGGTGTACTGGTCGCACCGGGACACGAGTGCTCATGGTTGGGGTGGCATATTCGTAAAGTATATGGAAATCTTAAGACCAGAAGGAAAAACCACACACTTACAAAATTTACAGACACAAACAAAACTAAGTTTTCTTTAACTGCAAACATGAGAAATTTTACCGAGATTTATTTTTTGGGGTATTATACCGTGTTGCACTACCCCCTTCTTCAGCCAAAATTTAGGTCAGCATTACAGTATGCATCATCAGAGCAGATGCGATGATGATGGACACTGTGATGCTGTCCGAAATGCTGGCTAAAGATGGAAGTAGCTCAAAACGCCATAATACCCTAAAAAAATCGCATTAATACTTTTGGCCGTGAGAGTGTTGAAATATATTTTAATTAAAAAGATAACTCGGTATCCGTTCTAGACACAAGTACAGAAAGCATTGATTTTTACATCATTTTAAAGAGGATTTATTTGGGTCAGATTTGTCACGACAACGAAAACACCTATGTTTGGTAATGTGTAGGTACCTCCCATGTGTCATAGTATACTGTGGTAGGTATAGTATATCTGTCCCACACTCTTGTGTAGATACCTACATAAATGTCAGGCAAAAAAATCGGTACCTGTTTAACTAACACCAACAAACCCTGGTATGCCAGTAATCCGAGTATTAAATTGAGTCCATGTAAACAGGGCCGCGTTCACGAAATATTCCGTGGATTTAATTCGCAAGGCTTCCGCGCAAATTATATGAACAGGGTACAGACTAACTCAATTATTCACGAAGTAGGTACTTCACACACAGCATCATTCAATGCTGAACAACAATCCAGCAAAATCCGACTAAATCACTGGAAAATTAACGGATCAAATGGAAATAAATATCGAAAACAAATTAAAACTGATCTACCGATACCGAAAACAGTTCGTTCTCGCTTTTGAAAAGTTAATAAATTTAATAGACTTTTTTCTGTGTTTAGTTACAAATATAGCTAACTGTGGCAGGGAAAATTTATAGCTAAATTATTCAAAACCCTTTGAAAATTTTGTATTTTGTGAAAAGGGTGCGTATTATTTCTGGTAACCTTTCTTTTTGTCGCATCGGGAGGATATATTAATTCAATTTGGGAGGCGGATATGGGTACCGCCGCCCCGGGAACCATTTATTGGATAACCAACACCTCTGCCATAGGTCACCACAAGTGGTTCGCTAGGTTTGGCGATTTAGCATGGGGTTTCCGGGGGGTTCATGGGGTGAGGTTTGTTCGCATCTTTGCGGAGTCTGCCCACCAACTGCGTGGAAGGCCGGATTGGGAGAGATTGGTTGAGGGAGACCTTTTGACCACTCCGGCAGGAATCTCTCAAAACATCGCCTTGCACCGTGTTAGGAGGGTTGGATTTATACCTTGACCTGACCCCCAGATTCCAACCCACCTCTCATGCCTTTTTCCTTCCCAGAACTTCCTTTCCTATAAATATCCTCCACACAGGCCATGAGTAATATGAGTATTGTACCAGATAGAGGGTACACAAAACTGCATACTCAACCCAAATTTCGATTTTACGGAGATTTCTCACTAATCAACTGTACGATCATTTCAATATAAATTGAAAGAGGAATTATTCTCGAACGCCGCTACAAACGTAAGAAAGTGTTTTAAAATACATATTATTAACAAGTCCGACTAGTCTGCTATAAAGATTGCCTATAATCAGTAGCACTTTAATTCCACAACAAATAAACTAGCAAAACTTAATAACATTGACTAAATTGAATGTTTTAACCATACTATTTATACTTTAATAACACAATGTATTAACCGGTTCCATGCCAACTCAGAAACACTTCTGAAAGGTCATTAAAAGCTATGAAAAAATAATTTTAAAATAGCCGGTAACCCTAACCTAACTTAACCTATTTAACCATTTTTTTTATCATCACTTTTAATGACCTTTCTGAGGTGCTTCTGAGTTGGTTTCATTCTGAGATGTCCGGTCACCGTTTTAACCATACTATTTAATACTCGTAGTTGATGAATAGACCAAAACAGAGAATATGAAGCGATGGTTACTAAACAAAAGTTACTCTAATTTAAGAATTTGTAACGTGTGAAATACAAGATTTTATTACCTACACTATAAAATACCTCTTACTTGTATGCAATTGCTTGGCACATAAAAATTGCAAATTTTTACTTAATCAACGTTTATTCAGCAATTGTTTTTTTATACGAACTTATATGTTATAATATGCTAAGTATGTATTAGAAAATCAAAGACTTACCTTTACTAATAAACGTATCATAATATCATAAATTTTACAAACCTAAATTAATGGTTGTTTATCAGTTGTGTAAAATTAAAACTCTTATTAGTTTTTTAATTTTGCTAGTTTTTTAAAAATTCTTATTAGTTTTTTAATTTTGGGACCAATATAGTAAGACAGGTCCCACTTAAATTTCCCACATTTTTCTATTTCTTGATTACCGTGCTTTTATACATTTTACCTTTGCTATTGATTAATTGTATGTTAGCTTTAAAGAAACCTTAAAATGTCATAAATTGCAAATTGTCAAATTTTAACCAAAAATTTTAATTTGCTTTTTTTTCATCTTTATGTATAAAAATGAATGTTTCTTTGTTTATCCCGTATACCTTACTAAACCATTCATCCGATTGATGTGAAACTTTGGTGATTTGTTGTGCGCACGATCTCGAAGGTTTCTACATATAATGGTGAGTTCTAGCGGTACGAAATTATTTCCTTTAATATTCATCCGATTGCGATGAAACTTTTGTGATTTGTTGTGCCCACGCCCGCAAATGTTTCCATATATAATGGTGATCTCTGGCGTTATGAAATTTGTATTAAAAAGTACAATAGGTGGCGTAGGAGTTATTTAAAAAATGTGTTTATTTCATATACGTTAGTGGCAATTTACTTCAATAAACATGATTAAAACACAAATACTTTCTTTCTTTGTTTGCATTGCAACGCATTCCGGGAACTGGCTAGTAATAAAAAAATTCCCCTCAGGGCCTATGTCATCTTTGGAGATGCTGTGTAGGGGAAATTTGTAAAATAAATGCTTCTCACACGCGTGGCCTGCTCACACATTAGAAAACCTACCGATTTATTCGTGCACATACCAGACGGAAAAACAAAAATATTTCGAATCAAAAAGCACTAAAATAAACAGAATTAAAAGAATAAGTTTTCTTTGAATGCCATTGCAACGCATGCCGGGTGCTCGCTAGTTATAATTGTAAATTTAAATGCCTCGTTACTAATGTGCACTTTTCCAGTACGAATAACCAATTATCGCGTGATAAGCACCCGCCGAGTATCATAAGCTAGTTGCTCAGTAGTTAGTTAGTCGCCATTTATTGTTCCGAGAGCAAACTGCGCCTTGGAGCCATCCAATAATTATAAAACACACAATTACTATGTATCCAGCTCCGTGCATTCATAATTTTATTTTCTCGCCTTTGGGTGAAACTCCGCCGTACATATTTGTCGGATTAACGCTTCGGCGAATGTAGAATCTACGTCTCGCATTCTTATGTTGGTTTTTCATTAACGTAATGCAACGTTTTGGTTGCTTATAAACAAATGTGAATACTGCACACGTAGTAGGTACGGGTAAAATAATATCAAAATGCGCAAAATAAATGACAACATTCATGATCAAAACCATTCACAACTCATTGGTCAAAAGAAAATTGGAATATTAGTGGAATCAACACTATTTGAAATATTCAAAAACTTTTTCTTTAAATTCAATAATTTTAATTTAACAATGTTATTTTTAAGTTCTGCAAGTGATTTAGTTTTTTTTTTAATTATGACAGCTGTTTCGGCTTACAAGGCCAATTTCAAACTGTGGCTACACCACTTGGAGACGAATTGTTTATTTGATTCTAGTTCAGTGTGGAGCTCATGTAAAAAAATAAAAACGAATTTGTCAAAAATTCTACTCTCCCCCTTCCTCTTACCTCCCCCTTCCGCCACTTTTTTGGGCGGGCTTTGCAGATCTTCATTTATAATGCCAAGATGAATGTATGACCAATGTTTCAGTAATGAACTAATTTTGTCATTTGTCAAATCCTATTTTACCCATTTTTTTATATAATAATATTTTTTTAAATAATAGTAAGGAAATATTTAAATATTTAATATTCCATATATTATATTATATTTAATATAATATTATTATTATTTATTTATAATATTCCATTTAAATTTGAATCCTGTAGTGTCAGTTAGAATACAATTATCAATTGTCACTTGTTTTGTTTTTTCTATGATTTGATTTAAAATATGAGATTTTGTTAGAAGAAACCATTCAAAGGAAAGTGATATAAATAAACATAAATGTCGTTACTTTGTTAAAAAACTTTGCAACACAAGTGTTTTATTTATAAATTAATAGAAAGGAATTAAACCTCTCAACTTATTATACAGGGTGTTAAGGGACGTACTTGACTTACTTTACCCAGTGATTCCTGACATTATTTGGAGTAAAAAATGTGAATGAAATTTTGGTCTCCGGTGACTTTTTTTTAATGACTTTTTTTTTTTCAAAATTTTTTTCTTCAAAATCAAACAAAAAAAAATTTCTTCCGCAGGTCGTCACTGGTAACTCAGCCGGGTGTCCGACGAACCCCTTACCCCGCCTCCAACTGTCCCACAACTACCATTTTTTAATGTTTTTGTAGAAAAAAAAAAAAAAAACATCAAAAATGTCACCAGAGACCAAAATTTCATTTACATTTTTTACTCCAAATAATGTCAGGAATCACTGGTTAAAGTAAGTCAAGTACGTCCCTTAACACCCTGTATATATTAATAACGCACAAGAGTCCCAACTGCTCCCGTTTTGACTATGGCAACCCCAATTGGGGTATGTGAGGCTGAAAGTAGTGGGGAGGGGAAGCGATGGAGAAGATGAAACTTGAGAAATAGGTATCTGGCTATTTTGATCTAATCACTAAATAAGGTTAGTCATTTCAAGCAACGCAACGCTTCGATTCTGAAAGGTGATCTTTCCCCATAGTGTGGTAATGGGAAGAATGATATTTTAGTTTCAGTTTTCTGTGGAGATACGTAATAATGAATAATCACGATGCACTGTCTGCCAATCTACATAGAACGGAGTAAAGACCCTTTCTTTTCTATGAAATTGTAAAAAAAATACTTCAGATGGAAACGTATAAACCGATATTCATTTGCAGTGTGGGAGTCACGCTGAATACTAATTTTTTAGAAATGTGATCTATAAATAAAGTCTATAATACCGATTTGAAAGAAAACTAATGCCTGCCTGAAACTCCTACGTCCTCAATGCCAATCAGGGTAGGTACCAGCACTCCATTGTGGACTGCTAGCTTAGTAGTTTCTTTGGTCACTTTTCGGTTACCGCTGACAATTTGTTCAAGAAAGAATTATAACTTTATGTTTCAACGTCAGCAGAAGTAACGAAAAATTTAGCTTAACACAGGTACATTACATAAACACACCCATAAAGCTTTTCTGTTGGGTTATTTATCTCTCCAGTGGTGTCAACACTGTTAGCAGTAATGTATTTGTATTTCAGATAGATTCTCTTGTATCCGACTACGGAAAGATCTATTGTTCGATTCGATGGCTAAACATTGTCGGATAAACGGGTACAATTGAACATGTCGCATGTCGGGTTAACGACCACCATGGAATACATTATCGTCCTCTGCTGACTGTTTGTCGCAATCCTTCGCTGTCGTTTGGTCGACAATAAAGGCAGAGCCTTATACAGCTGATGATATCAGCATCTAACCATTCAGAGTCAGGTGCCTGTCCTCCCCACAACGCGCGCGGGATAGAAAATTCTAATACTCAAGAGTCAGGGAAAACATATTAGAATAAAAATGGATTAGTAAATACCAATTTTTAACTTTTTTTTAAAATATCTTGATATTCCAGATCGGAAAAATGGAAATTTGAGTTGATTATGCAGTTATACCTAAAAGTGTACCCTCTATCTGGTACAATACTCACATCACTCATAAACACCACCAAATCAATTATAACGCAGAAAAAATTGTGGTGAATTAAACAAAATATTGATGTTTTCTGGGTCACTAATATGATATTTCAAACTGTCATATTAATGTACCGACTCGTGTAAATAATGTTTGATTTATGGTGAGCATTCGAATATTGCTTTCATTATCATCTCAAAACTTAGTATTTGGAGATGTCTAGCTAATCTAACTACCGTATGTATTCCTCTTTGCACATAGTACTAATAGAGGGAAATATTTATACCAATTCAGCGGACATCTTCAATTTGTCACTAAAAAAATACAAAATATTGTTATTGAAGCATTTAAGTTATGTACAATAAGTACCTACTGTATAATTTTTAATATCCATATGAAAAAGCCCCTAAAAAGGGCGTTAATAAATAAATAGTTAACTGGAAGATCGATATATTCACTTCTTCAACAATTTATTGTAAAATTACTTTGTGGCGTAATGTTTAATGAAATACTTAGTACATGTACAGAATATTCTTTGTATCCTGATGAAAGAACCATTGTTTCTGAAAGTTATGTCACATTTGCTTAGTCACCAAACGTAGCGCACTACATGCGGTAACATAAATATGGCAGAGGTATTGGTTATCCAATAAATGGTTCCCGGGGCGGTAGTACTTGGGGGGTAGGGTAGAGTAGTTGGGACTTTGCGGTTCTTGTACAAAAAATGCACAGAAAATCAAACCAATGTACAACATTTACTTATACGAGAATCAACAGAACGACTCAACTGTTAAACGATTCTGCATTGACCATCGACATATTCAACGCCACTTACAGACATATACTTAGGCTGGGGTCATACTCGTAATTAAAATTTACGGATTACATAAGATTTTGACAGGGCACTCACAGGAGCGTTTCCATATGCATCCGACTTGTGGTAATTAATGATCACGGAAGCTGTTCGGAAGTTCGACCTGTGTAAATGCTCATGCGACCGTTTACATCTGTAAATTTATTTGCGATAATATGGCTTCCCGTCAACAACGACCTACTACTATCAAATTTACGTTATTTTATCAATAAAGACGAAAAAGCCTAAATAAAGTGTTGAAATAGATTTTGGTTTTAATTAAACAATTCTTCACACGCTTTTGTGCCGCCAAAGGTGGCAAATAATTTCGTTTTAACCGAATGACATCAATCTGAGATCGGGATTAGTATATTTATGCTGACATCCTGCTGACAGCAACCGACTTCGAATTCAAAATTTCAAATACGTAAATGTTAAAAACAGAAAAATTAAGATTGGAAAGGATTGAACCGATAATTAATAGAATAGAAAGATGCTCATTTTCCAGAAAACTTAAATAAGTGGAAATAAATACTAGTTTTGTAGGAAAAAAATCCTGTGAAAGCAATTGTCTTTAATTTTTGATATTTCGCAAGGGTGCATTTCGGAACTATATCTTGCGGTAAATCTTTTAGCTTACCAAACTGGTTTTAGAAGCTGTAAGAAGGCTGGAAATTCGCGCGGGCGCAATTAGACCTGCCAAAAAACTTCCGAAAGAATAAGTTCTGTAACTTGCTATAATATTAAGTGATTTTTGGTGTCGTTTACATTGCTAATTTGACCATAAATCGCTTACAAGTGCGATTTACAGGAAAAAAACTTTTGAGTGAAAATGAGTCTAAACCCAGCCTTACGACATATATACGCCACTTTTCAGTTGACGTATCACAAAATGGTAAACTTGTCCCCATGACCTTTATACTCAAAATTTTATAATGTAATTTGTAAACTTCTCCGTAATATATTGGTGCGTAACCGTTTTATGTAGAACATGAAGAAATAAATAAACATAAAAGGGAGGCTTGGCAAGTCACGCCCTTCTTAAATTCATTTCAGTTCATCTGGTATCCACGGGTATATTAATTTGTGATTATTTACAAATTCTTCCGAAAGAAACCGATATTATTTCACGTGGTTAGCCTCTATAAACTAGATCTTGTAATCTGATTCTAATTGCGAGAAACTGGTACGATCTTTCTTTGAAAGTTGAAATCCTATCTATTCCCAGAATCGTTAAGCCCACGATTTCATCATATTGCGTCGGAGCCCGCAGACGGGGAAACGTGCCCAGAAACGGTTGAAAATGTCAAAGGGCTACGAGATTTCTATAAGGAAAAAGGTGAACGAAAACGGTTAACCGTTCGTTTCATTGGAACTACGACGATCCATCAGCCGTTTATTTGCAAGAAGCCGAGATATTGATGTCCAATGTTTGAATCCCGAAGAAAATACTAAAACTAGTCTAGTCATTTTTGAAAAAGTAAATATGAAAAACATATCGTAATTGAAATTTATTTATTCTTAACAAAAAAATACATGCAAAAACACGCGACGTTCACCGAAAAACTTAGTAAAAACAACCAGATAGAACCTTGTTGCTTTGAAAATCAGCTAAACTCAGAGAAACACCGATCAACAAGATTTTTATTTGCAAAATGCAGTGGTTTTTGGCATTTTTGTTTTTAAATGTAAAGATAATTCAATTAAAATAATACGTTCTGCATAATCACTTTGCCAAAAATGTATTTTTGTTTTATTTCTTAGTTTCACGCAATTGGTAGATGGAACCTTGTTGTCCCAAGATAATGAGGTCGAAGTGCAAAGAAAATTCTTCCTTCGTTTCTACAAAACCATTTCATCTATGACAAATAGTACTTACAGCTTAGTGAACTTTGTACTAAAATTAGTCTACCTTTATCTTCTTCTAAAAAAAACTGCAATGACGTATAAGTAGTTAGATGAACGACTGGACGGTACACCAAAACTAATTATTATCCTTAAATACCGGCCCTAAGAGGATTCATGCGCGCAATACGCTATCACTTCTACATATATAAACAAACACATCACCACAATCTACCAGATGATGGAAACTGTAAAGCTGCCCGAAATGTTGTCTAAAGGAGGAAACGCCTAATAACACGACATAATAACTCAAAAGAATTATCACATCTCTACACAGGTATATCCTGGTGAGACAGGCATCGAAAAACCCAATGTAAACATACTTTATATAGATAAATAAATAAAATACAAAAAGTTAGACGATAAATTTGTATAAAGCTGATTAAAATGTTTATGAAATGATAACCCTCTTTGGTAACTCGCTGACACCATTTGCAGTCAGCGGAACAATTGGAAAAATGCCAGCCCTGGCAGGCGCATGTGGTGTTTGCAAGATAAGAGACTATTAGACGAACAATTTCAGAACTCGTAAAATTTTCATTTTTAGAAAAAAATTATTTTTTTCAACATTTCCATTTTTAAATGCGCCTTGTTCTTAAAATAAAAATAATGACAATTTTTTTTTTAAATCGGACAAAGTTGCCTGTAATAATAACAAAAATAATTGGATAATTTGCAGAACGCCATTTTTGTGAAAAATAACCTCAAATCACCAATCGGAATTGCAAATGAAACCTTGTTCTAAAAAAGAAATATAAAGTGTCTTACTAATAAACGTGTTTAAAATTTTACACAACTGATTAAATTGAAACAACCATTAATGCAGGGTAAATGATTATTTGTTGTGAAAAATTTTAAAAGCGTTTTTTAGTAAAGGTGTTTGTGTTTTTAATACTTTATTGCATAATTATTATCTGGGAGCTTGTAACTTGAACATATTTTAGATAGGGGTTTGAAGAAGAAAAAACATCAGAGTGAGCTATTCAAACGCTGTAGAAGTAAAACTAAAAAGTCGCTAGATGTCGCTTTCTTGTCTTTTGCCTGTGTATTTAAAGTGGTTTGTAAATTGTGAATTTACAGCATTATATTAGAACCGAGGACTGTTAAATAATAAATTTTTGTTGACGCATTTCCGTTTCATCCGAATTTCAAATCGCTAACGGGGCTAAAGAAGTTTCGCTTCAAAAACATCAGAATTTTGGAATGAAAAGGTCAATTTTGGCCGAAATGTCAGATGTACCTTTGTTATTCCAAGAGCACGAGTTACTATTGGACATTGCGGAGAGCGGAGAGCAGTGGCGCAGCGCGGGCACGCGTCAGTGCCCCGTGTCCAGGATTAGCCCACAGATAATATGACGTAATTGTGTAGTATTCGTGCCCTTTAGAATAACTCTTTTTGTTCTACGAGGAAGAGAAAGCCATGTAAAAAGTAAAATTAAAGTAAGAACATTAGCTAAACTACTACTAAACTCAATCGAAAATCTGCAGATAGAAAAATCAGAAAAATATATTGGCACCTCTTGGACTCGAACCCAGGACCTTCTGCTTACATGGCAACAGCTCTACCAACTGAGCTAAGGTGTCTATATCAAATTCGGTTACTTTTGACTGTATCATACTAAGAACTACCAACATTATCTTCAATTTCTTAACGCATCTTAACATATTATTGGCTGCTATCGTTATATATTATTGCAAGATTTAAAACAGAACTAAATGCTATCTAGATAGTGTCTGGATAATTTTGTATACATTTTATTTTTAATATGCCACATCTATTGATTTTCTGCAAGTCTAGATGAATATTTATTTTTATTTTTAACTTTATTAGTAAAACTTAAAATTGTAATATTTAATTAAATGAATACAATACGAGCGAAACTCAATAGGCATTTAATTAAATATTACAATTAGAGGTTTTACTCATAAAGTTAAAAATAAATAAAAAGTTAAAGACGACAGTGTTTAGTAGGGAGGAACTAAAACTGAATGTGTGGTAAATTAATGAAAACACAAACTGTGGTTATAATTATATATTTGTATTAGGAGAGAATAAATCTCAAAAGGCGCTTAAAAACGTTAAAAAATTCTTAAAAAATTTCGGACTGCTATGAAGATTGCCTATAATAAGGAGCTATTTTATGTTACGACGCAAAACGAATTGACTCAGCCCTTTAGTTATTTTTTTTAATAATGCAGCCTTAGGCATATCAATACAACTGACGTCCTCCGTTGTCGAGGGATAAGGTCTTCGATTATGAATCTGGAGGTAGCGAGTTCGAATCCCAGCGTGTGCAAATTAATTGTGCTATTTCTCATAATTTAATTCATAACACATTATTGTATAATTGCGGCACGTTTCAGAGTTAAAGATACTAGCAGAATCGCCCTTGCGAAAGACCACCATTCAGAATTGAAATGATGCTTGAAATTTGTTGACCAGTCTGAATAGCCAGTTACTTCCCGACCTCCCTCTTCCAACCCCCATAGAATTAAGCCTTACAACATAACGCAATTGGAGATGCCATAACCTCGCTGACTCCGGTTGGTAGGGAGCGGGTGGGAGACTCTTGTGCGGTATTTAGGTAAAAAAAATAAATTAAATCAACCTTCTCATTCTCAAATTAGTTTTACAAGGTTTATTCTGCATGGTGACCGGCCAACTCAGAATGAAACCAACTCAGAAGCACTTCAGAAAGGTCATTAAGAGTGATGATAAATAAAAAAATATTTGAAAAATTGGTTAAATAGGTTAAGTTAGGTTAGGGTTACCGGCTATTTTAAAATAATTTTTTCATAGCTTTTAATGACATTTCTGAGGTATTTCTGAGTTGGCATGGAACCATCCTGCATACTTACAGCTTAGTGAACTTTGTACTAAAATTAGTCTACCTTTATCTTCTTCAAAAAAAATCTGCAATGACGTATAAGTAGTTAGATGAACGACTGGACGGTACACCAAAACTAATTATTATCCTTAAATACCGGCCCTAAGAGGATTCATGCGCGCAATACGCTATCACTTCTACATATATAAACAAACACATCACCACAATCTACCAGATGATGGAAACTGTAAATGCCCGAAATGTTGTCTAAAGGAGGAAACGCCTAATAACACGACATAATAACTCAAAAGAATTATCACATCTCTACACAGGTATATCCTAGTGAGACAGGCATCGAAAAACCCAATGTAAACATACTTTATATAGATAAATAAATAAAATACAAAAAGTTAGACGATAAATTTGTATAAAGCTGATTAAAAATTTTATGAAATGATAACCCTCTCTGGTAACTCGCTGACACCATTTGCAGTCAGCGGAACAATTGGAAAAATGCCAGCCCTGGCAGGCGCATGTGGTGTTTGCAAGATAAGAGACTATTAGACGAACAATTTCAGAGACATTTTAAAACCAACGAAGAGCTTTTTATTCAAAGAGGTACTTTGCTTTCATATTATGTAAAATGTAAACCATTAGTACAACTTTTCATCACAAACTTTTAAATTATGACAAATTATCAAAAGTGTGATCAATTTGGGAAGTGGGTACCCCGCGGGAAACATTAATTGGATAACTAATACTACTGCAATAGATCACACACTACAAGTGGTTCGCCATCTTTGGTGATTAGTAGAGGTGCCGGTTGGTGGGGTGAGATGAGTCTTGGCGACGAATGCGTCGTTAACCAGGATAGGGAGAGGTCGGTTGAGGGAGACTCTTTAAACTCTCCAGTTGGAATCTCTTGAGCCATCTTCTTGCTCCGCAGTGGCAATAGAAGGAATGATTCATAAGTCCGTCACTCCTGGACACACTGATCGCCGGATTTCTTCCTACCCACTAATCATACGATTTTCCATTTCAGAACTTTCTCTCCTTTTTTCCTTAAAAATATCCTCCAGACAGCATGTCCAAAGATGACAAAACCCTGAGGTAAAACTGAGAATTCATAGGTGCCTAAACAGATATGTGGTTCATTAAAAGCACTTATTTGAAATTAGAAACGGTGTGGATTTACTAGTTAATAATGTTGATGAGAAGGCCCTTAAATGTCTGACAAAACGTTCTTGGCGCTCGGCCAATTTTAAAAATTTACCACGCATTTGACTTAGCGATAATGCTCTCCCTAAATGCCATACGTCACACAAATCATTTTGAAAAATAACTAACAATGCAAAAGTTTAAAAGACTAGATTTTTCCATACCTCCCCGAATATTATTATTGATATAAACATAATTAATAAATCTTGATATGTAGCAAACACTTTGTGGGAATACATAATTATAATAAACACAATTAAATAACTTTGTTTCAATTCCACTTAATTATTTTTTAATCCAACCGGTTTCGGTTCGTACTGAACCTTCCTCAGGGGTGAATAAAAATATATTGAACATAATACAGAAAAACATGGTATTTATAAGTAAAATTAGAAGAGGGAGACAGAATATCAACTTAGGTGGGGGCGATGAGGGAGGTGTCTAAGAGGGAGGGGTGAACGTATTATGTTTATTATTTTTTTTGTTATATTCTGTATTATGTTCAATATATTTTTATTCACCCCTGAGGAAGGTTCAGTACGAACCGAAACCGGTTGGATTAAAAAATAATAAAGTGGAATTGAAACAAAGTTATTTAATTGTGTTTATTATAATTAATAAATATACTAGGCTGTGTGCCTAGGCTGTCGATTCATCTGATTAAAAATTCTTGGCACGATTGCCATATATATTGTCTTATGCAAAGACTAAAAATTAGGTCCAGAAAATTAGTCTTTATGGAAGGAGAGGGGATCCCCGGATAGTTTTCACACTAAAAGATAAGTTGAAACTTGAGTGGCAATCAGCAGACGTGATAAATGCCCATCTCGTGCATTACCCTCCTGAAAGACAGCCTGGGTAAACTGGTCCTCCATCAATAGGAAAAGGTGCTTCTACTGCCGTTATGTCCACGTGAATACCACCGAACATATTATGTGCAACAAATGCTAGCTCCATTCATTTCCCATAGAAATTTATGAAGTCCACAGGGCGAAGCCTGAGGCCCTAGATTGGCTCGCAGACCTAGATATCCCCCTCTGACCCTTCATTTTTTTTTACATTAACTCCACGCCCTGAGGAAAATAACTTCCCTAAGGCCTATGTCATCTTTGAAGATGCTGTGTGGAGGGTCTTTTTGAGGAAAGGAAGGAGTGAACACGGGTCTTGAAGAGACCCATGTTGTAGGAGGGAGGAAACACAGAGGCCGGCAAATCGTTCCACAGCCGAGCCGTTGAACTCAAGAACGAGTCATAGAAACGACCCGTTCTCATGTGACTAATGTCAACCGTGTACAAATGTTGGGCGCGTGTTTGGCGTGTTTCCCGACTATGCACCGGTGCCGATGGGATCAATGACGCTAGTTCCTCGGAGCATCTTTCATTGTAATACCGGTAGAACAAGGACAGCATTCCCACCTGACGCCTGTACACCTGACGCCACTCCATACGAAAGAAGAAGATACAAACACAACGTTAGGTACGTTTTACAGGTATGGAAATGGAGTCTGCAACGGATGAACAGCATTGATCCTATGCGCAAATGTGGCAGCGAGAAACTCCGCAGAAAAAAGCGGAACTTTCGTTTGATTACTTCAAAACCTGGAATTTATCAAGCTCGTTCTGAATGTACATTGATATCTCTCGCATGCCTTTGTTTGCAGATAATGCGAGATAGACCAGTCATCTAGTCAGGTAGACAGTACAGTGTGTGCTTAATTGGAGTAAAAAGACAATATCACTTGGATAGTAAACGATGGACTAGCACGCGATTCCGCGGTTACATATTTTCAGGAAATTGAGATTAATTCTCGATAATAATTGGTTTCAAATGAAGAAACCTATGTTTAAGTCGAGTTAAATTATGAAGATACTCGTACATTATAACACTACTTAAGCATATTGTTTTGTAATATAGCTTTTGCAATAATTAATAAAATTCATGAAAACTAAAAATTGTTGCTGTAATAAAAAAATGTTAAAAATAGGATGTTCAACTGGCAGAGGTGCTGTAGAATTTAGAAAAAATACTGACACACGAACGAAATAAATTTATATGTAGATGTAGATTTTAAAGCGTCCTTAAGGTGATATTATCACAAAACTGTACCTACTATAAAGAATTGACCATTATAATATTATATAACTATCCACTCTTAGCACTTAAAAATATATGTCAAGGTGGCAGTGGCAATCAGTAATCAAATGAATTAGCTATACCAGACTATACCTATACTTCGATAAAACCGTCCCTACCAAATAAGGCTTCGATTCGTTCGGCTGTCTAAATCCGATATATTGAAACGCCACCACTCCAGGTCGCTGCTAAATTTATCGTCAAATTGAAACATCCCCCCGCCCCATAATCAATACTGCCGTCTGTATCAATCACTTTTTTTCCAATCCACTTAACAGAACGAACCTTATCCCAATGATAAGGCTATACCTACTACTGGCAGAGTAATTGAATGAAAATCTATCTCCAATAACGTAATCCTAGATGAATTTGTACACTAAGTTACACGATAACCCCTCAGGCTAACTGTCATGGTGTAAATATGATCTAAACGGTGTTAGAAAGAGAAAACACCACGCTTTGTATTCAAATCTAAAAGTTAACCGAAGTAGAATCAAAATGAACAAATATATATAATATATGAAACAAAAGTTTCCGGGTGCAATTTCATAAAAAAATAGAGTGTGCAATTTACACGCGGTAGAAGTAAAACCTTCAGAAAACTAAAGTAGACAATAGTGGGAAGGCTAGAAGCACCGCACAAAGAGTAGACCGATTATACGATCTCTTTCTCTTGGAGGCTAATCCTTTAGATTTTTGACTCTTTTTAGTGTCGCTATTTTTAGCTTCATCGAGTTTCCATTCACAGCGGTGTTAAATTTATGAAACTTTGTAAAATTTCTAATAATTATTTTTACATGAAACGACAATAAAGTGATTTGACAATAATGTTTGTAATACATTGATTAATAAAGTATGTCCGTTTTTTCCTTTGTCCCAGTAATTTTAGTTAGAAAAAACTGAGCCATTTTTAAAACATTTTGTTTGTATTAAAAAATTTTACGTTTGTATTTCATCACCTTTCAAAGGCAGTTTTTAGTTTTCGGGTATGTTCCGAAATATTCCATTTATTTGGATTTTAATAATTTGTTTTTTTGATAGAGGCAATGTGCCCGAGGGCCCGAGGGGTTAATGACGAAGGAAAACTTATCACTGCATTCGACGTCATATGTGAAAAGTAGATCGCCTATGCATTGGGTCTTTTACACATTTAAAAAATATATTTTTGTGTAGGTTTTCGGCGGATTCCTTACCAGAAATGATAAATAGCAAAAATTAAGGAAACATATACTAATATTCAACGTTGCACTCATTTTCAATTGCTTATGGAAAATACACACAGGAAACTGAAGAATGCGTAAAAATTAAAAGTATGACATTTGCGGTAAGGACGACTTTAAATTTCGAGTATTCTGTGGGAAATTTGTGGTAGACATTCGAGAACCAAACTAACCTAGATATTTTGGGTTACTTTCTTAAACCTTTGATAAGTGAGTTATTTTTTATCATTTACATCGTGAAAGTGAGTTAGTTTTCAAGTTTTTCTTAATTTTAAGAAATCGATTAAATTAATTACCTTCTTACTTTTTTTACTACACAATTTTATTAATTTCGGTGCTTTTTATATAACTGTAATCTTTTCTTATTGCATTATAAATTATAGTTGGACAAATTCAATGAATTATAAAAAAAATATTAGAAAAAAAATAATAAAGTCGTACGGCCGCACGTAGCGGCGATACTCTGAATGGGTCTTTCGAGTGCCGCCGCATACGCGCGGCGATATTCCTCAAAGGGTTAAGGGCCCGCAACCCGGATTTCTACCCATTTATTACATATTTCTCTTAAACACGGTAAGTTTTAAAGCTCTTAAAAAAATATATGTTATTCTTGAAAATAATATCTAGACTTTGCCCGCGCCGAAACGCAAATTATATAAAATTCCCTCGATAGAAAAAAATCGCAATATAAACACGTTTGTTTCAGTTATTTTACAAGTTACATGTATGAAAAAATTCACAGTGTTGCTTTAAATGCTGTTTAAGATAATGTCCGCGAGATTTTTGCTCTATTTTAAACGAGTCGTGTTTTATTAAACATTTTCGCAATTTTCGCATCGATTTTGTCGCTGTAAATGTTAGCGCTCTACTCTAACATTCGTGATTTCGTATCTCTCCATCTTCTTCTTTTCGAGCCCAGTTGCAGAGCCTTAATGGAAATATCACACCATTTTTTTAAATGCATATCACAGCACGAACTAGAAAAACGTTGCAACAAATGATTGACATGTGATTAAATTATGTGCCTTTCTTTAAAACATCAACAGCTGATATTTTCCAACTCTGTAATATTCAGGTGTAGAGAGAGACAACTATTTCCAATTGGGTTACGAAATGGAGCACTACTACTACTCAGTTTACTAGCGAGGTGATTTGTATTAAATTAATATCATTAACGATTGTGAATTTGATTGTTTTTACCAGCTGGCGACTGGCACTTAATTAGGCGCGTACCGCCCGGTTGGTCACCAGGAATTATAGTTACCAAATATATACGCCAGTGATATTATTATTTATTTCTAAACACTACTGTTTCTTGACTGATTGATTGTACAATCGGTTTTCTTTGCGTTCCAGCGATAACTTTCAGATCATTGGCTGATTCAGTGAAAGATATCGGTAGCATTTTCATAAGATTAAATATTTGAATGTAGGAATAAAAATGTAGGAGTTGTTAAATGTATATGAATTTGGGAAGTTTTCTGTGAAATAATATAAATACACGTAATACAAGTAACTAAAAAACGGACTTTCTTTCTCAGCAATACGATAATTGAAAATGAGTTCTTACGCAGGTTACGAATTTCGAACAAAAAGCGAATTACAAGCACTTTTATCTTTATAAAATTCATTCATTCAAACATACTAAATTCGGTTGTGGGTCTGTCTGTGATTGATTGTAACTCTGGTTCAATGAACTCGGATTTATTTAAGTCATTTTCAAAATTGGAATTGTGGGAAGAATTCAGAGAGCGATAAAATACCTACCTATAATATAATATTTTAACAGAACATTATTTTAATGAAAATTTTCAAAATTGGAACTGGTGTGTCAAGAATTCAGGCATAATTTCATAACTTACATAAGTGATAAAGAAAAAAAAATACGAAAAATGTTGTTAATAAAGAGTTGCTGTTATAAATATATATTCTTGATAATTCCGTAGCAATAGCCCTTGTTCTGATGTGTTCTTTACATAAAATTTCAGCTCAAATCTAAAATTATAATATTCCGTGATTTTTTAACGGGTCTGCGTTGACTACTGTATTTTTAAGTTTTTTTAAAGTTTTTTAACATTCATAAAAATCTATATGAATTTAGGAAAAATCAAAATGCCATTATGCCCTACGACATTCTGAAAATGTCTGTATTATCATATAATGTTTGACTAGATTTTAGTGAAGCGGAAAACTTACACAACTTTGACTGATAGTAAGTAGGTACCTACGTAAATTGAATCCACCAACACAGAAAATTATAACTCAGAAATAATAATAATATTGTTCCATTAATTTTTTTTGTTTAAGGCAATTCACCCCATTAATTGTTAAATCAAAGACACAATAGCCCAAAAGATTTTTCATGACGCAGAAGTTAGCGCAACGACTCGCAACAATAACATTTGGCTGTCATCAGTTCTTTTGTTTTGCTCTTTCAAAAAATATTCTTAAACCAATCTTTTTATTGTGTTTTGGCTGTAAAAAGTTTAGTGTGTTGGAATCTTCTCCCCCCTGATCATCCAGGAGTCACTTCTTGCTGCTCATTTTCAGATATTTATATAATTTTTTTACTTCTGTCACTTTTTATATTAGCTGTAATTTTTTGAACAATGGAGGAGGATTTCCCTCCTGTACCCCTTACAAAGCCCCCAGATCCCCCTCCTGACCCTCCAGATGGAGACATTTCAGATAAAATAGACTTTTCAGAACATTCAAACATTTCAGACAATGAATCTGTCATCCTAACCTCAATTAAAAAAAGAAAATTTAGTCCCCTTTCCCCAAAAAAACATGATTCGCCTTTGTCTTCTCAGTCCCCTCCAGCTCTTCCTCAACCTCCTCCAACAATCTTTTACTCTACTCATTCCCGTGGCCCCTACATTGTATATGCGCAAAAAACTGAACAAGGTAAAACCATCCATCCTCTTGAATTTGGTAAATTTCTTTCAAATAACAAGAACCTTTCGATTAAACCTGGAGGTGTTAAAGCCGAGGGTCGCTTCCGAATCTCTGTTGAATTCCTGTCAGGTTCAGCCGCCAACAACTTTATCAAAAATATATTTATTTCATCAAATTCTAAATTCAAGGCGTACATCCCAACTTTCAATGTCACTCGAATGGGCCTGGTCAGGGGTATCTCGACCGATCTGTCCATTCCAGAAATCCTGTCCTCACTTTCAACCCCCCAACATATCGGCAATCCCATAAAAGCCAGGAGGCTCAATTATAAGGACACCTGTGAGGGCATCGTTTCCTGGAAGCCCTCCCAATCTGTCGTCATCACATTCGAAGGACAATCTCTTCCCTCCCATATTTATTTATTTTTCAACTCCTTACCAGTTGAAATGTACACTTATCCCACCACTCAATGTTACAACTGCTGCCGTTTTGGTCATACCAAAGCTGCATGCAGATCCCCTCCCAGATGTTTCAAATGTGGAGAAAACCACTCGGCTGACCAATGTTCTTCTCTCTCTTCACCTAAATGTTTTAACTGCTTAGGCGCTCATTCCGCCATTAACTCTTCTTGCCCCGAACAATCTCGCCAAAAAAATATAAAAATTTCTATGGCCTCTGAGAACTTGTCTTTTCTGCAGGCTTCTAAATTATTCCCGCCTGTCAAAAAATCATTTTCCGAGGTTTTATCCGGTAACTCTTCATCCAACCCTCTCGCCTCCTCCTCAACATCTTCCCGTTCAACAAAATTCACATACAAAAACCCTATCTCTAAACAGGCTCGTGGATACGATCAGCAACAACACAACTCACTTCTCTTAAATCCCAATGGTTCTCCTCTTTCACACGCCACAAATGGGTGCGCAAACAATTATAATTCATCCTCAACAAACTATCAAAAGCTTTCTGAACAACTCTCCCAAGATAATTCTTCATTTATTCAAACTCTTATTATGCTTCTAATTGACCTAATTTCTTCTCAAACTAATCTACCGTCCAACGCTGCTTCTATTATTTCCACATTAAAATCATTTATTCAAAATGGCTCTTCAAGATGTCAGAATTCTTCAGTGGAATAGCCGCAGTGCTATTTCTAACAAATCAAACCTTCTTAACCTATTAAATTCAAACCTTGTTTCTGTGGCTGCTGTCTCGGAGACATGGTTTACTCCATCCACCCACTTTAATGTGGGAGGGTACTCCTGTCTCCGCGATGATCGCCCGGAAGGTACGGGCGGAGGTGCTGCCCTTTTTATTAAAAAATCCCTTCCGTTTTTCCCAATAAATAATATCAAACCCCCCAATGCTGACTTTCAAATGGTTGCAGCTAAAATAAAGGACACTTCCTTTGTTTCTATCTATCTTCCCCCAACATCGCACTTCAATAAACAAGCGTGGTTGCAAATTGTCCGTCAACTAAGCCCTCCTTTCTTTTTATTGGGTGATTTTAATGCCCATTCTCCCGTCTGGGGTTCTGCTTTCTGTGATCGAGACGGTCGAAGTGTGATGGATTTCCTAGATGAATCCAACCTTTTTCTTTTGAATGACGGATCTCCTACTAGAATCTCTCGCCCCAACACAAACCCCAGTGCAGTGGATCTCTCCATATGCTCTATTAATCTGGCACCTCTCTCCTCGTGGGTGGTGTCCCCCGACCCTTGCTCCAGTGATCATTTCCCGATCACCATCACTTATCAAACTTCTTTCCATTCAGACAAGTCCCATATTTCGACAAAGATTAAAACAAAACACACCAAATGGGATGAATTTAACTCACATATGGATAAGTTTATACAAAATTTATCCTATACCGATACATTATCTGTCAAAGATGACTACGATAACTTCAAATCAATGCTCGTAACTGCAATCAATAAATCAAATCCTCCCCCTAAAACCAAATCTCTCAAAAAACTCCCTCCAACTCCCTGGTGGGATGAGGAATGTTCCAAAGTAGTGAGAATTCGGAAAGCTAAATCTCTTTCCTATCGTCACAATATGACTATGGAGAACTATCTCATATACAAAAATGCCGAAGCGAATGCCAAAAGGGTATTGAGGTCAAAAAAAAAATCCGGGTGGTACAACTTCTGCAGTTCAGTATCTCCGAACACTCCAATTTCGGAAGTTTGGTCTATGATTCGAAGATTTCGATCCTCCTTCAGTCCAACATCTCCTCGAGCTTCTCATTCTAAATGGATGGACGAGTTCTTGGACAAAATTGCCCCCCCTTCTGTACCTAACTTAGATGAAATAACTCCAATCCACAACACTCCTATGTCTGATCATTGGCTTGACTCTCCATTCACTTTAATTGAATTAAAAAATTGTTTATCAACAGTCAAGGACTCATCTCCAGGCAGAGATGGTATACCTTATAGCATTATCAAAAATAGTAATGATAATGTTCTAAATCACTTTTTAAGCATCTTAAATAAAATCTTCCAGACTGGCATAATACCTGATGACTGGAGTTCTCAAATAATCATCCCAATTCTAAAATTAAACAAATCACCCAATTCTGGATCCAACTATAGGCCAATTGCTCTTTCATCCACCCTTAGTAAAATTTATGAAAAATTAATTAAAAACCGGTTAGAATTTTTCGTCGAGAGTAATCATCTTCTCTCTCCATCCCAATTTGGATTTAGGAAAAAGAAATCTACACAAGATAACCTTGCCATCATCAGCACTGATATTAATTTATCCATTTCTAACAAAGAAGTATGTCTTGCAGTCTTTATAGACATAGAAGGCGCCTTTGACAATGTTTCCATCCCAATTCTTAAAAAAAAACTTTTAGGCCTTGGCTTACCCCTCATGTTTGTCCAATCTATTATTAATCTTTTTCTCGATAGGAAAATTTTCATTGAGCTACCAGATGTTACTCCTCAGAGTAGGTCAATTTGGAAGGGTTTACCCCAAGGCGATGTATTATCCCCCTTACTGTATAATATATACACACACGATATGCATGTCACCATTCCCCCTCAAGTAAAAGTCGTTGAGTTCGCAGATGACATAGCTTTCTTCTTATCATCCAAAATCATTCCATCCGCCGTCAAATATCTTAATGAAGCCATGGATGCCCTTTGCACATGGCTTACTTTAAATGGTCTTGAACTTTCAGTACAAAAGAGTCAATGTGTTACCTTCTCAAATCGTCATAATAATCCCCCTGTTCAAATTTTATTTAAAAACTCGCCAATCCCCAATGCTTCCGAAGTAAAATTTTTGGGAGTAACATTTGATAGGAAACTTAAATGGTCTTCCCACATTAATAATATAGTTACTAAATGTGAAAAAAATTTAAATATTATCAGATCATTGACTGGCGTTTGGTGGGGTGCTCATCCTATCTGCATTAAGTTGCTCTACAATGCACTTATTCGAAGTCATCTCGACTATGCCTG
Organism: Limnephilus rhombicus; assembly: GCA_929108145.2. Classification (NCBI taxonomy): domain Eukaryota; kingdom Metazoa; phylum Arthropoda; class Insecta; order Trichoptera; family Limnephilidae; genus Limnephilus; species Limnephilus rhombicus. The sequence continues at coordinate 40,057,219 of OV815279.1, read as the reverse complement.
CCCACTTTTTAGTACTGCATCCAAAAATGCACTCAGTAAATTAGACAAAATTCAATCTAAGTCATTGCGAATAATAACTGGCGCGATGCAATCGTCGCCCATCAATTCCCTTCAAGTAGAATGTTCTGATCCTCCTCTTTATTTAAGGCGTCAATTATTTGCTGACAAATTTGTTCTTAAATGTTTAAATTCTAAAAGTCATCAGATTATTCCCAGAGTCTCGTTGTTCAACGACTCAACACATTCATCTACAATCAGAGCTCGAACTAAACCTCTCCCTGCCATTTGTAAAAATTTTCGCTCTCTCTCAGAGCTTCAAATTATCAAAAATGATATTCTTCCTTTGTACAAATTAAAATATAGTCACGTCACCCTATCCCCAACGATTTTAGAGGGGATCGGCATCCTTAAAAGTCATTCCAATCTCCCAGCCCGTACTGTCAATAATATGTTCAATGACATTATTTCTTCTAAATGGCCCAACTCTTCTCTTTTATTTACTGATGGCTCCAAATCTCCGGACTCTCCTAACTGTGGTATTGGTATTAACGTTTACCACAATAATTCTAATGAAAGAATATTTTATTCAATTTCAAACCAATTTTCAATATTTTCTGCCGAGTGCATTGCGATTATTGAATCTCTCAAATATATAATAAAAAATAATTTTGAACATTCTCTTGTTCTCTCTGACTCTCTCAGTTCCCTCCAAAAACTTAAAACAAGTCCTCTTCTTCATCCTGATGATCACTTTGTATGTCTTATTCGAGTATTGATAACCTCCATTCAAAGCTCTGGAAAAACTGTCACTCTGATTTGGATTCCTGGACATGTTGGCATAGTGGGTAATGATATTGCTGATTCCTTGGCAAAACAAGGAGCGTCTAACCCTACCGTTACCCTCGTAAACCATATTCCCCTGTCTGATATTTTTTCCATCATCAAAGATAGATCCCGCAATGTTTGGACAGAGTATTGGAACATTGCTAGTCAATCCAAGGGTGCCCGCTACGCCTCAATACAAAGGACTATCCCATCAAAACCGTGGTTTCAAAAATTCCCCCATTTTTCCAAAAAAGAAATTTCCTTACTTATTCGTATGAGAATCGGACATTGTTCCGTTCCTTCTCACCTTTATAAAATTCATGTGCTTGACTCCCCAGATTGTACGTTCTGTGGTCTAGATGTGGGAACTTTAGATCACATATTTTTTGATTGTCCCTCTCTAAATAAATATCCTCTCTTCTATCAAGCGTTATCAAAAATTGCCTCTCCTCCATTCAACATCTCATCTCTTCTAAGTCTGAACTCTACTCCAATCTTCCATAAAATTCTGAAATTTGCACATTTAAATAAAATTAATATATAAATTCACCTTTCCTTTCTCTGTAATTATAAATGATGGCCTAGAACACCCTTGAAGGGTGAAAGCCAGAAATAATTGAAAAAAAAAAAAAAGTTAGCGCAACACAGCATAATACCCCAAAAATAAATCACTATAATATTTTAATTCTGTTAATATGGTTCAATAAATACTTTTTTTAAATACAAGGAAAACGCTGTTTTAAAAGATAAATGACATGTTTTTCAAAGACGTTTTGCATAAAATGTTAAACGCAACAAACAATAAAATTGCTCTAATATAATAGTTGGGTTTTCTCATAGCCTTGCAAAAGATGTAGGAGCTGCCTATAAATAGAATCTATTATTCTCACCTATTGTAGTGACTTCATCACAATAATAACCTGTTATTATTGTATGTAACCATGAACCCCATGGCGCTGAAAGGATAGAGTGATTGATGGATGAGCGCGACAAAACCAGGAAAATTTATTACACCTTTTGGATTGAGTTTACCCCATAAAAGTATTTACCTAAACATAACGCCCCCCCTATTAGAATAAATATAAATTATTATACAGCGATACCTCGAGATACGAGTTTAATTTGTTCCATAACCTTGCTCGTATCTCAAAGCAATTTTCCCCATTGAAATGCCATTAATCCGTCCAGCCCCCAAAATCTCCCTCGTGAAAAGATGAATACGTACAGTCATAACAAGCAAAGGGTTTTTTACGCTATAAGTCAATGTGTGGTTCGTGAGAGAATTTTTTTCATTAAACGATTTTTTACAGTCGGAAATGAAAAGGGTTTTTCTCTACTGTGTGTAAGCATGTGGTATGTCAAAGATTGTTTTTGATAAAACTATTTTTTACAGTCCGAACATGAAAGGGTTTTTCTCCACAATCATCACGTAGTTTGTAAAACATACTTTTTGAAAAAAATATGTTTTGCAGGCGAAACATGAAAAGGGTTATTCTCCACTGCAGCACGTGTGTCGTAAAATTTCCCTTTTGAGAAAATGATTTTTCGCAATCGGAAGATTAAAAAGGTTTTTCTCCACTGTTAATCAGCATGTGGTTCGTCAAAGATCTTTTTCGAGTAAATGATTGAAGGTTTTTCTCCACTGAGAGTCGGAATGTCTCTTCATATCTCTTTTGTGAGAAGTTAATACGTATAGTCATAACAAGCAAAATGTTTTTTTACGCTGTAAGTCAGCCGGCCGTTCCTCGTATCTTAAATGTTGGTCGTATTTCAAAGCAAAACTTCGCTCGCTCGTCGGTTTTTATACAGATATCTCGTATGTTAGGGCACTCGTATCTCGAGGTACCACAGTATATTATTGCAGAAGTAATACGTGAGTTAATTGTTCCGTCTCTCGAAAAATACCTAGGGGGGTGGTCGACGGATAAGGCTCTCGACCTCGACTAGCAATTCGAAGGTCGCGGGTTCGAATCCCGGCGTGCGCACGTAAATTTTATTTGATTGAATTGCGTTATTTCACAATGAGTGAAGCTACTCTCAGAATCACCCTGTGGTAAGTAAGATAACCATTCAGAATTGAAAAGTTGCTTGAAATGGTTTTTAGCTGTGTTTGGTGACCAGATATGAATAGCCAGGTTCTTCCGCACTTTCCTCTTCCCCATCTCCTTCCCTTCAGCCTCACAACATACCCAATTGGGAATTCCATAATCTCACTCAAGCGGTTGGAAGCAATTGGGACTCTGTGCTATCAACTTAAACCGTACATTAAATGAATAAATAATCCGTATACTTACAGTTATTCGTATTTTAAACACTCTAAACTAAAATATGCGACAGCTTACATCTGACATCGCCAGCGTCACCCATAGAAAAAGCGATAGACAGCCATAGAAAATCACCCAAATTTGACGGCCGATTCCGTATGAAATCTTTTCCGCATACACAAAAGATATAGAATCGCTCCTTAGGTGAATTTCTATTGCTGGTAACTAGTGACATGCAACTTAGTAATTTAAAAAATATATATATTAAAAACGAATTACACGTCTGGCTGATATACGTTAAACGGAAGCAAAATTTCCACCAGCCTACTATAAAACTAAAACGTCGCATTGTATATTGCAATTGCCTGCCATACGATTCTGTATCTTTTGTGGATACGGAATTCATAAGATCGATTCCATACTATGTCAAATTTGTGTGATTGTCCAGGGCTTGCAATTGCTTTTTCAACTAGTTTAACACGAAATGCTGTAATATACATGATTATTTATTCATTTAATGTACGTATAAAGTTGTATAGCGTGGATATGACTTTGGCGAAGTTTCGTTTCAATCTAAATACGCATGAATCACTTAGTTTGCCCAAATTGAACCTAATAACCTATTTTGTGCACTTAAATAGTTGTTTCTTATAGTCATTATTGAAATGAAGTATAATAACCATAATCCTTGCCTAAAAGTGCGGCGGTTAGTGGAACATTAATGTATTTCCACAAATATTCAATTATTCTGTACGTGTATACTGCACCAATAGCTTTGCCCTAAGCCACCGCTACCCCTAAGCGACCGCTACCGCTAGCAAATTTCTACCAATTTCTTACATATCCTCCCCACGTTAAGTTTTAAAGCTCTTAAGAAAATATATGTTATTCTTGAAAATAATATCTAGACATTGCCCGCGTCGAAACGCAAATTATATATAATTCCCTCGATAGAAAAAAATCGCAAAGTATACTCCAAAAATTATTATAAACACGTTTGTTTCAGTTATTTTACTAAGTTAAGTTATTTTTATATGTATGAAAAAATTCACAGTGTTTCTTTAAATGCCCCGCGAAATTTTTGCTCTATTTTAAACGATTCGTGTTTTATTAAACATTATCACAATTTTCGCATCGATTTTGTCGCTTTAAATACTAGCGCGCTCCTCTAACATTCGTAATTTCATATCTCTCCATCTTCTTCGTTTTGAGCCCGATTGCGGCGCTTTAAATAGGTTCTTAATTTGAGCAAACTAAGCAATTCATGGGTATTTAGATTGAAACGAAAGCATTTCGTGTTTTAAACCAGTTGAAAAAGCAATTACAAGCCATAGACAATCACACAAATTTGACAGGCGATTACGTATGGAATCGATTCCGTATCCACAAAAGATACAGAATCGCTCTTCTGGGTTTTTTATTACTACCGTAAGTTTATTTCCCTCAAACGTCGTGATTGTTGACACTAATAATAACAAGAAATAAATGCGATTGTACACATTCAACTGCATCGTAAATGCAACCAAATCACAATGGCCATTTAAAAGTGAAGTCAATAAAACGGCTTTATTATTCAATAACAATATATCGCGCCGAGTCCGCGCGGTTTACTGAAATAACGAGGAAAGCGGAATAAATTCGTAATAATGGCGTGCAATTCTGATTACGGAACTCCTGGGGGGGTTTAAGTAATGAAATACTGACCTCAAGGTGGCTTTAAAACCTTACCGCCACACAACACATAACCCGAATTTTGGAGGCGGGTATGGGTACCGTCGCCCGGGAACCATTTATTGGATAACCATCACCTCTGCCATAGGTCATCACAAGTGATTCACTACGTTTGATAACTTAGCAGGGATGCCCGGTTTCATTGAGTGAAGTTTGTCCAGGTCTTGGCGGCGGATGCTCTGCTATGAGGCAGGCCAGATGGAGAGACTGGTTGAGGAAGGCCTTTTAACCTTTCCCCAGCCAACTCTCTCGACCCCATCACCTTGCACCGCAGTTGGAGACACGTCACTCCTGGACACATTTACCCCCGGATTCCTACCCACTTCCCAGAACTTCCTATACTTTTCGCCCTTAACCCGTTTAATCACAGGAGACCAGATTTGTCCCAACGCACATAGGTCTCACATAAGACGCCGTAACTCCCTTACTATCATAGTTAGAAATATGTTCTAATCGGTGTTAGAAAGGAAAAACATCATGCTTTATATTCCAATCTAAAAAATAGCCATCAAAAAAGTAAAATGTACACTTTTATGTACACAAAGTTTTGAATCGTAAATTGAAAAAAGAATTTGAAACTTCTGAAATTTAAAAAAAAAAAATTTCATAGAGCGACAAAAAATTGAGGTTACAATATGTGTTTGTTATACATTTGTCCAATAAATTATGCATGTGTTTTTATTTTTTTTTATTATCAGTAACTTGAGTTAGAAAAAACATAAGGTGAGCCATTTTGAAAACTTTTTTATGTTTGTATGCAAAAATTTTATAATTTAAAAAATATATATATTTTTCGAATTCTATAATTTGAAAGCATATTTCATCACCTTTCTAAAACAGTTTTTGGTTTTTGAATGTGTTCAGAAATATTCCAAATATTTGCATTTTATTGTAAAGGGAAAATATTTTGACCATCCGAAAAAAAAGGCAAATTTTTGAAGGGTTAAAAACACCCTCCACACAGCACCCCCAAAAATGACATAGGGATATTATTTTCTTCAGGGCCTCCTGTGTGGAGCTAATATAAAAAAACCCGGATAATGTAAAATTAAATGAGTATAATAAAATCAAAAGATTATAAATTCGGTATTGCGATCTACTTAGTGTAGTCAACACAAGAGTACCAATAAAACACACTAAACATATGGACATTCATCGTTAACCTAAACTTTTCTCACATCGAAATATTATTTCTGAGAATTGCAGATTATTTTTAGATCTAATAATTTTACACCATTTTATGTAGCACCTGTATGAAAAATTTAACCATTGTATGTGTCCATTGTAAAAGCCCCATGGTCGTGTAAAAGAGTAAAATAAATAAATAATAAAATACAACGCCAAAACCATAATGCACAAATGCACCATTAATAATATGGTTTTAAAAAGAAAAACACACCATTTTCCACTTCTTGTTTGACGCCAAGAAAAACTATTTTAAAATATTGCTAGATCATGTGGACTGCAAGGACAATTGGGACTCTTGCGCGGAATTCACAGTAAAGAGAGACAGGTACACCTACCTCTTCATAAATAGGTTATTCACATAATTCATTATAGTCATTTTAAATAAATATTTTCCGCAAAACGCTTTCACGAGGACATTATTATATGCTAAAGCGCCACCTGTTTGAATGCAACCGTAGCGAATCTCTTTTACCTGTGATTTGCGTAGTTTCGACTTTAACCGCCAGAGCGATGCATGTTTTTAATAATTTACCTCCATACAAATAGTTCGCAAATCATCCGCTAGGTTAGCAAAAAGGCGCCACTTCTTTGCTTACATCAAATATACGTAGATTTTCCCATCACAGAGTAAACAATTCAATATTGACTTGAAACAAACAGTTAATAATGTCCACAGCCAACATGTTAGTTATAATTTTTCATGCAGTTAAGTTAGCCATAAAAATGATTTATTTAAGCCTTTGATTGTTATTTCTGTTATAATGATTTAAAAAAGGGTTTAATATACACAATACATGCAAGTCACATATAAAAAACATATTTTTTATTGCGCAACAAAGATGGTTCATAAAATTAGGACGACGAACACTATCTTCCGTAGTGCCTATCTAACCAAAAACAGTTATAATCTAGAAATTTTGTAAAATGGGACATTTTTTATTACTGTGGCAGAACAAATTTCAGGACAAAATTTATTTTTGATTCAAATGTGAGGTAATGTTAGACTTCCGAATCTGACATGTTAACCTTTTTTTAAATAATGCTAAAAGTACCCCTAATTGATTAACACCGTTTGATATTGATGTGAAATGACTTGAACCATGCACAGTACTCTTGTAAAGTTAGTTTTTTTCTAACTTATTACTAGCAGCGCCTCTATTTTTAAATACATGCATTTATTTGAATTTCGATTTTGTTTTAGTGAATGGATAAATGCAAATTTGGAAGTGAAAATTAATCTACTTCCGGACATCCGATCGAGCTGAAACTCGGCAGATAAACTCTTTGTCGATTACAATGCATTCTATGAACTATGGTGGCATTAACGCGCGCATTTCTCTGAAACTGGATGAAATGACGGCGAAACTAAGTTCAAAACTGTTGTTTAATACATTAAAAAAATCGATGTATTATAGTAAAAAAAACTTTGCTTTCACGCTTTTGTCTTGCTTTATTTTGAAAAACTATACGAGGTTTAGCATGATAATTATTACAGGATTTTTTATGCCTAAAAGTAGTGTGACAAATTTGTGCATATTAATAAAAGTATTTACAAAATAATAAGTGACGTAGTATGGGCAGAGAGAAAGGGTGCAAAAAATAAAGAAGCCAGGCTTACTGTCGCATTGACCCCCAGCGGCGGTGTGGCAGATTCTCTTGGTGACTACGAACAAAATCATAAACAAATGTAGCCAACAACAAACAATGCTGAACAAATTTAATGAGGAATGGTATGTTCTGTGCCTCAATTCATAGTATATTTCAGGACTCTATTTAAGTTCTTTTAAATTTGGGTAGTGTAGAATTTACATTACGCCAAATAGTTATCTACGAGTACTAAAGACATATCGATGATGGGTCTGTTGAAACCTCTCCATCTTTCTCATAAACGACCCATGTAATAGAAAGAGAGTAAGTGAAGCTAGCAGTGACAGTATATGCATCTACAATCTACAACATGGGAAGTCATTGTATGTAAAAAGTTTAAATTGTTTCAACGCATGCCTAACTTTTTATTTATAAGTTTCAACCAAAAGGAGGACAGAACAACACACAATGCAAAAACAAACATTAAAAACAACTTATTAAAATAAAACAAACAAAGAACAGGCCAAACAAAGCACAGAAATGATGGAATAAATAATGAAAAAGGTTAAATGCTTACCTAGGAGGAGTTCTTCGAAGACTTGTTCTGGTCCAGGAGTGTCGGTTGATGAGGCCATTAGGACTCCGCTGCCCCGCTTCACTGAAATATTAAAAATAATTTTTCGTCAGTTGTTTGTTATAAAGGAACTAGCTGGGTCACCCGGCTTCGCTCAGGACAACATTCGAGAGTGTTCTGGAATGTTCCACAATGATGTTCCCGATTCCCAATTCTCAAACATTCCACGAAATACTCCGCCACTCCTTCCAGAACTTTCTAGAGCTCTACGGAACCTTCTAGAACTTTCTGGAAGACTGTTCTAGAAATTTCAAGAGGGCGAAACTTTCAGCCCTTTTATCTTCAAAAGCACGCCCTTTAGGTAAAAACGGGAACCGTCATCCTGGAGGGGGGGAAGAGATCTACCACACCATATAACTCCCTTGACCGTAACGGGACTGGTTTCTGAGTTTTTGCGACCCGCACTCTTTCATACACTTTTTTATAATATATATTGATTACCAATAATGTATAAGGAAAACCTCACATACTCCCTTATTTACCCTTTGGATTTTGACACTAATGAAAATATATTTTTTAATATAACGTAGGTATCAAACACCGGCATGTCCCTACATTTTGCTTTTTAAGGCGGCCCCTAGACGCTACAATAACATTGTACAATATTGTAGCGTCTAGGGGCCGCCTTAAAATTAAACTCGCTCAAACTTTTGTTCAATCATTGTATTGTATCTTCAATATTAACCCTAAACGGTCAATAATATTGCTCAATTCGGAATATTGAGCAATAAAATTGATCGTCTAGGGGCCGCCTAAGAAGGATTTAGGACCATACAAAATTTTTTTAAATTGACTTGTTCGAACGCCATCAATAGACGTTAAATACAAATTTGATACGTATTTTGAAAAAGCTAAATGCAAGGATATAATTAGTATATTAAAATATAAGTGGATAAACAGGTCTTTAAAACACGCGCGATTTGCAATAAAGCAAGTGTTTTAAAGACCAGTTATCCACGAATACTTTACGCTATTTTTTTATTGGTACACTTTGAAAACATAAATATTGATATTATTATTAAAAATTTGGAAATAAGAACTATTAAGAACAATTATGAATTCGTGATGTGACATCACAATATCTTGTTGTCATGGAAATGAAAAACACAAACATTAATTTGCAATCTGTCACATAAGATTAATAGTTGACATCACAGTTTATAGTAAGTACAGACAGGGTTTTCTTACGGTATGATAAGGGTAAGTGCACCAATCAAGTGGTTGGTATTAACACATTTGGATCATGCCCCTTACAAATCGCACGCTATCTTAAATTAAACGATCCTGAGAAATATACAGGACATGCGTTTCGACGTACATCCGCTACCATTATGGCAAATAGTGGCATGACAATTGATCAAATCCAACGACAAGTATGTAGGATGGAAATCGGCAGCTGTAGCGACTGGTTACGTGGAAGAGAGCATTAGCAATAAGAAGAATGTTTCAAACATTATTGGAACTGCCATTAATGGAAGTGCAGCCTCATTGACTTCCGAGAATACTATTAATTTGAACAGCATTTCCTCCGATTTAAAAAACGGAGGTATTAATATTTCAAATAATACGAACTGCTCTTTTCACATCCATTTAAATAATTATAATGTAAACGATGTAAAAAAGAATGTAAACTTTGAATAAAATTTTTGAAACATTTGTAATGTTTTATTTGACGTTTAAAATATTCCTGTCAGATTTATAGTTAAAAGTTGACATTTAGACTTCACATTTTGTTGATTTGTTGATGTTGCCATGGTAACTTTAAAAAACGCGCGTTCCATAAAGTGCGATTTAAACACGCTAGAGCGTACTTTAAATGAGTAAAAAAGGGCACCAATAAAAAAAAATATTATCTTCCAAATACAGTTGGTGAAAAAAATGTTAAAAATCTGTCAATTTTTATGGGAGTACAAAACCTCGATTTTGACGATTTTATTTACTCGGTGCAGAGTCTGAGGTTAAGTTGACCTTTTCACTCAGTTTTAGAGGGGGGGGGGTGTAATAGCCAGACAGTGACAACACCAGATTGCTGGTCTTTACGAAGAACATTGAAAGGATATTAGATACTTTGAGAGGAAGATTCTGAGACAAATCTTTGGAGCAAAACAAGACAATGGTTTCTGGCGAATGAGGTATAATCATGAGTCGTAACATTGTTTGAACATTTGACGACTCCGCTGCGCTTGTAGCAAGGAAGATAGCCGACCACAAAATAAGTTTTGCCATAGTAAAGCCTGCAGGATGAAGGTGTGTTGGGGTTTTTAATACATTTCGGTAGTTGGATGGTTTGGAGACAAATCCTTAAATATGCACATTGCACAAGGATCATGAGAGATCAACAATAGGGGAGGCGTGTCCTATAAACTGTGAGGTAAACACACCTGATCCAGCAAATCTTTGGGAATCCGAAATATTAAATAAACGCGATAATTCATATTTAAAATACATGAATGCATACATCAACCCATCGATTGCTTCCGGAAAAGATTATAGGTATAATAATTCTATATATTATATTACATTATATCTCCCGGAACATCACTTTCCACGAAGCAAATGGTCCAATTCGCTATTTCGTACTTTACTAATCAAATATTGTTACTGTACTCTACTGTAAACTTTCGACAGTTTACATGCCATAGAAGAAGAAAGACAGTATTCAATTTGTTTTCAACTTCCTTTCCCAATAGAATCACTAAAACTCCTCATTAAAACGCGTACATCTCAGAAAAATCATTTTTAAGAATGATTTTTGGGGTTTTAAAAACCTTCCATCTTAAGCCAACGGTACGGAGAGACTTACAGCGTACATCATCAAACAAAGACGCGAAAATATTTAACAGCACAATTATTACATACCTTCTTATACATTTTCCATTGAAAACACATGATTTTATACTGTCCTACTTCGTGCATTCAATATTCGTAATTTAGGTACGCCTACTCAGAAACCAATTACTTACAAAAATTGAATATGTTACGTAGATATTTAATTTAAATCTGTTTAGAAAATAAAATAGATTGGTAGAGTCGCGTGCTTTTTTTGCGATCGTTCAGCGAAGAGAACGGCGCGTGGAACGAGCAAGAGAAACGGCAGAAGAAACGTGATACAATCCGTGTGGGAATATTGGATTGGCCAAAATCCAATTACACGAGTCGAGGGAATGCCGAATGGGTCAAACCTACCAAGAAATTGAACTACCTAGCGAAGTAGGGCTCAGATTAAAACTCTCAAGAATGTGGCCCGAGTTAATTCTTTGACGAAGTCGACCAAGCAAACAAAACAAGTTTATTATTTCGTGGATGGTTTTATGTTGTAGTTTTTATGGGTTCACGAGGTTCGTTACTTTATTTGACGTTAGGACAACTACAAATTGTTGTGCGACTCTGGATACAGTAACAGAAGCCATGTTTTTTTTCTCTTTTATCATATAAGTTTTATGTACAAAGTTTTTACATGCTTTTCGACCACACTAATCACGTGCCCATATTACGGTAGTCAACAATGCTTTATTAGTAGTTTGATTATAAACAAAAATTTTAACAAAACAAAAAAACGACTTCAAAAAACGCACTAAAAAGTAAAAAAATAATTTCGTATTCTTCTACAACTTCATAATCAACTTACTTTTTCTAATCATCAATATGTAGGTACGATTGTTATTTTTGGAGTCGGTGTCAGCCAAGGTAGGTTTGAAACTACATATATAGTTATAGGTGAGATGTGCTTGTGTCACACGAGCGACTTGACGAGGCGATATGCGAGAGCGGGGCCGCGACGTGAGCGGAGCTGTCAAGTGAACACGCCGGGCCGGGTACCTTTGCTGACACCGACTCCAAAAATAACAACCGTACCTACATATTGATGATTAGAAAAAGTAAGTTGATTATGAAGTTGTAGAAGAATACGAAATTATTTTTTTACTTATTAGTGCGTCTTTTGAAGTCGTTTTTTGGTTTTGTTAAATTTTTAGTTTATTTTTTTTTTTGATTTTTAGTGAATCTGAAATACACTAACTAATTTGTTTGAATATGGGTAGACCTACTAAACGTGCTGCTCATATGAGACAGACATAATTTGACCATAACGACGTTAGGGTTAAATTAAGAGATTCGGCCGAGTATCGCTAATTTGCTCCTAAGAATTGAATAGTTCCGTTCCTTTGTCGTGGATCCCATAATCAGAACCTAACCAAACTCTCATCAAACTACCCTTGAAGTACATCCTTTCCAATGAAAAAAGGATCATCGAAATCGGTTGGCGTGATATTGCGTTATTCGTCCATTTGTCGCGCACATACAAATTGCAAATTTAAGACTTATAAGGTTTTCTCATGGACGCCATTGTCGGATCTGGACTTTCAAATAAAAAAAGAATCATCAATATTGGTTCACCCAGTCGAAAGTTCTGAGGTAACAAACATTAAAAAAAATACAGTCGAATTGAGAACCTCCTCCTTTTTGAAGTCGTTTAAAAACGACTCGGACCCATAAGCTTGTTTTCACCATAACATTACCAGACATATGTATAACGTATGAGGCGTACCTGACTTATGAAAACATATTTTTAATTTTAGAAAGATAGTTAATTTTTGTGGGCGTAAAAGTATTGTGTTAACATTTGCAGCAGAGAAACTAAATCTGAACATCCGCTGCTACAAACATAAATATGTCGATGGATAAAATATCTTGCGAAGGAACTCGATCTCTATACTAAATCTAAGCCGAGAAAAACAATAACGATTCAAAACAATAATAAAAAATAAAGATTCATGGTATGTTATTTGTGTCCGGTTGACTCAAGGACAAGAAAAAAGCTACGTTTGGAGGCTTAGCAGGGGTGCCCGGATTCATGGGGTGAGGTTTGTCAAGGTATTGGAGACCGATATGTCTGCCCACCTGCTGTAAATGTAGCTTCGTTTAATCAAAAAAATTAGAATCTTGCGAGAGCCTTGAAGGAGTAACCATCAGTTACTTATACCAGGGCGGGTAAGAGGTGGATTACCTCCACTGCCCACCTGCTGCGTGGAGGGCCGGATCGAGAGGGTGGTCGAGGATGTCTTTTGACTTCTCCAGGCCATGCTCGACCCGTCTTCTTGCACCGCAGTTGAAGGGATGGATTCAAACGTCCGTCACTCCTGGACACACTGACCCCCAGATTCCCACCCACCCCTCATACCCATTTTATTCCTGGAACTTTCTCTTCGTCCTTTCCCTAAAATCTCCACACAGCATCCCCTAATATGACCTAGGCCCTGAGAGAAATTATTTTCCTCATGGCATCCTGTGTGGAGCTAAAGTAAAAAAAAATAATAATATGTATTATAGGATTTCATTACGTAGCCCCAGTGTCAGTATTTATTTATTACGTCCTTTCTTTAAAAAACCTCCACACAGCACCCCAGATGACATAGGCCCTGAGCGAAATCATTTTCCTCATGGCCTCCTGTGTGGAGTTAATGTAAAAAAAAAGTAGCGAAGTGGTCTGTAGCCAAGAAAATGACGAATAACACAAAAATTTCAAATATGTTTTAAAATTTTCCTGAACGTTGAAATTGTACCGGAAAATGCGCCATTTAAAAAATATTACAGTCGTTCATAACATATTTATGTGGTACAACTAACAAACATATTTACCTTAGAAATAAAAATAAACATCGGGTAAAGTAGGGCGAGGACGTCCTCTATTGTTGAATAGACGAAACGATAAACTTGTGTTATGGATATGAATATTTCTCGGTAACAGTGAAGATAGTGGCGCTAGAGTGCGGAACACGCGATCTGTCCATTGACCAAAATCTTTTCACAATTCGTTTCTGAATGATTGATAAATCTTTTGCCACAGTAAGATGATTGATATTTTTGTTGGAAAACCATTACAAACGCATTAAGAATACAAAAGGAAGACACTTATATAATTTAGGAATGAAAGTTTAGAATCGTGGCATCGTTGGGATTTTTGTGGCAGTTTTTACGAAGTCTGGAGTTCTGCCGGATGTCGTCTCAGCGGAATATTAATTCATATTTAACGCATGGATTATACGTCTATTCGTTGTCACATCGTTGGTTGGATGCTAGTTGGATGTTATTGTGGAAGTCTCTATTAGGGACCTAAGGAGCTAACAGCCTTATAAAAAAACGTCGTGAATATTTTATTCAATAATTGATAAAGGACCGTGCATTGGAAAACCTCACTAATTAGAAACTGACAAAAAATAGTTCATGGAAAACCTTTGCTTATACAGCCAATACGATTATTGTATGAAAACGTGAGTAAAAATAACACAAACAAGTTGAAAACATATCGAATTATCCAAATATAATAGAAAATTGACAATTTTAAGAACAAAACAAGCGATTTTGTAGAGATTTTTAGACATAAATACCTAGAAATATCTTTAACACAATACACTGCGCGGCAAAAATAATCGCAATCAGCACATGCGTGATTCAGTGTTGCCCCGTGTGAAAAATAGAGTTGCATATTTTTATTATCGGTAATAAATCGAATTAAAAAAATGTACGGTCTTTGTACAATGTGTCATGAAGTGGTTTTTTTAGTAAGGCACATAGACATCCAAATGACTCATATGTCCGTGGTAAGGCAATAAAAGTCCACGCAGTCTAAGGCCATCCGCTTCTCGCAAGAGTTAATATTTTTTAGACATCGAGGGGAGACTCTTTCTCGGACATCAATTTTTCATAAACTCGGGCACAGCAACAACACTTGCCAAGCAATCACAATATCGGTAATCGGTAGATGTCCGCAATTGGTGTCCAATGTCTTCATCAATGGAACGATTAAAGCTGAACTAATTTGAGCCCAGAGGTGAAAAGAACTTTCAATATCGCCCTGGGCCAAAATTTCTAAAATTGAAATTTTAACCACATATTCCTACAGTTCTATTCGTTGTGGCTACTGGCGGATTGAAACGTAAGAGTATAATGTTTTGTTTATCACATGTTACCATTGTACTGTGAACTTACACACGTCACTACGCGAGGAAGAGGCATTAGTCATATTTCATTAATTCATTTCGCGATAGAAAGAATTAATACTACCAAAATAAGTTTAAAATTTGTATAGTTTATCGAGCGCAGTTGTTTTTGCCGTGCCTTTTGTACTGTTTGTTATCTTTATTTAAATTAACATTTTCGTACCCTACGATGCTTTCACCTCCCAGCTCCACTATTTGAGACTTTCCCATAGACTACCTAAAGCTAGGTTCCTACCGATAAAAACTATGCAACAAATCAGCGAGAACGGCTTTCTATGGGAAAGACCCAAAGTTGAATCGATTTCAACTTTCGTTCTATGGAATAGACCCAGCATAAATCCTCAGTAGGGAACCCAGCAGAAGCCGCAAAGTTACAAAACATCTCTTCAGAAACATCAATGCATTCCTCTCCTCATCAAGTCACCAAAAGCAATAAACATCTTTATTTTGGGAGGCGGATATGGGTACCGTAGCTCCTGGACCATTAATTGGATGGCTCAGGACCTCCCGTATGAAGTTTATTTATTTATTTAATACAAACAGCATAAGTATGCCATAAACACTAATTACATGTCACAAATTCATATACGAAATATTAGTAATGATAAAACAGTGTATGTATAACAGTTAATTGTGACGTTACATTAGGAAGTGACACCAGAGATACATTTACATGCAAAAATCTATAATACAAATAAAATTAATAGTGATTAAAAAATATGATAGCATAGCCTTCTTGTATCTATGTTCCGTTAATGTAAAAACAAAAAAAGCATCCCTGACTCGTGTTAAAATAATGAATCCTTGGTAATCTCGCAACTTTGCTATAGTTATAAACTAGTATAAGGTATATTTGCGGCACGTTCCAAAGTGAAAGATACTCTCAGTACCTGGTGTAAGACCACCATTCAGAATTGAAACGATGCTTACAATGGCTTTAGATGTGTTTGGAGAATAGATCTGAAAAGCCAGGTACTTCACCTTCCCTTTCCCCATCTCATTTTCCTCCCCACTCATCGGGGGTGCCATAGTCTCACTGGCTCCGGACGGAAGCAGTCGCGACTCTGGTGAAATATCCATCTAAAAAGAATAGTACACATATATTTCCCAATGCTTCCTTACCCGTTATTGTTGTCCAGCTCGCCCTCCCCGAGGCATTCGAAGCTCTCGGGCCCCGACACAGAAGGGGGCGAGGGCGTGGAGGAGCCTCGGCTGCGCTGCTCGCGGCCCCCGGCCAGCTCTCCGCTGAGGCTGTTGTGACTGCTGTCGGCCACCAGGAATCGAGGAGCCTGCAAATACAGAGGTAGTGAAAACGATTTATAAAAACACAATTAAACATAACGTACTGAGGAGTGGAGGCGAATGAGAGTAATCGCAGCCCGTGGAGATCATCCCAATCCCACTCTAGGATGTAGCGCCGTAATGATGGTGATGACTGATGACTGATGACAGTGATGACGAATCAAACATCCAAAAAGAAAAATATAGCAATGATAGAATTAAATGTAAAAAAAAACAAAGGCGAAATTCAATTATACCTTGGAGTAATTTTTTTAACTCTTACTGACTTATTTTATTTACTTAAAATTGTTAATAACTTGTTTAACTCCCCTATGTTTTCATGTACCGAGTAGATCAGTTCGTCACAAATTCGTCACAAATTATCACAAACACAGTTGAGTAATAATTTGGTATTTTAGGGATTTATGCTGCGATAGGTTATTCATTACCACAGTAACAACACACAATCTAATGCTGAATTATATTGCATAATAAATCGCCTGCATATACTTGGTAATAAATGTGTTGTTGATGATGTGATAAATATTGAAAGATTATCAACATACATACATTATTCAAATAAAGGTGTTTGTCAGCGCTTTTCAGTTGGATTCTTCATCAATGTTTACTTCTGGAATTTTTAAATTTATTTTTATTGCGTACTTTACGCAGTAATTTTTTTAGTTCAAAACATCTGGTAAACATATATATGAGATTTTCTTTTTCTTCATATATATTATTTGTATTTATAATAGCTTTCTATTTGTACTTTATACTGTCACTTCAATGTGTACTTTTTTTTTTTTTTTGTCGTATGAATGTCTTTTTTCTTCTTAACTGTGTACATTCTACATCTATTTCAAATTACTGAATTCCTGTGTAAAAGCCGTTAATCGGCGTTAATTCATAATAAATAAATTACTTATTATATAAATTATAAAATCGAAGTAATTTGGGCTGCCTCGGAATCGAACTCATGATCTCCCGACTCAAATTCAAATGCATAGAACGCTATTCTCATCCATAGGAGAAAGTCAGTAAGATATAATAGCAAAAATAAGATGAAAAAATATTAAAGAGATTTTCAAGCCGTTTTGAAGTCAACTCAAAGGAAAATGCTATCAAAGGAAAGGTTACCAAATAAGTTTAGATCACACAAAGAGATCAAAGCTCCAAAGCTTTTAAAGCAATCTCTCAAAATCAGAACGATCAAAGTAGGCTTTAAATATTAAGCAGGACTCAACAAGGTACGGCTAGTAAAAAAAGTTTTCCGAATTCTTAAAGACCACCCAATAAAAGGGTGGGTCGCTTTTGTACCACAAACCACCTCAACCACAGCAGGAAGATGTGGTAGGAAGTGCGGTCGAACCTAAATTACTAATCGTAATACGGGGCGACTTTGATCATCGCGGATATATATATTTGTAAGTTAACTCTACATAGGAGACTCTTGAGGAGAATAATTTCCATCGGGGCCTGTCATCTTTGTGGATGCTGTTTGGAGGGTCTTTTTGGGGAGAGGAAGGACTGAACAGTGAACATGTTGTAGGAGGAAGGAAACACTTTGGCTATCCGCATAATTCTCGCTACCACTCAGAAATTACTAGCTATTCTAACGAGTTTTTTCGGGTAACGTAGATACAACGACGTTTAGAAATTAAGAGCCAAATTATTTGCTTTCTAGTTATATTCAAACATATTGATGGTTGAATTATAAAGCTGTTTTTTTCGATATTTTCGGACTGAGAAAACATACAAATACATTTTATAAATTCTTCAAATATTATATTAGTTTCATGACATTTACATCCATTGTAAATTATATCAGTGTCTTAATGATATATTGCAGCTACGTGAATATCAGAACTAACATTTTTTGTGATTGGCGTGGGTATCATTGTAATAAACATACAAATTAATGGTTTATCAAAGTAGCCCCACTCCAAAAGGTGCCTTTGATAACCATGTTTTTTTTGACACACCCAACCCTTATATACATTTTTTTATAGACAATACTTCGTTTGTGTGAAAGCACTATAAAACAATTAAAACATGTGCAATAAATATGATACAAAATTTACCGAAACAAATTAACTTAAAAAAAAAGTTATTTAGTTTCAAAGGTGACAATTAATCGAAGTCACCCCATTTAGTAGTAATCCTGTTGGGATCAGGTTGATGGAAGGAATATCATTAAATTATCAGTCACTGCATAACCCGGCCATTCGGCGGCATCGTCGATCGAAGGCATAATAACGCTTGGTCATGGCAGTCACGGTGAACGCTTGGCTTTAAAACCATAGATTCAGAACCCCGTGACAAACCTTGAAAGAAATAATATCAAAAACAATCTGGGAAATTGTTGAAAATATCTTCAAACGGTTTTTCCCAGGCTACATATTTTTTGTGATTTTCATGGCCAGTTGAGTAATAATTTAGTATTTTAGGGATTTATGCTGCGATAGGTTATTCACCTGTATTTCCTGCATAAAAAAATAACAAAAATTGTGTTTTTAACGAAAGCTTTGATCGTTAAAAATTTAAATAATTAAGTATTACTTCTTCAAACTTCGCAAAACTTAAAAAAAAAGTTGTTTTTTTCTTACTAAGCCTAAACTTTACCTAAAGTAAAAAAAAAAAAATCAAAATTTTTAGTAACCCCCGACAAAAAAGAGTTAATGACCTTGAAACCTTGAAGCTGATGACCCAGATTTTCATGAATTGCAGCTAAGAACCATCAACAAAAAAAAACAGCATCATAATCGGTCCATTCGTTTAGGAAATAAGATGCCACAGACAAACACGAAGACACACACGGTCAAACTTATAACATCTCTCTTTTTGCGTCGGGGGTTAAAAATGACTTCATGTAGTTTTGGAGTTTTCGCGAGTTTAAATTAAATTTCTACACTAAGGACGAGTTGTTTCAAAAAAATTGATTGATTCATCAAATATTTGAATTTAATTTTCACATTCTGTGTAAGTTCTATTCAAGTTCTGTTTTTATATCATTAGAGGCCAGTTGCTTCATAAAACTGAAATTATCACAGAACTTGGGTAGAACTAACACAGAACGTGAAAATTAACTTTAAATCCGTCAAATCTTTGTCAAATTTTCAATCCGTCAAATTTTTTGAAACAACCTAAGTCCTAGACTAACTGTCCTAAGTCGTACCTCAAAAATGGAAACGTTGGGTTATGAAAATAGTGGCAAAAAAAATAACTAAATTTCCCATCAATCTAGAAGTTTAGGTGTTTAATTAAGAAAACAGATTACTGTTTCGTGGTTAAGATGATTTCGAAGTCAAAGTTTCCTAATTTAATAATAAATGCATTATATCCTCCTCAACAGAAGTGATCTCCTAGCGTGGGGAAAATATACTATCTCAATAATAAACATGTTTAGTTGGTATAAAAAAATATAATTATAAGGGTACCTGTAGTTTGTGTGAGACTGGAGATTGGCGGGGAGATTTGGTCCTCTGGAACACACTGGGCGCCATCATGACAGGGGGAGGGGAAAATTAATCTGGAAACAAGAAAATCAAACATAAGTCACGTGCAAAAGAAGACCACGTGTACATAAGCAAACCAACGCTGTATCGTAAGGTCCAAACCTCCGAAGTATATAAACATGGCACCCGGAAACGCATAGCAGAAAAAATATATAAAATACAAAAAAAATCAGTTGTAAGAAAAACAGTGTAGTGATATTCACACACAAATTATATTTTTTTTTTAAATACATCATATATCCTACGAAAAATACCTAAACTTGTGGATTCCTTAGCGGCTTTCGGTAGGTTATTATAAAGTTTTTGTCCTTTATAAAATACGTTGTTTTCTGGGCACGTAAGTTTAGTTTTGAGAAGCCTAAAATTTCGCCAACTTCTCGGGATACAAGCGAAAAACTGGTGAATCTACGTTAATTATTTAAAAGAGGGTGCAGAGTTTAGAAATAATCTTCTGAAGACAACAACCGATTTACTCTAACACACGATACAAGTAACAATGAATATTTACTATGACTGGTGACTTAGTTACTATGATGCTATTGCAGATTTGAGATCAAAGTTTTTCCGAATTGAGCTCCCATTTTCTTTAAAATTAAAAAAAAGATCGTTAAGGAGTTATTAATATCACCTGTTTAATGTCTTTTAACACACGTCGAAGGGTAGACCTGGTTCCAAAAGATTTTGACTCTTTATTTGCAGAAGAAAATGGAATAATGTTTTTTAAAAAATCTGTGCTCAGATCGCATTTTTTAAAGTATTTTTGTTCTCTATGTATTGTAGATTCAACAGTTTCTCGTTTGTACTACGAGTTTATTTAATATACAGGGTGTTAAGGGACGTACTTGACTTACTTTAACCAGTGATTCCTGACATTATTTGGAGTAAAAAAATGTAAATGAAATTTTGGTCTCCGGTGACATTTTTGATGTTTTTTTTTTTTTTTTTCTACAAAAACATAAAAAAATTGTAGTTGTTGAACAGTTGGAGGCGGGCTAAGGGATTCGTCGGACACCTGGCTGTATGACCAGTGACGACATGTGGAAGAAATTTTTTTTTGTTTGATTTTGAAGAAAAATTTTTTGAAAAAAAAAAAAAAAGTCACCGGAGACCAAAATTTCATTAACATTTTTTACTCCAAATAATGTCAGGAATCACTGGTTAAAGTAAGTCAAGTACGTCCCTTAACACCCTGTATACCTATCTCAAAATATAACATCAAAATAAACAACATTCAACAACAGACAAATTATATTAATTACCGAACAATATATAATAGATTATATATCTTAATACTTTATTTACTCCTAAAAACAATTGTAGCTAGAGCATTTCACACGGGGCACGTCGTTATTATGTATACAACGAGTTAACAGAAACAGTTGTAGCTAGAGCATTTCACACGGGGCACGGCGTTATTATGTATACAACGAGTTAACAATGTGGATGATAATTTATTGTCGATAATACATAAAAATCGTGAGGATTAATGTTGACTCATCGTGTTTTGTGTCGCTCGTCATTGATCGTGATTACCTTTGATATATTGATTATAAAACGGTAAATAAGTCATGCAGTATGAAAACGTGCAAAAGTCTCCAATTAACACCTAATATTAAAGTTTGCAAGGCGTTTATTGAGCACCAGCTGAATTCCTGACTTTATCATGAAGTCACTAGCTAGTAATGAAGACAGTAATTTTCCTCTTACTTTGAACGTCATGTATCAAAATACTGTTTTAAGGGGTATGAAATGGGGATGGGAATGGGGATTTTCGAAATCTCACGTAGACAGTGACCTTCCTATTGTTTTGTAGGTCGTGTGTGCAAAATTTCATCAACCTCGGAATAAAACTTTATAACGTTTTAAAGATATCACACGGCAGAACAGATGCTCTTGCACAGCATTGCTACAAAAAGAAATTTCTAAAACAGTAGATATCGCACATCCCAGAGAAAAGTGTATTAAGTCCAAATTTTGTATTTCACGCTTTAACCCTGAAAAATGATTGTGATTAGTGATTATTGATTATCTATGCCCCACAAAACAGATCACCCCATGTCCTCAAGATGTTGCTAGTATCTCTTTTCGACGGGACCTCTTGTTTATTTATTTATTTGTTTACGCCTTGATGGCTTTTACATGCAAGGTAAATTGTACAGGAGCGTTATAACAAGTATATAGCATCATAACAATATGTTCAACGTTAAATAATTTATTTCCGTTCTCTTGTAAAATTAACTTTTTTGACTTACGACACTTTTCGACGGGATGTGCGAATATTTAATTTCTCTTCAAATAACCTTAAAACTTTTTTGTATAACAAACTTCCCAAATGTTAAGAATATTAAAAATAAGAAATCTTGTGAAAATGGATGATTTATCCGTCGTAAAATAAATTAAATAAAAATTGTTCAAAATGTTCTATTGTTCTTGCTAATCACCATGATTTATGTACATAAAGATAAATAAAATCGACTTAAAATATTTCTAAACAAACAAAGCGATCTGTCATGAGAAGCACGAGTAAAAAACAAACATTTCATTTGAAAAAATATTTCTCTATCCAAAGAAAAGCCTAATTAATATGGCTGAAATAACATTTTGACAGAAAAGCATAATCTAGTACGTACCCAATAATCACTTCTCCGCAGGCATTATTACAAAAACTCAAATATCCGTATAAAAGAATCGTTCCGCACGAAGGGCTTTACAACACAGGCAAAATGCAGATAATGATTGTGTGCAGTTTTTACCTCGAATCGAAAGTGCCCGCAAATTAAAGCAAAAAGAGACTACCATTGCATCATGGAAATCAATACCGATGATTTTCATGCTAATGGTTCACCGGAGTAATGGAAAAGCTCTGAAACATACGGTGAACTACGGACCATTCGGAATTCAAATAATTGAATTTCTTCTAAATTGTTTACTTTACACAATGTTTTTTTTATTCCGAAGATCCCCACATGAAATTTCATACACTTAAGATTTCGTACATAAAGTTGCCTTTAGAGATTTTTTGGGACCTTACTAAATCAACAAAACAGCATCGACTTGCATGTATTCAAAGATTCATCTGTCGCCTTTGCCGTTGTGAAATAAACATAAAAATACAGGCGAATTCACAATACAGAACAGTAATATATGTTTACAATCAGTATAACATTAAATCAAAACCCAAAGAGTTGTAGTTATTTTTATCAATATTTGTATAAAACGAAATTACCATGCAACATTTCCTCACAATATAATTACGTAAAAAAATGACAGAAGACTTATAATGTTTGCTATCTTAAACTGGACGAAAAATAGAATACGTCTAATACTAAAATAGAATCCGTCTTTTTTAAACCCTAATCCATGCAAAATCCATATAATAATCCGTAGAAAGATGACCCGTATATGGGAACTGGAAAAAAAAGCATAGTCTAACTAAAACGAAAGTTATTGTCAGTTTTTTTCATACACATTCAGGTTTCGCGGTCTTGAATCAGCTTCGTCTGATCAAATCTTTGAAAACAATAAAATGAAATTAGCCAGGAGATTCAACACGTGCAGTCCTGCGGTGAAGAAGCAATTACACGGGTCTACAACAAAAATGCTGTCTGGATGTTTTCAACTGATTTCTATGTGTTTAGGTGTTCTGAAAACTAGAAAAATACTCAATAAATTCCAGAACGTCAGGTTATTTTGCAAAACGGTATACATGCATATGTAGATATTGATAGTATATACAATAGTGAGCTCTGGCAATAAACATTTCATTGCTAAACCGTTCATCCGATTGCGATGAAACTTTGGGGATTTGATGTGTGCATGCCCGCGATGGTTTCTGTATAAAATAGTGGGTTCTGGCATCATAAAATTACGAAAAATTAATTAATTAAATAAAAATGAATCGCAGAAATGTATGTACGCGCATAACTTTTGAACGACCTTGTCAAGACAAGGTTTGTATAAAACTACTGGTGAGCTCTGGCATTATGAAATTTGTATAAAAAAATTGCAATAGGTGGCACGCGAGCTGTCAAGACTGAATGTACTGGGACTAAATGTATGGAATGCGGGAGGGGGGGAGTGGAACTCGGGTAAGGGGTTCGAGGGAGGGGGGGGGAGGGGAACTAGGGATTGGGGAGGTTTAACCTGAATTTTAGGCAATAACAAAGACCCTAACTACAAACAAATCGTTAAAAGCATTTCAAGCTTTAGGTTGCCTAATGAGTTTAAAAGAACATTTTCTTCATTCCCACCTCGACTACTTTCCACAAAATTTAGGATATGTGAGTAAAGAGCAAAATGAACGATTTCACTAAGATATTAAGGAGATGGAAAAAGATACCAGGGAAGATGGAGCATCTCAATGATTGCACACTACTGTTGGACGCTTCAGAGAGGCCTTCCAGTTGCTTCCTACAAGCGAAAATGCACCAAAAGGAAAAAAGAAATGTAAGTAAGTGGTTTTTACAAAGTTGTATTACAAGAAAAAAGAAATGTGTTTAGTGCTTACTAATCAATGTATTTTAGTTTAAAAAAAAGCTTTGTTAAGCAATTATAAATAAATAAATAAATTTTTAGTCTTTTATCTTATATTTTAAGATGATAACTTGTTTAACATAGATACCTACATTGTCAGAAAACGTGACGTTCTGTGACAAAATGAAAGTCATTTTTGGATTCAGCACACACAAAAACATAAGAATTACGCAAAAAAACCAAAACAGCTTTCAATTTTTTTTTTTGTAGACTTGTGTTATTCGAGATGTACTGAATGAGCTTTCACAATAGCAAACTATGGACAAGGTACACACACAAGGCGTCATAACACACCCCGAGTACAGTATATCCACGAATACACGGCGTTGTTCGGCCTCCCTTGGCGATACAGCGCCTCGCAAGTTTTCGCAGAGGGAAGGGCGCATGGGTTCGCTGTTATGATACGCCACAGAGTAAGCGGGAAGATCCAGCGCTACCGGAGACAGGAAAACACTCTTGTCCAGGCCGTCGCACAGAGATATAAACCGATATTTTCCTTAAACCACCGTAGTTCAAGTTCTAATATGTTTACCAGTTTATTTTATATTTAATTTCATATCATATAATTTATTTATGCTTTTATATGATAGAGTACTGCACTCACCGTTCAACATTATTATTTTGTGTAACAGCGTTACTCACGCAATGATTTGATATACACATATCATAATAAATTAATGAAAAACTAACAAAAAATTTATACGAGATTAAAAATGACTACCTTTCAATCAGTTCGTGTAGTACTTTGTACAATACCTACTGTCAAATTGCTTGTAATCGATCAACAATTCATTAAATTACATAATTACAAACTACTAATGACTAATATCTTGCATTTAGATCCGATAAAGATCTTACCGAGTCTTTATAAGTTTTAAATTTTTGATGACAAAACATTTAGATTTAGTATTATTATTATTATTACATATTTTGGTGATGTATCGTAACGAGGTGCAGTAGATAACAAAATATTAGCTGGAAAATAATCGGAGATAGAATGTTTTACTTCTGCTTAATCAATTTTTATCAAGATAATCGTAATTGACAAAATGGATTTAAATTTATTTTTATTATGGATCTTCTATATATAAAAAAATCAAAATATGCTTGCTTGGGTGTATATATATACGAGTATATGAGATGCCTGCCATATCCGTAAATACTTAAATAAATAATAAATTTATTTATTTATTTGAAGTACTCGCCTAATACTTTGAATTTAACCAAGAATTATAGATATTTTAAATAGGTATACCCTCGACTCTGTGCAGAAACGGGCGGTCCGTCTGATAGATTCTCCCATCTTAACAGACGGATTGCAATCTTTAGAGCACAGGCGTCGGGTGGGAATGCTATCCTTGTTCTACCGGTATTACAATGGAAGATGCTCCGAGGAACTAGCATCATTGATCCCTTCGGCACCGGTGCATAGTCGGGAAACACGCCAAACGCGTGCCCAACATTTGTACACAGTTGACATTAGTCACATGAGAACGGGTCGTTTCTTCGACTCGTTCTTATGTTCAACAGCTCGGCTGTGGAATGATTTGCCGGCCTCTGTGTTTCCTCCTTCCTACAACATGGGTCTCTTCAAGACCAATGTTCATTCCTTCCTCTCCTCAAAAAGACCCTCCACACAGCATCCCAGATGACATAGGCCCTGAGGGAAATTATTTTCCTCAGGGCCTCCTGTGTGGAGTTAATGTAAAAAAAAAAAAAAAAGGTACCTATGTAAGGTACCTCATTTAATTGATTGTTCTTATAATACACAAAAATGATTATTTGCAATAAATGAAAAATTAAAATTTGAATAAAAAAATTGTAATAGGTGGCACGCGAGCTGTTTGAAAACTGAATGTACTGGGACTGAATATATGGAACGCGGGAGGGGGAATGCACAAAACCAATATAAATATTAATATAGATGTCGAGACTAAGCTTAATATTATTTATTATCCGGTACTTGAAGGCTACACCAAAACTAAACGCCTAAAACCACATTAATTGAACCAAGCGTTATACTGAAATACCGACCATACGAGGATTAACGTGCGTAATACGATATCACTTCTGCATAAATAAACACACATTTCACCACAATCCACACATCTGTCCTGATGATGGACAGTGTAACGCTTTCTGAAACGTTAAATAAATAAGGAGGAAGCGCAAAATGGCATAATAACCCAAAAAATATCACGATAAGTAGAAGTAGAAGAGGAAGGTCAGAATCTAACCTACATACGCACATATAAAAAATAATAAACAACATGAGTAAAATTCACACGTGGTAGAAGTGAAACCTTTAGAAAATTAAAGGAGACAAGAGTGAGGAGGCTACGAAGCACCGCACATAGAGGACGCCGATTATTCCATCTCATTCTTTCGCAGGCTAAATCCTATAGATGTACGTGTTTGCCTTTTTTTAATGTCGCTTTTTCGTTTCATCGAGTTTCAAATCACAACGGTGCTAAAGAAGTTTTCACTTTAAAAACAGGGTGTGCAATTCACACGTGGTAGAAGTGAAACCTTCTGAAAACTAAAGTAGACAAGAGTGCGGAGGCTATGAAGCACGGCACAATTCGTACATCGCTTCAGGAGCGGTTACGGCGTAAGATCTGTATCGTCTACGGTTGATCTGCGCTAAACCGCTTAGGGAACGTACCCATACTACGTGACCTGTTCAGGGGGGGGGTCTTCAAAATACTACGCTTGGTACAAGTGAGCGGCGGGTTGCTTAGGTTTTTGGTCACCGGTGGGGGGGGGGGGGGTTAAAAATCGCAAAAAGTTGGTCACGTAGTATGGGGTACGTTCCCTTAGGTATGAACGGTCTGGAACGGTCTGAAGGGATTGTACGGAGAGCGTTATTTGGCGTGCGATGATCTTTTATATTTTATAGCCGACATAGCCGTGTCTGAACACCCCTTAAATGTTTTAATATTATATCTACAAGTAGGTAGTTAGTTATATTTCGAAGACGAAGTTTTTTTTTTACATGAGCTCCACATAGGAGGCCCCGAGGAAAATAATTTCCCTCAGGGCCTATGTCATCTTTGGGGATGCTGTGTGGAGGGTTTTTTAAGAAAAGGAAGGAGAGGAGAGTTCTGGGAAGGAAAAGGGTTTAAGGGGTGGGTAGGAATCTGGGGTTCAGTGTGTCCTGGTCATTCGCTTCCAAGACCTAGACAAACCTCATCCCATGAACCCGGGCACCCCTGCTAAATCACCAAACGTAGCGAACCGCTTGGAGTGACCTATGGCAGAGATGTTGGTTATCCAATAAAGGTTCCCGGGGCGGCGGTACCCATTCCCGCCTCCCAAATTGTGATGAAGTGACGGTTATTCGGTTTTGTCCGATACTAGTTGGTCATCTCGACGTCAAAGTTCGTTGTGAATGGATTCTTTAATTATTTTTCCTCTGCAGAAAGTCCGTAGCAAAAGGTCGGTAAAGGTAAAGTTTAAAAAGAATATTCTATGCACAGCCAACACGCTCCAAACACAAAGTACCGGTTCTGGCGTAAAATCGATTTGAGAATAAGGTCACGAAACCGAAATCGGATGAGAGAAACTAAAAGTGACTTGTTTACGTCGTTATTATTATTGGTTTTGAATAAATTATTCAAAATATTTTCTTCCATCTTCTTTGATATCAATAAATCTTAATATATAAAAAGTCGGGTTAGTTACACTATTTATAACTCGAGATCGGCTGCACCGATTTTGATGGTCTTTGATTTGTGGATTTGTCTCCGCCCAGGATATCAGAATAACTATTAAAACATCGCAAAAATTCACGAAAAAGAAAGTTAAGAAGAAAATTAATATTTTCATACATTTTGTATGGAACGAATTCTCATATTTTGAAAGAACTGCAGCAATATTGTAATAGGTATAATATTTAACTGTGCGTGAATTCCAAAAATTCAAAAACGTCAAATGTCAATGCGCTGGTTGTTTTCTTTTGTTCTTAATCATATAATGCTGCCCTCTTTCTTACACACTAAATGTCAATAGTTGAAAATGAGACCAACGGTGAACGTGTCCCCGTGTCGCACCCCTCCAAAGGAAAAATACAATAATAATAAATCTCTGAAATGAAACGCATTTTTTTCACATTCACGCAATCTGGAGGTCAGTGATCCGGGAGTGAACCCATTCCTCCAAGTGCGGTGCAAGGCCATTGTCTTGACCGGAATTGACCTTTTACCTTGACCTTTCCAGCCGGACTCTTTCGACCCATTGGTCAAGATAATCCGACTGAAAAGGTCAAAAGGACTCCCTCAACCAGTCTCTCTCGGACTCGGACCCGGCCCGCCAAGCAGCAGGTGGGCAGACGCATTCGCCGCCAAGACCCGCACAAAAGTTACCCCATGAACCCGGGCACCCCTGCTAAATCACCGAACCACTTGGGATGACCTATGGCGGAGGTGTTGGTTATCCAATAAATGGTTCCCGGAGCGGCGGCACCCATACCCGCTTCCTTTCAAAAATTCCCGTAAGTGGAAATTTAAGAAAGTCACAAAAAATATAAATCTGTACACAACGCCATCTCTATTACTGGCAAAAACAAAACACGGACAGTAGCGCATCGATAATTACTTCATTGTGTAATTTTTAACTTAATTTATTTCAACAGTTATTGATTCTGAGGCGGTACGAAGTTCGTCGGGTCAGCTAGTAAGTAAATAATTATGAAATACAAAATATCAAACGAGAATGAGCAAAAGTAAATATTTTATTTCAGGGACAAAATAAAATTATTTTCATAGATGGCAGTGATTTAATTATTTAAGGAAAACACCCTTTTTGCAAGTTATGCTGTAAAAATATTAAGATGAATTATTTGTTTGCGTCCGTATATACGCAATATTAATATGAATAATAATTTTCTTACGTATGCAAACTCAATTCTTTGGAGAAAGGCATACAAAAACTGTAAAATATTGGATTGAATTACTGATACAAAGTTTTTATACAAATTGCGCATAACTTGAAGAAATTGTTTTTTAACATTGGAGAAGATAATAATAATCTAAACGAAAATATGAAAGAGAAAAAGACACAGAAAAACGACAATGGTCGCAACTGGGACTCGAACCCAGACCTCTCGTATAACCGGGACGGACGTGCGCGTTAACCAATTTCGCAATTTCCACCTTCTTTCAAACCGTCATATTTGCCAATCACGTATTTCAAATTTTAGAATTAACAATATTATCTTCAATTAATTATTTTTCAAATAATTAGTAGTTGAAGATAATATTTAACGCGCACGTCCCGGTTAGACTAGAGGTCTGGGTTCGAGTCCCAATTGAGACCATTGTCTTTTTTCTGTGTCTTGTTCTCTTTCATAATTTCGTTCGATTATTATTAATATTTTCTTCTTCAATGATACACCTATTACAATAATGGGAATAACCTTCAAAAGTCATAAAAAGAGAGGTTTTTCTTATAAAAAATTAAATTGTTTTTTTCCTAAATAAAATAAATTGGCGCCATCTACGAACGAGCGATTTTGAATTATATTTCACATTTTTTATGGTTCCATGAGGCATAACACGCAAAAAGAGTTTTTTTTTCTAAAATACTAAAACTACGCCATCTGTGAGAGAGTAGATTTGGAAATTACAGATGGCGTAGTATTAGTGTTATGCTGTAAAATACGATAAATTAATTGTTTGCGCTCGAACATTTGTAATCTGAATAAATAGTTTTGTCCATAAACAAACTCAAATCTTTCAAGGTGATTCAATCCAATGAATTATTTTAAGTATTATCTTAACAAACAAAATCTAAAAGACCGTTCAGTGGCTGATTTGGTAATGCTTTTGTTTCCGCTCAAGAGTCGTGAGTTCCGACTGGCTCCTCAACACCAACCTCTCTGGAGCGTGCAGCAAAATAACCAACCATTTATCATTTTTAATAATAAATTGTGAAAAAGCACAAATTAATCCAAATTACGTATTTTCATGTCTAACGACGCTTAACAATTTACAAAGATGCGACCAAACTCGTTCAGTAATTTGTGCTTAAAAAATATATAATTCTTGTAAAAAACAAATTGCATTCAAAAGTAAAGTCAGTGGAGTCATTTTAATTGCATTGCATACAAGCAGGGCGCTCATCAAATTGACATTATTACGGTTGTTTCTTTGGATTTACCGAAATGATTTCACTCATTCAGTTTGAGTGATGTAAAGATGAAGGATTGAATCGATTCGCTGCGCCATATTAGGTTTCACAAGTTACCAAATCTCTTTCGTGGGATAATAATGATTTAATGACCATTCTAATTGATAAAGGAGAATGGGAAAATGCGTAGAGTAACTACTAGGGTAGTTAAAAAGTGGTTTAAACTGTGACTTCACAGCGTAGAATCCATAAATTATGTCACACAAATTTCATTATTTTTTGACCGCCCCCACCCCGTCCCTGTCACACATCGTCACATTTGTGAGACCCCCTTCCCCTTAGCGTGACGTCACATATTTTGCAATTTTATCAAGACAACTCAACAACTCTTCGAAAAGTCATTAAAAGCGATGAAAAAAATAATTTTAAAATATCCGTTAATCCTAACCTCACGTAACCTATTTAACCATTTTTTATCCTCACTCTTTATGACCTTTGTGAGGGGTTCTGAGTTGGCCGGTCACCAAAAATAATTGGCAATATTTTAAAGTTTTTTTTAACATTTAATATCGTCATATCTACCACAACGAAGGGGGCGTAACGGGATACCACGACGGAAGGGGTGTAGCGGGATACCACGACGGAAGGGGTTTAATGGGATACTACAACGGAGGGGGCGTAATGGGATAGGGAAAATATTTTTGTGGCAGTCGCATGTGTCGCAGTCTTTTTGTGTATGTGATGTCACAAATCTGATGACCCCCCCCCCCTCCCGTACCTCTTGTCAAACTTCTCTACTCCCTTCTCTACTCTAATTTATGGATGGCCCCGTACATTCGTGATATTGTACAAGCAGGTTATTTTCCGCAAACTTGGAGTCATCTTCTTGGAAGTAACAAAACGATTATAGAAAAGGTAAACAAAGTTGATACCGCAATGCACATATTCAAAAGGAGGTAGCTAATAGTCAGCCATTTCACAGCAAGGACCAAAGTACAGCAATCGAATTCAAGTAAAAGTATTGATGGCAATCTTAGTAGAATTAATTGTGTAAATATTAAGATGTTGATTCGTAGGGTAATTTTACCACAACTAGGTAACTCGAAAATCAGCTTTGTTCGGAAATTGAATTATAAGATGGCAATTTTTTCTTTCTTTTCTTTATTCATCATACAAGTTTTTATACAGTTTTTACAGGTGATTCGACTACCACGCTAGGCACATGCCCGTATGATATGATATTATGATATGTGATTAATCGGTTGTCGTATATTTATAATAATAAATATAGTTAAATCGTAGATTGATGTGTTGGGAAACGTAATACTTATATTTGGAAATAAGAAAATGGTTAATCATTTATTTTTATGTATTTATATACTAGGTGGTAATGTACTTATCTAGTTGTTACATACAAAATGCAATGAAATCACTTTAAGTAAATTCACAAATGTTAGTGCTACAGCTAGCTGAGTCTAATAGCCAAATTGAAAGATAGAAAAACTTTATATTCATCGTAGACTTGCAGAAAAGTCAATAGATGTCACATATTAAAATAAAATGGATAAAGATTTATCCAGACACCATCTAGAGAGCATTTAGTTCGGGTTTGAATCTTGCAATCATATATAAAGATAGTAGCCAATAAATAGGCGTTAAGAAAATGAAGACAATGTGGGTGGTTCTTAGTCGAAGTATGATACAGTTAAAAAATGACCGAATTTGATATCGACACCGTCGCACAGTGGTTAGCGCGTTTGCCAGGAAAGCAAGAGGTCCTGGGTTCGAGTCCCAGAGGTGTCAATATCTTTTTCTGATTTTTCGGTTTCCAGATTTTCGATTGAGTTTCGCTTATATTGTCTTCATTTAATTAAATATCAATTTGAGGTTTTACTCAAAAAGTTAAAATAAAAATAAAATAAAACATTATTTAGAATTTTGTTTACAGAATTTATAAGAAAATCGAAAATCTTCGCTCTTCGTTCATATTTCCATCAATAGAGAACAATTTTTTTAAATGAATAAAGACCTTCAAACTTAAATAAATGCATATTTATTTTTATTTTTATAGTTAGTTTTAATAGTTAAACTAATTGTCAAAGTTTTAATTTTTCAAGACCCCCAGAAAACCACCGTATCTATGGTGGATTGTGTGACGTCATCACCCACCGATAGTTTTATTTACTTTCAACAGGTGTTGTCATTTTAAATGGAAGAATCAATGCCGGAATGACTTTAGGATGACTTTAGATGTGAGAAGTCGATGCGTTTTTTATTCAAGATTAACTGCTTTTAATATAGAAAAACATTGGTAAAATGTCGACATATCATCACTACTGTTATTGTATTGTATCAAAGTGCAATATAAAAACAATAAATCATCTTTTTCATTGCAAATACAAACGACATAGTAAGCCATCGAATTCTGTGTTCAGGCGTGACTTTGTACATTATATTATGTATAACACATACAGAAACACTGGTATTTATAATACACTGATCATGACGATTGTGTAATAACTTGTATAAAAAGCCCTGGATACTAAAAACAATTTGAAAATACCATCGATGTATCGTAAACCAAATGTCAAATGTGACACGACTTTAACCTCAAATAGGCAAAATTTTTTGCAGATTTAAAAAAATCTTTTTTACAGCTAACTAACAACTTTCAAAAACAACTAATAAGATGATTTACTTAGTAGCTTTTATTCCGCGAAATTCTGCACTTACGTAGTCCGTAAGTCCGCATTACATTTGAAAAACATTATCCTGGAAATTATCAGATTGTCCGCAAATATGGCCCTTTTCCGTCATCATTTTAATTGTTGAGGGCCTAAATAATGTTTCAATAAACACAACAACTATTATTTATCTAAATATCTATAAACAGTATGAAAATAAACCAAAAACACGAAATGTTGAATGGCGTACGTATTTCGTATACTTCAAGTCGTGATTTCAAATTTAAATACAAGTTCAACACACTATCACCAGGTGAATAGTAAGCAGCGACGTCACCACTTACCATTTTCATAATACCAACTTGACGCTGTGTTTTGACGAGAGGTTTAAAAATGCACTTTTTATTAATTTTTTTAAAAACTCTGCGTTTAATATCATTAAATAAAACTTGTATATTCAGAATCAGCGTTTATTGGTCTATATCAGTGATTCCCAAAGTGGTCCAGGTGGACCCCCAGGGGTCCATGGGAGACTCAACGGGGGTCTACGTTGGCGTGATAAAGAAATGGGGGTCCACGAAAATTTATCTGGCTTCGATAGTAAGGAACAAAAATGTTTGCTTGACTTTAACTATCAATTTAGGCAGATAATACACTACTCAAAAATTAAGGGAGCAAAAAAAAATCTAATTTTTTTGGTGATTTTTGACAGGCTTCGGAGAAAAATGGTCGTATTAAGACTTTAAAAAAGCAATTTGAAGCTTTAAGAGTACAATTTTCATATTTTTGGCAATTTTTTAAAGGAGCTACGGTTCTCATGCAATCCTAATTTTTGGCTATTTTTTGGTACACGGGATTGAAATTTTTTTTCAGTTAGGCCGGCTTATGAATCAGATAGCCTTCATATTTAGCAATAATTTCATTTTTTTAAGAACCTCCCTTAATTTTTTTGAGTAGTGTATTTTTAGAAGGTCAGCGACTGTTGTAAAAACTTGCATGTTCGATATTAAATTTTATTAAGGAGGGGAATGCAGGACTAGTTTTTTTAAACGATTTTCATGAATTTTTTTGGCAAAGAAGAAATGTGTATAATTTATTGAAACTTTGAGGTAATTTTATACATCTATTTCAGAAAATATTGTGAATTTTTCGAAGCATTTCCTCAGAAAATATGAAAATTATCAGCTGCTATGCATCGAAGCTTTTGTGTGCATTTTGGAGGCCACAGTTTTTATCTCAAATCAATAGTGTTTTGAATTTAATTTAAGAACATGTGCCTCTTCTGTTTGAACCAAACTTTTCCCAAAAAAAATGGAAATTAAATTTTTTACAGGTGTGTGTAAACAGGAAGATTTTTGCCATTTTTTTAAAACATTTTTTTGCAATTAAATACTTTTGACAATGATATTACTACGAATTTCAGTTCACATAGAGAGTTATTATATAAATAAGGTATCTGCACATTTTTTAAATGTTTGAAAAAACTTTCTGAGCTAGAGTGCACACAAATTCCAAAAAAATCGTTTTGAGAAAAATGAGTTTCAATTTTTCCACGCGGTTCGGCACAAACACCCTCGTAATACACCGGAACGAATTAAAATTTTTATTTAAAACTTTGGGAACATATTCATAAATAGTTATACTAACAATTTATGAAATAAAAAAAATTGAGTCATCTACTTATGTATTTCCCCCCTAAGTTTGTAATATATTATTTTAATAAATAGAACACAAGAAAATACACCATTTTTCTTTTTATTTCTACCACTCCGAATTTAGGGTTGGAACTCAACCGCGACGCAAATTTTCATCGTTAGATCTAATCTTCACATTTTTTGACGAGTTTTGGGAATGTGGTAGAAATGTAGCAGCAGGGCGTCCACCGAAATCAGTAAACTTTTGAAGGGGGTCTATGAGAAAAATAAGTTTGGGAACCTCTGGTCTATATGAACATATTTTTTAAAGCCATAATATTTTTCACTGGAGTTCCTTATTGTAACTTATCTAACGTATCTCGTTCATATACAATAAAAAATAAGAAATGAAAGTTGAATCGAAGGTCGTGTTATTGGCGCAAAATGTGAATTCTTCATTTTGGCAATTTTTAGGATTTTATTCATTGCATCCAGTTTAGATGAAATGTTTGAGACACACTGAGAACAATTACACAGCTCAACAAAAAACGTATTATTTTGTTGCCCTGGATATCTCTGCGGATTTTTATACTTTCAAGTACCCAGTTTACGGATATATTCATGAAAGTACTGAATTGGCTCTGCTTTTCAGGATTTTGGCATATCATCATTAAACAGTATAAAGTAAAACCACTCCCGATGCCTGTACGCTTAGATCTTTTAAACTACGCAAAGGATTTTCATGCGGTTTTCACCATTAGATAGAGTGATTCATGAGGAAGGTTTTTGGGCATATAGTTAGGCAAGGTTTTGTGTAAATTGGTTTTAATATATAATGTATGTGGCAGCGGCAGCGGTCTGCGGGCGATAGGTAGCGGGCTGGCAAGCGGGCGGATCTGGATTTGAAATGTATGCAAATTAACAGATGGCGTTGGTTATAAAGGTTGGGTAATAGCGTTGTCAGTAGATGGCGTTGTGTTTCGTTAGTCACAGCAACGTGTGGTAGGGCCAATGTTCTTAATGAGCCGTTGTTAAGTAGATAAAAAATTATACTTCCGCCACTACATATCAAGTTAGGTATGATGATTCTCCAAATGAGACATGCGGGGGTGGGGGGGGGGACACGTGATGTCGCAGAAAGCAAATTTCACCAAAAAAACTAAACATCTATTAATAACTCGAGTTCTGAAGAGCCTACTGCACTGCTAATTATTTTAAACTAGCAGACCCAACCACACGTTGCTGTGACTAACAAAACACAACGCCATCTACTGCAACGCAATACTCAACCTTTATAACCAACGCCATCTGTTAATTTGCATACATATCAAATCCAGATCGCACGCTTGCCAGCCCGCTGCCTACCGCCCGCAGCCCGCTGCCGCTGCCACACATATTATATATTTCAACCAATTTACACAAAACCTTGACAAATTATATGCCTAAAAACCTTCCTCATGAATCACTCTATCTATTGGTGAAAACCCGCATGAAAATCCGTTGCGTAGTTTAAAAGATCTAAGCCTACAGACAACGGGAGCGACTTTTCTTCATACTATGTAATGATGATATAAGATACGCCAAAATCATAAAAACTAGAGCCAATATTCCAAAATCATTCATAATTTCATAAATTGTAGGCATGAAATGATTCAGAACCACTTTCATATCAAGGGCAACAAAACCATTGCTGACCAGTGTTATTATTTCACTATCTAAAGCGGAAAAACGTATTTCCGTATGGAAGAAAAAATAATATTGACGCCGGGCCGTTTTCGGCCATAAGAACTCGAGGGGGTGACAGCTTATATAGTATAAAATTATAAGCCAACATCACTAATGCTGTCATTAGTGACGTTGACTTATTACAAAATTACATAAAATAGCGCGGAAAAGAAGTAAAACACGTAACAACATTCCTATAAACAACTCCAACTTCTTTAACTTTAGACTTAATTGAGCCATTAGAAATCTCGCGAAGAGCATTCATCTTGTAGCAGTTTACGTAACTTGACTTATTTCCTCCACAGTTGGTGGGTGATAACTCCTCAGAACTTTCCGCTTGACTTGGGGAAAGCCGATTTATCCGATGCTATCAGTTCCAACGAGAAGAACGAGGAGAAGAAGTAGTTAATGTGGCAAGTAGGCGGTGTGACGATTCACACGATAAGTGAGATGCTTCCAATGATTGTTATTCTATACCTAATGAACTAGATTCAGCAAATGATGTGTGAGGATTCTGTGAATACATCAGCTTTCTAAGTTTCTCACACACAATGCGCACTTAAGGTTTTATGTGAGAAGAAGATATTCATGTTGAGAGATAAGCGACGATTTTCGAAAGCATCTTCAATATTTCAAACACGTGGCTTTCGTAAGGGCATCGGATCATTTAGAAATGTATGAGCAAAGATTATTATTAGGTTGTAAGCTGTAAGGCTGAATAAAAAGAGAAAGGGAAGGTATTCCATTCTGCATTATTTGGGCTTGTGACGTCACTTCATGAAAATGTCCCGCCGCCGAAAATGTTCCTATCATTTTTATAAAATTCCACACTGATTTCTTTTTTTTTTATATGGCATCACTTTGATTTTAGGTGAATTTTTGAATTTGGCATTTAACGTTCACTAGATTTATTGTTTGTTCTCTGCGAACGTATCATTTGGTTTGATTTTTTGACAGATGTTATGACGAGAACCCCGTACAATTTACGTTGTCCGTACGTGTTTTAGAGATATAATGATAATGGTGCGGATTTTAACAAAATCAAATTTTATAATATTCTTATTATAATTTACAAGTACAAGTATATTTCATTTGATTTAGTAATATAGACGTTGAACATTATAATGATTTATGATCAATAAGATGGATCAAGGAAAAAAATATTTATGAGATTTTATATTTTTGGTATGCCTCGTTTATTCTCCTGTGGAAAACGTTCTTTTTTTAAAAAATGATTTTCGGCTATGTAATTATCGTTTTTTCGCACCTATAAAATTATGTCCCGTCTTTCCGGTTTATAAAAAATGGTCTGATTTTTCGGATTTAAATTTTCAAAAAATCGCCAGGGTTTCAAAAATAGGATTAAAAAAAAAATACAGAATATCTTAGAATATTTGCCTAAACCGGAAAAAAAAATTTAAAATGTGATCTAATAAAGTAGAGTAAAAAAGTAATAAGGTTGTACTTTTGAATGTAGCTATAACTTTGTGGTTATCAATTATAGATAAATGAAATAATTTTACTTTGTTTGAACCACTTATATGTATATTTGAGTAAAGCCGACCAGTTAATTAATTATTATATATTAATTATATTAATTGGTCGGCTTTACTCAAATATAAGTGGTTCAAACAAAGTAAAATTATTTAATTTTAATAATATTAATTATTATTTTAATTAACATATAATAATAATTAATATTAAAATGCAATCTCTCTGCTAAACATTTAGTAAAAGCAATAAATACTTGGGCAATACCTTAAATGGTCCAATACAGATTCAGATAGATTAGAAAGATTAATTAGAACTACGTTAACAAAGTTTAATTGCCATCATCCAAATTCAGCTATGGAACGAATTAATTTACCTAGAAATTTAGGAGGTAGAGGTGTAGTCAAAATAATAATTAATATATACCAGTTAATATATATACAGTGGCGTGCACAGAGTTTTTGAGCAGGGTAGGCAGTAGGAAAACCGTCGAATAAGATTCAAATAAAAAAACTTACTCAAATAACTCCCTTCGTACAAGTTTTCGCTTAGTGTGCTTACTGTTGGTAAGACAACTAGTTGATAGAAAAATATATCAACAGATGTCACTGTGGTCACTGATTGCCATTTGCTGATTTTGTTTCAGAAAGCACTGCCTAAATACTAACAAAAAACCTCTTAGAAGCAAATTCAAAACGACAGTTCTACTCTATGCTATGTGCATTTCGTAAACGTTGATATTATAATTTGTATGAAGTTAGCTCCAAGCAGAAATAATTCCTGTAAGGCCGCATTTTAGTGCGGCAGTCGGAGGGCGCGCGTGTAGTTTCTAGTTACAGTTTATGCCATGTTTGTATTATGCCGTTTGATGAGGCGCTCTCGTAGTTTCGGTTGCTCAGCTTTATCGCGCTTATTTTTGGAAGCGCGTATTTATTTTTAGCAATAAATGTAAAAAATTATAATATTATTTACATGCTTATGTTTTACAATTACGGTAGGGTAGGCAGTGCTTATATGCCTATATGGAGTGCACGCCCCTGTATATATATATATATATATATATATATCAGTTAATTAATATACATATACCAGTTTTTATAACCATCTGTTACTTATACCGGGGCGGGTAAGTGGTGGATAACCTTCACTGAGATGATCGGAGACTCAGATTGATTGATCGATAAGTTGGGAACAACAGCCAAGAGTCTTTAAAGCTAAGGAGCCTTTAGCTACAACAACAGCCAGGAGTCTTTATACTGAGGTCGCTAATAGATGAAAATGATTCGTCGCCATTGGTTAAATGTATACGATGCAACATAACTAGAAATAATAAGCGTGGGCGAAACCTGGTAGGAAAGCTGAGGTGAAATAAATCCAATTGTTTATTTGCCAGGGTTACCTCATTAAAGGTTAAGAGGGGAAGTGAAGGGTACCTAACCTCAGAGAGTGGCGGCTATCGAGTGTCGTGCGACCATACTGGACAGCGAACACCTATCTGCCAGTACTCACTTACCTGTCTCTTGCAGACTGGACATTACTGGACAAGGCGACATCTATCTACGTACTAAAGTGTCTAATGTCGCCTACATGTAAAATATAATCCAATATTTCTGCGGCTTCCTTTTAAAAGGACCAATGTCAGTTTTTTTAAATATGGCCTACGCAGAACTTGCTCTTTTTAGCAAGTTTTAATATTTTCTAGTTTAACATCGGCTCCCAAAAATCGTAAAATCCTTTGAAATAGAAACGTTACTTTAGAATACGAAAGACAATCTAATTTTGAAACGAAATTAGGAAAAAAATATACAGGTATATCGAAAAGCTGGCATTGGCCCTAATTAAAAGCAAACCACGGATATTCTACAAACAAAATATTTACTTCAGTTATCTGTGCGGGCAATTTTATTTCAGAAAAATTACCACACGTGCGCTATACACTTTTTTTAGGTAGTTACCTAGTATCTTTATTGGGATGACCGGACAACTCAGAACCATGCAACTTCAACACCTCCTTTGAAGTCATCAAAAGTGATGAAAAAAAAGACATTGGTTAAATAGGTTACGTTGAGTTGGGTCGTAGGCTATTTTTTTTTTTTTCATAACTTTAAATTACTTTTCAAAGGGGTGTTGAAATTGCATGACTCTGAGTTGTCATGGAACCGTTTTTTGGTTACTATTTGGTCTTTCTCTAGTTTCACGCTTACGCCAAAAGCTAAGGAGAAAAAACCGGAAAAGATCGCCCAATCAGGAACTGGACGACTTAAATTTAAAACTAACACATTTTTAGTAACCTTCGTAATAAGCGGTAGTGGAATGGTACTGGCAAGAGCACCAATCAGAAACATCTTTATTTGGCAGATCAAAATAATACCCAAGTAAGTAATTGCTTCCGAAACCTTATTCCTTTTTTTTTCACCTCGCGAATTTCTCCAATCTCACAACATTCCCTAAATTGGGGGTGCCATGATATCAACAATTTCAATACAAAATTTCTATATTTAATTAATGAAGACAATATTAGCGACTCCCAATCGAAACTCGGAAAAAGATACGGTCACGTCTAGAAATAGAAGCCAGGACCTTATCCTTGCCGGTACGGTGCTCTAACACTGAGCTAATGGGATCCCACCCCTACGGTCGTATTTAACTTGATCAAACTTCGACTAAGAGCTACCAACTCTTAATTTTATTAACGCATATTTTTATTGGCTGCTATCTTCATGTAAAAAAAGATGAAGACAATGCTGGTAGTTCTTAGTCGAAGTATGACACAGTTAAATATGACCGAAGGGGATTTAAAAAAAAAACATTATTGTATAAAAAT
The DNA here is from genome assembly GCA_929108145.2 of Limnephilus rhombicus. Classification (NCBI taxonomy): domain Eukaryota; kingdom Metazoa; phylum Arthropoda; class Insecta; order Trichoptera; family Limnephilidae; genus Limnephilus; species Limnephilus rhombicus. The sequence continues at coordinate 40,016,176 of OV815279.1, read as the reverse complement.
TGCTTACAATTGGAATTTATCACCCGCTAAGCTACTGCAAGTAGCTTGTCAGCATAGAATCGATAGAATCCCATTAGCTTAGTGGTAGAGCACCGCCCCCCGATTCCTTGATGAGACCGTATCTTTTTCTTAGTTTTCTGTTTCAAATATTCGATGAGGGACGCTAATATTGTCTTCATTAATTAAATATTACAAATTGAGGATTTACTCATCTTGTTAAAATAAAAATAAACAAAATTACTAGTTTATGTTCCATTTTTTATAACAGGTTGTGTTTTCATTTTGACGTGTATCGCAACTCATTCGTGCTTTCATGCACACGCATGAACATTAAAAATGAAGTAATTCAACAGTATTGCATACTTACATTCCTAAAACAAGAGAATGCTCATAATTAGATAAACAAAACAATGCAATGTCTAAATGAAGTTTCCGATAAAAATGCCGAAGTCCAAAAAACCGGTACAGACGGCAACAATGAGGAAAGAAGACCACTAACAAAGTATGAAGCAAGCCGTACAAGCAGGTACATATCCAATAAGGAACTTAAGAAACGCTATCTAAAAATATGTGTTGTGTAAATACTAGATAACAAAACTCTTTAATTAAGCATATTATTTTTGCAAAGAAAATGATTCCTCATTGGCGTAACGAAGGTCATGTTGGACTGGGCTATCCCCAGGAGATCCGGAAGAGGCTCAGGCAAGGAATTAGATAATAATATGCCCGGAAAACATTAAAATCATTTGATAAATACGCAAATTTTCCTCGATTTAAACAGGCATCACTGAAGCTTTGTTCCATTAACTCCTCCTGGGTATCTTGAGGAAAATTAATCTCCCAGGACACATGTCAGCTTTGGGAATGCTATGAGCGGGTCTTTTTACGAAAGGAATGAAGTTCTGGGAAGGAATAAGGAATGAGCGGTGGATAGGCATCTGGAGGTCAGCGGGTTCAGGAGGAATGGTCGTAAGAATCCAACCCTCTCACTGCGGTGCAAGCGATGTTCCGAAAGAGTCCTGCTAGAGAGATCAAAAGGTCTCCCTCGACCAGTCTCGCCGGATCCGGCCTGCCACCTCAACCTCACCCTATGAACCCGAATACCCCTGCTAAGTCACCAAACGTAGCGAACCACTTGGGGTGACTTGTGCCAGAAGTTTTGGTTATTCAATAAATGGTTCCCGGGCGGCGGCACCCATACCCGCCTCCCAAATATTAATAAAAAAACTAAGTTCACGGCGGCCTCCTGCCTGGGACGTCAACAGGGGATCCCAAAGGGGCTCAGGTCTTAGATAATAATATGCCCGGAAAACATTAAAATCAAGTGATATATTGTACACAATTTTTTTACTCTCTCTTTCTGCTACATGCGACTTTTGTGAGAAAGGGGCAGAGATTACAACGGAGCTATCAGCGGTATGTTTTTAACTTGATTACGCCTAATGGCTTCCGTTATAAGTGTCGACGCTGTGTAATGTACCCTACATACAAGAAAAAGAGAATGGAAAATTAACAAAAAAGGGAGCGGGAAAATGTTAATAATGATGATGGCCGTTCGTCGACCGTTTTGCGATGAGTTTCGATTGTCTTTGGATGCATTGTTACTCCGATCTGTGTTAGTTTACCGGTAAGCCATTGTTAATTGAAAATCTTATTCTTCTCGTATCGGAATTCGTTACAAGGATGCAGGTCGCAGAAGTTGAAAGCGATGTATGGATTTTGGTTAGAATTGTTGAACTAGAGAGAGATAATTATTGAGACAACGATGAATGGGTCTGTACGGAATCGGCACACATCTCCTTGCAGTTATCGACTCCTGGTACAGCATTAAAATTATACTTCTAACCTGAATTCAAACATATGATCTTGATCTTTAATAAAAATTGCGATTTACAATATTGAATATAAGATTTTATACAATACAAGACACCCATAGCATTTTAGATCCTTAAAATGGGCCAATTACGACACAGGGGTAGATATTCTTTATTGTAATGGGCATAAATATAGGTAACTTGAAAACACGCAATTTGGGAGGCGGGGATGGGAACTATTTATTGGATAACCAACACCTTTGCCAGAGGTGACCCCAAGTGGTTCGCTACGTTTGGTGACTTGGCAGGGGTGCCAGAGTTCATGGGTGAGGTTTGTCTGGGTCTTGGCGGAGGATGCGTCTTTGCACCTGCTGTGTGGCGGGCTGAATTTCGCGAGACCAGTTGAGAAGACCTTTTACCTTCTCCAGCAGGTCTCTCTCGACCCATCGCCTTGCATCGCAGTGGGATGGATGAATTCAAACGTCCGTCATGCATCATCCCCAAAGATGACGTAGGCCCTGAGGGAAATTATTTTCCTCATGGCCTCCTGTGCGGAGCTAATGAAAACAAATCGAATTACCTGAATAATAACTACAGCATAATTGAAAATAAATTAAATTGAACGTGCCTTTCTTCATAATAAAATAACATAAAGGCATGAAATTTATTAATTTTAATTTTATTTTTAATTTGTTGTTATTTTAACTTCTGTTCAGCCTGATAAAGAAGGACGCTTCCGAAAGCAGTCGATAGATTAAATAAACAAGGTTTGTTCAATTGAGAACCTATAAAATATTTCGGTGTTCTAGTGAGATATCATGCATTGGAATGGCCACATTTGCATGACGTAAGTTAAGTTGAACCTAGATTCCTAGAATAACAGTGACTGACACGCATCACAGAAGCCGTTCAACTCGAGTTTAAGGTTACAATACAAACTAAATTACTCGCAACTACATAAGTAGGTACCTTAGAGTTAGAGAACTGGAAACTTTTCATCGGCAGACACAAATACTACTCGGAAAAACTGGAAATACGGCAATGCTATAATGAGCTAAGGAATTTGCTTGTGAGGGGATAAATAAATATACCTATTCAGAAACAAAGAAAAAGATGTTCCTATAGAAGTGAATTAGAGTAATTAGACAATTTGAGGGACGAGAGGTGTGACACCAGGCGATTATTGGCCAAAACGTATCCGATAACATACAGTATTACTACCATGTGTGCAAGTTTTTAGTTTAAGGGCCTTTAACCAGTAAGCGGCCGAGAATCCAAATTTCGTTGAAAGATGTTCTTACGATCGTACAGGGCGGTTCCAATGAGAAAGATTAATTATTCTCCGTACCAGCCTTTTTAAATCACAACTCAATATCGATTTTATTTCATTCCAAGTTTGCTTTAATTTATACCTACATCCAAAAATGCTGAACGGCGTGATGATAAAACTATTAAAATTATGTACTTTTGTAATTATTTTTTGATCTTTAGTATTTATAATTTTTTAATAATATCTAAGCAAAATAAAAATGTTAAAAAAAAATTATGTGTTACTTTGTAAGACCGTAAATAAATAATCTGAAGAATTTTCGTCACAAAATACGTGCGCGGATTTTTTTAATGATTTTATTCAAACTAAAATTAAAATTCTGAAACATAGCTTTCCCAGATAATTTATTTTACTGTATGATTATAAATTTGAAATGTGTGTTGTATAATACAAAATTTTGTTTGAAAATTTAACATATCTGCCATTGACCTACGGTATAACCATATTATACTAAAAATAAACATTTTTTCTCAAAATTTAAAACGTTAGAATTTGATTTAAAAATGACATATTTCCGGTTTTCTCTGGTTATCCCTCTTAAAGGAACGTACCCATACTACGTGACCAACTTTTTGAAAATTTTAACCCCCCCCCCCCCCCCCCCCCGGTGACTAAAAACCTAAGCCCTCCGCCGCTCATTTGTACCAAGCGTGGTATTTTGAAGACCCCCCACCCTGAACGGGTCACGTAGTATGGGTACGTTCCCTAACATGTGTGTGCGCGATTATTTGTATTATTTTTTTTATTGATCTTTCCAAAAAATTTAAAAAGCGAAAATTTGCAAAAACGTATTGTACGTTGTTACGAGTATCTGCCTTTCCATTTTACAATAGATTTTCATTGCGACTATGAATCTACCTATGTTTGTTTGCATGGTTGGAAAAAAGTTTTTATTTTAAATTAATAAAGAAGGAAATTGCGATAAATAAACTTCATTAAAGATATAACTATTATATATCAACCAACAAATACCACTTATTCAGTCAGCATCTTTGAAAGAATCTCTTCTTGTTTTAGTCGACGCATTTTATCTGAATCGTTTTAACAAATGACAATATCATATCATTAGATCTAAGAAATACATTATCTTCATCAACAATGAAGTATTGCAGTGGGAACGAAAGTTCCGCGTTCCAAACTCAATCACACAAATTCTTTCTGATTTGATCGAGCATTCACGTCTTCAGACGACAGGAAGAACAACATCAGTAACGACATTTTATAACTAAGTACTTACATTATTATTTACGGCATTGCCAGAAGAGTTCCAAAAGTCAGGACTCAGTGAACCGGAGATTGGAGAGCGGAATATTACGTGGATTGGAAGGAGAAACGAAATATAAACGTTGCAAAAACTGGACTTGTTTACAATAATAATGAAAACGTCTAAAACAACCTTTCAGTTACGTTTGTTGGTATTTGGTTGTATGATTAATATCTGGGCGATGTTGAAAGAAATTTTCAGTTTGGACGATTGGTGAGTGGAAGTAATACTTACCGGTCAATTTTCATAATGCCGTTCAGTAAATAATATCACCTAGACGCCTAGACCTAAAGTGTGATTAAAATTCTGTTGAAAAACTCTGGACCTGCTAACCGGAGTCAGTGAGACCATGGAATCCCCATTTGGGGTACGTCGTGAGACTAAACGGCGTGGGAAAGGGAAGAAGATGAGGAAAAGAAAGGTGAGGAAGTACTTGGCTCTTTGGATCTGGCTACAAGACACGGCTGAAGCCATCTCAACAACGTTTCTTTATCGAATGGTGGTCTTTCAGCACGGCATAACTAGGGGTATCTACCACTCTGGTTTTACAAGCGTGGACGTATTTGATATTTTTTCAAGGTTTTGATTTGATATTAACACAGTTGGCTACATAATTCTGTTACCGTGGCTCCCATGTACAAATAATATTAATAATTCTTGATTCTAAAAATAGTAATCAAGTGTGATACTATTTTAGAGTCTCAATTAAATGGGAAATTTTTTAGCTAACTGGCGACCCAGGCCTTCACATAAAAACGCCAAGAGAGCTCAATATTAGAAGAAACAATTTATTAAAACTAGAATTAAAAGTTTAAGATTAAAAAAAACTACAACGACTATTACGATAACAATAGAGTATTTTTAATAGCACTACTATTAAAAAATAATGAGAATGGAGGAAGGGTGTATATTTTAGAAAATTTCAAAAAGCTCAATTAACTCGAAAACCAGGGTAGGAACTTGTACTAAACATGATATTCAATTTTCAGAACGATCCCCTTCCACAGAACGGTTATCCACCATTTTCGGGACACCCTGGATGTAAGCGTCGTACCTATATTTAACTTCGCATTCGCTTGGTTAGACTGTTGCATGTTCGCACACCCAACATAAACTCTGTAGTTTTTACTTTACGACGATGTAACATTCGAAGTCGGTTCGATCCCGTAACAGCCCGCAGAATGCGCTCTGGGGAATGTCTGGAATGTTCCAAAGACGAGACGAACCCGGGGCACAATCTCCAATCGAGGCCGCTCGCAATCGCCGTCGAAAGTGCATAATACATTGGTCGACTTGGTTATTCTCGAGTCTCGTCGAAGGTACTTACTTAGATGCCAAAACGTCAAAAGTCATTCCACTCGAACATCCAGTGGGTCGAACAAGTCGACACTGATAAAACTGTCAAAATTTAGTCCATTGTATCCTAATCAAAGATCGTTCTCTGTGAAGGACAGGCGTCGCATGTTTTTACAAAGTTTTTTTTTTTTTAAAAGAAAGACAAACATTCCCGAGTTACGAATAACCCAACAATGTTTGAAAATCTCCTACTACCACCACAGAAAGCCGAAAATGTTGCTTGTGTTGTGATGGAGGATTTAGCCAGCCGAGGAATCGAACACGCGACGCTCGGGTGGGACCCAAGCGCTATGCCCACTCAATCACTGACCAGTCAAAGTTGTTTTAAGGTTCCATAATATAATAGCTGATTTACCGATGATGTTGTATGCAATACGAAATGAAGAGCACGCTAAAGCAGATTCTTTAAAGCCATCAAAAACGTTTCGCCGGAAGGTTGATAGTTTTAACTTGAAAATTAACTACCTAATCTGTTTAAAAGTCGTTTTCAAAGGTGCTATCAGCATTAAAAAAAATTACCAGCTGTTTTTGGTTTTGAGTAATATTTCGAGCCAGCCATTTCGAAGAAGCGTCAAAAACATCAGAAACATAGACAATATTCACAGGGCTGCCAATATAATCATCTCTTCAAACATTTGACATTCAAGAATATATACATATAAAAGAACATTCAACAAAGGTCAACAAACGACGCACGGGTAATTTTTGGTTCGCAGATGGCGCAACGAATAACTCTCGATCACTATTGGAGAATTGAGGCCCAGACGGACGAGTATGGAGATGGCTGCTATGCCGGGGTGCTGAATGCTGTCCAGAAACAGTCACCAAGCCCTATACGCCCAGGGAACCAGGAATACGAGTGGATATCACGTTTTATTACGATTACCGAATTATGGACATTTTATACGATGCTTTTTTCATACAGATCCCAATACGGAAACTATACTGGGACCCATATTAAAAATATTTGCTTTACACGACCATTATTTTCATATCTACGGTTTCATACAGATAGTTGCCATTAGAGAAGACAAAGTATTTTGGAAAAGTACTAAATTATCAAAGAATGGCAACACCTTGAAAATAATAACTTTAAACATTTTTAAACACTGAAAAGGAACGAGGGGTGGGTAGGAATCTGGTGTTCAATGTGTCCAGGATTAACGGACGTATGAATCCATCCCTCGCACTCCGGTAGGAGTCCGGCAGGAGAGGTATTTGAGACACAAACAGGATATTTATAAAACATTTTTGTGTGTAATATACAATAAATTCAAATTCAAATATAAATATTCCTAGACTAATTGTGTCTGCAGTATAAGCTAGGTCTCCCTCAACCGGTCTCTCCAGATCCGGCCCGCCACGCAGTAGGTGGGCAAACGCATCCGCCGCCAAGACATAGACAAAACACACTCATAAACCCGGGCACCTCTGCTAAGTTACAAAACTAGGTAGCGAACCACTTGGGGTGACCTATGGAAGGGGTGTTAGTGGTAGTTAGTTAAGTTAGACATAATTAATATTAACTCATCAAAGGTTAACTGTTTTAGCACTTCAGTTAATCGATGTTATATCCAGACCATGAAACTCTTCCGTTTAATGTAGATATTGCATGAGCTATTTAATATTACTGTAAATCTGTACGAATGAAGGTCGAATAAAGCCTATCAAATATTATTTGTAGATTAAGCAGCGTTGTACAATATAATATTTATTAGCGATTGAAAATATGGCTGGAGAAAATAGAGCAGTTTTTTTATTTATTACCTACACTCTCTTCTTTATAATAATATGGACAGGCAGAGGTATCGCAGTACTAAAGAAGCCATATGAAATATATACCTGGAAACTTGTACACGCATAATCAATCACTGCTGATAATTTCTCTCGAGAGATCACAATCTTCATCAGAAATCTAAAAACAAGCGTTTTGCGACCGATCCAGATTTCATAAATATAAGAGAGTAGATTTACCAATCGAAGATGAGCAGGTATCAGAAAAGGCTAGAACGGATTTAGAAAAAAATACTGCAAGCATTATTATACAAGCATCTCTGATACGAACAACTATTATTGAGAGGGATATACTTCGTCAAAGGATCTAAATGATGGGCAATGTTTAGGAATGCATTGGGTCCATCACTTTAGCAACAAAGGAACCACAACTGTGGCTATTAGTGGGAATGAGTCACGATTTGTGACCTTTCACTTCAGGCTCCAGATCAACGACTGGCTTACAAATCGCAGCCTCCCATTGTGTGGCACGAACCGGTTTGGCTAATATCTATATGGCACGGTTATGTGTACTGCCCGAAGGTATATGGACTTAATTCTACAAAACGATGCATTTACTCTGTGGAGATGAGCTGAGATTTGGATTCAAGGCTACAAAACTTGTGCTCTAACCTTCACAAAACGAGATACATTTTTGTACTTTGCTGTACTTATTGAATGAAGACTTGAGCAGTGCATTTGACGCCACTTTATAACAGTTTTTTTTGTTTTCATTTTCTTCTTCATTAATGTCACTTACTAATATAATATTTTGTTTTGTTCACTTGTATAATTAAATAATCTTATAATTTTTATTTTCTTTCAATATATTATGTATACCAAACATGTGCAGTTAATTCTAAATAACTACCTAAATACGTTATACATCACTTTCCCAACGAGCACTTTCTCCGAGCATTTTTCTGTATATTCATATTATATCAAATATAGCCAAATTTCGGGTGGTAAGTGGTAAATTCGTCAAGGTTTACGTTTCTACGCAGCAGAATGAATAGTATAATGGCTGAAACTAGACAGTCCTCACATCCCAAAGGACACATTCGGGAATAACAAATGGCGAAGATCTTTTCATGAAAACAATGTGTGTTTTTATCATGCCATAAATCAAGCAGAATGTTTTAATATTATAATGTAATTTATTCGCGATATTACTCTCCAGAGGAAATTCCAAAAAAAACGGTTTCCTTCACCCATAAACATCATACATAAACTCACATGAGTCATACAAGGCTTGAAATAGCAAACCCACCCGAACGTGGTGTTAAGATTTAAAACATATTTTGATGTAATAAAATTGTCTTGGCTTTGTTTTAATAGTGAATTCTGCATTATGAATAATTCTGCATTATGAATACACAAAGAGGGGCCCCCTAAATCTAATGAATTAGTGGTAATGAGTTTCCGGATTACATTACCTTATGACGTCACACGGCGTGGTCAACAGCCTTCGTTGATCTCATTCTACAAACATGTTTCACTGCATTAGCATACGGATCATGATTAACTTTTTTCTGAGAACTAGATTTAAAAAGTTACAAGTTTTTTTATTACGGGAAATCAGATTGGTCACCTCTCACATTGAATGTTGACCAACTTCGACTATACTCTCTCTCGGAGAATGAAATTAACAAGCACTTCGTAACACCTTGTTCCGAGCGTTTGAAGGAGAAGATAACAAGTCTTTGAAGAACAAGATAACAATAATAATCTAAACAAAAATATGAAAGATAACAAGACACAGAAACAAAGTTATAAAAAGAGAGTTTTTTTATAAAAAAAGTTAAAGTCTTTTTTCAAAGTTCTACGTCACTCTATCTGCAAACGAAACGAAAAATTGGCAATTACCAGATGTTATCAATTGAAGGAAATTAGTAGTACAAATCCCAAGAAAGAAGCTGGGGTTAAATATGTGGCTAATGGACATTGTAACGCGCATTAAAAGGGCAATTATTTTAGGAATGAACTAGCTTAGACCAATATAAAACTTATTACCACTTTAATTTATTGACCGTAACCGGTTTAAGCCTGTTGAGGCCATCTTCAGACTGGTAGATACAAATTATTCATAACTCATGGTTTATATATACAAATATGTGGGAGGGGGGAGAGGGGTGGTCTACAAAGGATTTTATTCGAATATATGGGTTTTCTTACCATTGCTACCACTGTCTAATTTCTAATGACTATATAAACCGTAAGTTATTAATAATTTATACCAGTCTGAAGATGGCCTTAACAGGTTGAAACCGGTTACGGTCAATAAATTAAAGTAGAAATAAGTTTTATATACGTTTCATTATACATATATATTATAATGGAATTCCACCATGAATTATTATCAGTCTCAAAAATAGAAATATTAGCGAAGACCAGTTAAAAATCACGGGATCATCATCGAGGCGTTATTGCGTACCTCGTCGATGTGTTTTCCACTATTATCGCGCGAGTAGCAATGCACGGGAACCGGATCCGGTAGTTTCCGGTAGTTCGGCGGTAGAGTGATGCGAGCGTTGTAGGGAAAATTGGACTAATTTGAGGTAAAAAAGTGGAACCAATTTTTATCGTTTTTCGTGTCTCAACTAAGGATAGTTTGAATTCTTGAGTTCATTGAACCGGAATTACTGACAGAGGCACAACCGAAATTAGTATTTTTAATAACAGGTTAAATTATAGCTTCTTGGGCAATTAAAAATTGGGAATATAAAGAAAAATAAACACAACTTTTATACAACACAATATATCAATATGGTTTATAACTAAATTTTCATCATTATATCGATAGCGGAAATGTTGCAAAGGACAAAAATTGAGTTAAGTGTGTCATTTTTTGTTTTCTTTCGATCTGCGTCGTCGAAATATTTCTAAAAAAATATGTGCGTCCTTTATGACGTGCATTTTAATAGGATTTTTTTGAGAAAAATTGAAAATAAATTAAATTCTAATATAGAAATTTACAAAAAATGTTAAAAGAATGGTAGAAGAAGTCGGGGACGCCCGAGGAAGACATGGCACGACTAAGTAAATCAGATACTTGAGTAGGGCCATGTCAAGAGTCAGAATAATAGAAGACCATGTATGAGACGATGTATGAATGTGAACGAGGCAAGGAGTGTGTGCCAAGACCGAGTTAGTTAGTTAGTTTACAAAAAATGTTAAATATTCTGAAAGATCTATTCTAAGTAACTTTATAATAAAAAATATCCAAAAGGAGGAGGAAATTTTTGAAAAAAAAAAATTTATCGCTCTTCTGCACAAATAACTTTTTTTTCCTTGACAGCATTTCAAAGTTCCATTATCGATATGTTTTATATTAAAAAAGTAACAGTTTTCCTGAATTTTTGCGGCACTGATATTATGAAACCATTACCAAAAGATTGAGCAAATTCAAGTACAAAATATTATGTTTTTATTATATTATGTTTCAGTGAACGAAAATATCGATAGCGTAAGGATAGAATCAATTATCAACCTATGGAATAACAACCGTCGTGTCTTGCTAATCGTTAACGTTTTTCCTGACAACATTGCTTTTTTAAAGTTGAAGGCAATCTATCAAATTCAACGAGACGGGAAATGTAAGTAAAATGGCGACGAAAAGTAACAGTGAAACATGAGGAAAACGTACAAATCCGTTTGTAATGGTTTCTATCAATCTAATATAAATAATATTCAAACTTCAAGTGAATGCGGCCGAGACATGCAATTCGTCGATAGCTATTTATTATTTATTTCGGACATATATTTCTACCATGACCTTCATTGGGACACTTTCTGATATAGGTACATTACCTATATTCAACTCAATTGTAACGAAGTTTATCATGCCTAATTCTTTTACACGACGCATAGTAGAGTATTTTACCTCGAAAGTTGACCAAAATTATGAAGTAAGATTTTTCGAGTTGATTCGTAATAATGTGTGTTTTAGAGGCATGATTTCATATTTTTTTCAGTAATCATTTTCAACATGGACAATTTTTTAATAGTGAAAAAAAAAAAACTGTAAATGCCCTACTATTGCAAAGACAGACCACTAGACAGACAGACACTAATTATATAAAAGGGTTAAGCCATTATTTATTTATTTTTAAAAGTGACGATTTTTGTACTGTTATTGGTCTATTTCTGTTTAAAATAAAACTTAAATGACCAAGTGATTTTTAAGCAACTCTTTACCATTTTCTGGGCATTAAGTGATTTGTTGAAACTGTTGGTTTGTTCCAAAAATGTACACTTTTCATCAATATTTCAATTTGAACATTGTTTCATAAGCTTGTTCTTAAATGAACTTTCAAGAAAATTTTAACATCACCGGAATATCTAACAAAAAATAATATCTACAATGATTTTAAGAAAATCACTATTTGGCACCTAAAACTTTAAGCGGACGTAAAAAAATGGCGCAAAAGCGCAGTGTTCAAAAATCTTATCAGGAATAACTAAATTTTATGGTACCATCAAAATTATCAGTTAACTCGACTGAACTTATATACTTGAATGCATGTATTATGCAAAAAAATTAACTCTAACATGCATAGATGCATGCATGCATGATCACAAATGTAACTACATAGATGGAATCCAATATTAAAAATAAATATTTTAAAATAAAGTGGATTATAATAATAATAATTGTTGGATGATTTTATAGCGCCATTTTCGTGAGAAAATCACCTCAAGGGCGCTTTGAAACCTCTACTTACAGAAAAAACATTTAGAAAAACATTTTTGAAACGATTATTATTATTACCTTCACTTTATCGTGACAAAGAAACTATTGATTTTGAAAACGTTGATAATTTTGATTAAGTAAGTGGTGCATGCAAAGTGATTTCTTTTCAATTAATTCAATTCAAACTCAATAATTCCAAGAAAGGCATGCAAATACAATACTGGATTGAATCACCGATACAATATTGTATTTGCATCCTTTCTTGGAAGAATTGAGATTTTATACGGACAAAACTATGTATCCATATTACTATTTTAATCTGGCAACCCCACCTACTTATAATATCCTTCTTTTTCGCTAACTAATATTTTTCGTCCAACAGTACAAAGAAATTGTCACAGTTTTCACAGACCTACTCACTAGTTTCCTGTTCTAAGGCGGCGTAGTTTTTTACATTTCTGTTTTTAGTCACTTTATACCTGCAACATTGTATTTTTTTCTATTAATATTAATATGGCATTCGAATATAAGGCTAAAGAGAGAGGATAGTGAAGAGGAAAAGGAGATGCGGAAAAATGAGATTATAAAATTGCAAACGACAAAGTTAATTAAAATCGTAACAGCACTAGTCTTATTTTGACGACGCATTTAGTTCTGTATACAGAAGATCTAAATATTTACAATGAAGTTTCCATCAACGTCTATTAACTCCGCTTTAAAGTACCTAGATTAGGTTTTACGAGACTGCTCAGTGAGAAAACAATCGATGCAGTTGTTACAACAGTTAAGGTTCGTGCCCTACTTTCAGTTTAAAACGCGCATCAAAACAACCAAATCGTAACTAACTCCTTTTATATCACAAAGGCAAAAGCATAATAATTTGTTGGAATTTTTTTTAAGATTGTGTTGTTTCATAGAAACTGAAATGTAACATTGTCATAAATTGGCTATTCAGTGCCATTTTTTTTGACAGTTGAAAGGTTACAGTTAAATACCGATTCTAAGCCCGTTTAAGCTTTTTACGAGGAGAACTATCATGTTGTTAAGCTTGTCAGCTTATTACAGTTCGATAGAAAGTTGAAACGCACCTAGAATCGGCGTTTAACGGGGACCTTTCAAATGTAATAAACAAAAACAAAATTGTGCTTCATGGCCATTTGTGACGATGTTTACATTTGAATTTCTGAGAAACAATTGGGCCTTAGAAATACATAAAACACTTAAAACAGTTTCATAACTGTGTATTTAGTGGTATTGGTCGTAATTGATTCCATGACAGTTGATCCGGCGTACTTATATACAATGTTCAGGGTAAATACGGTATACCTAAATACACAAAATATAACTAAATGATCCCGAAGGGATGTGCAGAGAGGATGTACAGCCGAATAACAAAATATAAAAGATATTTTCATTCAAATACATTAAGGAAAAACTTGCTTCTATATTATAGGGTATAACAGGACGTACCTACCCCAGGGATCTTACCATCGATTTTTGAGTATATTTGGAGAAAATTATGTAAATGAAATTTTGGTCTCCGGTGATATTTTTGATGTTTTTTTTTTTAATTTATTTTTTCTACAAAAACATTAAAAAATGGTAGGAGTTGGACAGTTGGTGGCGGGGTGAGGGGTTGGTCGGTTACTCGGCTGAGTGACCGATGACAACAAGCGGTAGAATTTTTTTTGTTTGAATTCGAAGACAAAAAAATTTAAAAAAAAAAACAAAAAAATGTCATAAAAAAGTCACCGGAGACCAAAATTTATTTACATTTTTTTACTCCAAATATGCTCAGGAATCGCTGGTTAAAATCCCCCACGTACATCCTGTTACACCCTGTATACTGTGTACACCGGCGCATAAGTACAAAAAAATCAACACTGTATACTTAAATTCGTTTTATATTCATACCAATTTATTATTAAGGGTATTTGTGAAGTCGATAAAATAGTAAATAATGCACAAAAAATATTTTAAAGTAAATATCATTTCGGGGGGCCAACTGTCGACGGATCAACTATCGGGTCACCGTCATAATTAACATTCTTTCAATGAATACCAGAACATGAATATTACCCAATGAAAGGTCCACATTGCTTGTACGACAAGATATGAGAAACGTTCGGTCGCGGAATAACTTTTCGAAATGCTTTTCTGTAAGTTTAAGTATGGAAGGATTCTTTCTTACCTTCGTGATATCCTATTCATACAAAGAGTGAAAAACTCCCGGCATCTTTAAACATTAATAAAAACTTAACTTCACCATAGAATTTTTTACTTTACCCAACTATCAAAAAAATTTCGCTATAAAAGAACTCATGAAGCTTTTTGATTCCGAATACGAACAGAACAAGAGATACGTGACTTAGGAACGTTATGAAATTTCAACAATATTTTGTAAGTATTTACGTAGATTTAAGTGATTTCACCTAACGTTTACGTATATGTACGGTTGAATAGGTTTTCCGATACACGGCTGGTAATGTTAGTTCTTGCTGTTAACAAGAAACTCCCGTCGTTGGTTTATGTCATACTGTTATTGTTCGCAGTTGACAAATAATGACAACTTCCGCCATTGTGGAAAAAACAACAATGACAGCAAGAAAGCACAATGCAAGAAGCACACTGACTCAAAGAAGCGATGTGCTAACAATATGCAGATGATATCGCTAAGAAAGAGTTGGGAATCTCGGGCTTTACGAAAATTAATTAATTAAATAATATTATTACACGGTTTGCCATAGGTAACAACAAGTGATTCGCTACGTTTGGTGACTTAGCAAGGGTGCCGGGGTTCATGGGGTGAGGTTTGTTTAGATCTTGGCGGCGAATGCTTTTGCCCACCTTCGGCGTAGTTTTTTTTTACCTTAGCTCCACACAGGAGGCTCGGAGAAAAATATTTTCGCTCAGGGCCTATGTCATCTTTGGGGATGCTGTGTGGAGTGTTTTTTTAGGAAAGGAAGGAGAAAATTCTGGGAAGGGAAAGGATATGAGGGGTGGGTACGAATCTGGGGGTCAGTTTGTCCAAGAGTGACGCATGTATGAATCAATCTCTCCCACTGCAGTGCAAGGCGATGATCCGAGAGATTCTTGCTGGACAGGTCAAAACTTCAACCAGTTTCTCCTGAACCAGTGAGTGAACGCATTCGTCGCTAAGACCCGAACAAACCTCACCCCTATGAACCCGGGCACTCCTGCTAAGTCACCAAACGTAGCGAACCACTTGGGGTGACCTTTAGCAGAGGTGTTGGTTATCCAATAAATGGTTCCCGGGGCGGCGGTACCCATACCCGCCTCCCGAATTGAAGTGGGCCGGATCGGGGAGAGACTGTTCAAGGGAAACCTAACCTAGACCTCTCCAGCCAGACTCTCTCGACCCAATGCCTTGCACAGCAATGGGAGCGATGGTTTCGTAGGTTCGTCACTCCTGGACTCGGCTTCGGAATATTCTCCGGTCAGTGGCTGAGTTGGCATCGCGTTTGGGTCCCACCCAGGCGTCATGAACGACGTGTTCGATCCCTCGGCTGGCTAAGTTGTCCATCACGACACAATCAACCTTTTCAGCATATTGTGGTGGTACTAGGAGATTTTCAAATATTGTCAGGTTATTCGAACCCGGGTATATTTGTCTTTCTTTAAAAAAAAAATCCAAAAAATAAAAACTGTCCTCAGCATACTCTAGTGAACATGATACATTTAAAAAGAACATAAAATTTCGTTGCGGGTGATTGTTTACAAATTAACAAATAAACTAAAAGAACAAATAATTAACGAATAAACCCAACGAACGTTAAACTAAATGAACGAATTCTTTCCTTATTCAAAATATATTGTTAACCAATATTAATGCACATTTTAAAAAAATCAACGAAATGAACAAATTCTTTTTGTATGAAAACTACGCTAATTAGCGCGTAGTCCGGCGAAAGTTGCGCGGACACCATAGCATATCTCTTCTGTATTTGAATGTCTTTGGAATTTTCCCATTTATCACCTCATCAGTATATAATATTACGAATTGTTTTTGATATAGGAATAGAAGTTTCACGAGAATTCAAATTGCGAAAAAACGAACATCACACCTGAAAAATCCACAAAATTATCAAAACTTAAAATTTTTATTGCAAATTATAAAATTTCATAAAATAAACCACTTAGAAACCATAATGAACAATTCCTTGAAATTTGTCATAAAGTGAAACTGAACAATCACGTTCCAAATGCCAAGTCTTGATTCATCGTCATAAAAAGGTATTAGCATACCGAAATCCAACCATTATAAACCTCGTGCTTGGAGTCACGCAACCTTCCCAACAGCACTATAGACGATGGACGATACAGCACACAGCTGGTCTGCCGCTGGTCGATAGGTCCGTCATCAATTCCTAATGGGCCAGGGTGAGTGACCAACAGAACAGTCGACCAGTGGTGGCCTTATCGGAAAAACCGGTACAAAAATATCGATTGTTTCATACGTGTCCAGCAAAATATTACAGTGGATGTTTTCCGCGACATTTATAGACGTTTAGGACAGTATTATGTATATCTTTATTAAAAAGCAATTTCATCCTTTAATTATTTTGGCATTATGGTATAACATTACTTTATGCACAAAAATTAGCACATTAAATAGCAGTCTCTTTTTGTTGGAGTCCAATTTAGCTCCTCTCTCATTTGATTAACCCTTGCGTGTTTGCCTTTCCCCAGTACCCAGTATACATCTCACAGTTCTGTTATGTGTAATTTCTATGAAATTTTCTTCATTGGCCAAAGTAATCTAAATGTTGAGCATCTATAGTTTTTTTTTTACGTTAGCTCAACACAGGAGGCTCTGAGGAAAATAAATTTCCCTCGGGGCCTATGTCATCTTAGGAGATGCTATGTGGAGGGTTGTTTTAAGGAAAGGAAGGAGAGGAAGTTCTGGGAAGGAAAAAGGTACGAGAGATGGGTAAGAAACTGGGGGGCAGTGAGTCCAGGAGTGACGGACGCATGAATCCATCCCTCCAACTGTAGTGCAAGGCGATGAATCGAGAGCTTCTGAACTGGAGAGGATAAAAGACCTCCCTCAACCAGTCTCTCTCGATCCTGTCCACCACGCAGCAGGTGAGCAGACACATCGGCCGCCAAGACCTGGACAAACCTCACCCGCATGAACCCGGGCACCCCTACTAAGTCACCAAATGCAGCGAATTACTTGGGGTTATAAATAAGCTCTGTAGTGTTTCCATTTCATTTATTTCCTAGCCATCTAAGAAAATTTCCTTTTTTTATGCCTTCTTCAGCACATATTCAAAATTTGCTGTGAAAGTTAGTTTTATTACGCCGTATTACTTCCTCATTTTTGGCCAACGTTTCGGACAGCGTTACGGTGTCCATCACACAGCATACATCTGACCTAACGATGGACACTGTAACGCTGTGAGAAATATTGGCTAAAAAAAGGAGAATCGCAACAAATAACCGAAATATAACCCAAAAAATCTCGATAACTATTCGTGGACTTAAGAATCGACGATGATTAAATTTGTATGTAGGTATATACTAGAAGTATAAACGTCAAACTGACAAATAATGACAGATCGATTGTAACAAAAAGCGACTAGGGCTTGTGTTCATTATGCGATCTGCATGGCCAGTCATTCATCATTGGAAAGGTTACTGTAACTGACATAGTTATTCTTGTAAATGCAGCCACACCCAATAAGCACAGATTACATCAGTTTTTATACAGAAACATTAATCCGTTTATCGAAGCAATCGATTGTGGTAGTCATTCGGAAAATGTTAAATGAAAATGGCGGTAGAATATATTATACACAGCACCCCCAACAAACGTCAATGTTCTAGGTATTGCAATTCGCAGCCCCGGGAAGCATTTATTGGACAATAAAAAAAAACACTGCCATAGATCATCTTAAGAAGTTCGCTAAGTTTAATAACTTAGCAGGGTGCCCGGGTTCATGGGGTGCTTTTGGCAACCTACTGCGTGGCGGGCGGGTCCGGAAGAGAATGGTCGAGGGAAATCTTTTTACCTCTCCAGCCGGACTCTCTCGACCCATCGCCTTGCACCGCATTGGGATGGATGGATTCATAAATTTTTCACTCCTACATTTGTAGCCTGCTCCAGAATATTAATAATTCCTACCCGAATTAAGAAAAAAGATAATCATGGTTGCTAAGCAGTTCCGAAAGAACTTCTAGCCGCTGCGCGCTGGTTTCTTTCTGGGAGCTCGGATCATTGGCTTACACCTGACTTCAGTGTGAAACGGGCTTAGAGAAGAATCACATCTGTCAACGGGGACGAATGTAATACAGAAGTTTTTTCGGAACTGCGTAGCAACCATGATTATCTTCTTTCTTAATTTGGGTAGGAACTATTAATATTCTGGAGCAGGCAGCAAACTGCTACACATTGACCCCCAGATTCCCACCCACCCCTTACGCTTTTTCCTTTCCAGTACTTCATCTTCTTCCTTTACCTAAAAATACCCTCCACACAGCACCCTCAAGGATGACGTAGGACCTGAGAGATGTTTTTTCCTCAAAAATCGTTTAAAAAATCGGTTGAAATAGTCTTTCCGACCACCTTACATTAAAATGGCCATAGAATGTACACAGATACCCAACAAATGTTCTAAATATTGCAAAGTGTCTCTTTTTGAGTCAAGCATTTTCAGATTTGATAATAATTCTGCATAGAAGAGTGAAAAGGTGTCACGGGCTCCAATTTAATGGTTTGATATAAAAACTAGTTTGTCTGCTTCGTTTTTTTAATACTGAGGCTGATAGCATTGATCTCCCGTTAAAGGTTACATACTGCTACATTTCGAGAAGGTATAACCGACTATTTTCAAGACAGAAAGATTATTCTTTGAAATCAAAGAAGTCGTGTAATTGGAGACACCGTTTCATGCTAACGGTCTCGGTGCGGTGGAACCACATTCGTACACAAGTCATGGAGAGTCATTCTAACATAGAACATTATACTTATCGTCTACCTAGTGTAAAACTATCCTAAACGACAACAAGTAACTTACAATAAGCATAAATTTAATAAAATAACATAAATTTATTATAAACCACTTAAATTTTATTTTATTCACATTCTACCGGTTTCGTCAGGAGAATAGTAAAACTTAGAACTAATCTACGTATAGAATATCGACGGACATAATATAAATTTAAAGTTTTTGAGTGGGAGGTGAACAAAGGGGAATATTTTTCCATCGTTCGTCGCAAATGAGCACGTCGGGTCACGTGGCAAGCACTCCGTTTCGTTCCAGCAGTACGGTAACACAAGAAACAGCACGCGAATCACGTAGTTCCAACACAACGTGTAGGAGTGCTATAAGTGACGACGTGTGATTGAAAAATATTTTCTTTTGTTTTTAATAGAAAAAATGTATCATCGTCAGCATGACGTCGAATGAATCTACTTTTTGTACTACAAATATGCCCGGTTAAAATCCTTCGGGTACATGCTGTAACACCGTTTATTGAAATGTTTATTTTATCAGTATTTAAAAGGCTCACTGGCTTATGCTGATCACGGAAACAGTCATTCTTTAGTGCAACATAATCCTAATCGACATTGTGACGTTTTACACGCGAAATTCAGATAATGACTTCAAAATTAAATAAATTGTTGTCTATAATCGATCGAGAACCGAAGATAGAATGTAAAGCTGTACCAAATACCTACACAGGTTAGCTTTACGCTTAAAAAAAGGTAGAAATGTAATATTTACGCTACATGCTTAGCACAGTTTTACAATTATAATATTATTCGGTTTGTCGTTTAGGGCTAATTTACATTGTCAATTAAAACCTGGAAATATATTTTTTTAATAAATACACCGAGTGTGTGGAAAGATTGTTAGGACCCATAAAATAAAATTAAAAATTAAAAATCGGATAGTTTTATACTAGATAGACGATACGTATATCTCATAATTAGAGTTATAACGCCACGAAACAAACATTCCTCGAAGTGAGATCTAATCCGATTTCAAAGAAAACTGTATCTTTAATTCTCATATTGTACGTGCAGTTAGAGGTAAAACTCATTAAGTGCGGTACTACATATACTGCTGTATGACACATAGTGACTTTTACCACCAATGGGACGATAAGATCTTTCGAATCCTAGGCTCCAGACAATGAAATCTTACCTATCTTCGTATAAAATATGTAGAATATAATATGTATGAATAAAATCCTAAACTGCTTAGACTCGCAGCAATAACTCACTTGTATGTTACCTGTTTGTATATATACCTTCACAGATTTGTTTGTTGTTTGGTTTTTAATGTTACCTTTGACAACCCTATCAAATTCCAAAACAAGTATTTTTAAACGTAAGTAGGTATCTTTGTGAGTTGTAAATCTCTAACTTTAAGTCACAATTGTAAATATGTCGATCGTCAAGTTGATTAGTCAGACATCTCCAAATACAAAGTTATGTGATATTGAGGAAAGCAATATTCGAAAGCTCACCATAAGGCTAATATTATTAGGGAACGTACCCATACTACGTGACACGTTTAGGGGAGGGGGGTCTTCAAAATGTCACGCTCCATACAAATGAGCGGCGGGTTGCTTAGATTTTTGGTGACCGGGGGAGTTAAAAATTGCAAAAAATTGGTTACGTAGTATGGGTACGTTCCCTTAACATGGGTCTGTGTTAACCATATTAAATAGGTATGCTATCTATAAAATGACACCGGGAAGCATAACTGCCCGGTAGTGTTTTGAAATTTCCTACTAGTAACTCAGAAAACATCATTTTTTTATTTTATTTTACTACAATTTCAATCAACTGAATGATCGATGTATGCGATGCCATTAAGTCAGTAGTCATACGTCATAAGTCCTAGCTATTAGTTTTAGATGAACTGACCAAGTCACTAGTTATAATTATTATAAATCTTAATTTTAAGCCAGTTATATTAATTTTATTATATATTTATTTGTACAGCGCTTTTGAGGTGATTTTTCACAAAAACGGAGCTGTACAAATCAGCCAAATATAAAAATTATTGTTATTACATCATAAACACATTTTTCATGCACCTTCTGGTTGAATGTATTTAAGTGTGTAAAAAGAGATTACATTACATTATTCAGCATTTTTCAACCATAATCAAATTCACCGTTTCAGTCAACGAGATCCACGTGAGAGATCCACAAAGCAAAACAACAGAAAGCCGGAAACGAAAACTTGAAATAAGATATCATATTTTCGCTACAATTAAACTTGTGAATGCTAAAAGTAAACGTTACCACCTATTGTTTGAAACACGCTTTTTACACGAAATATCACAAAAGAGGTATCAGTTTTCAATGAAACAACGCAGGCCATACTGGATATAGGTATACACGTACCTCATGAAAATAATACAATAGGTACATACTGTGTACTAGTAGTAATCCGGCTTCTGCCGAGATATTAATTCTGTTTTAAAAAAAAAACTTAAGTTAACTTGTAATGAGGTCGTTTCCTACAAGATAATTTCATTTTTTTACAAATCGTCAATTTTGTTTTGGTTTATTTATAAAAAAACAAATTTTCAAAAGTTACTTCTTAAACTTTCTCCTCATAAGATGAAAGGTTTATGTCATCATCGTCATCACTATTGGCTCTACAACCCCTGGTGGGTCTTGGCCTCCTCAAGAGTCTTCCTCCACTCATCTCGGTTTTGTGCCAGCTCTATCCAGTTTAGAAGCTCCAAGATAGATAGGTTTTTGAGGACGTTGTCGCTCCATCTTAGTCTTGGTCTTCCCAGGCTCCTTCGCCCTATTGGTCATGAGTTCAGCAGGGACTTTGGTGCTTGATGCTCGGTCATTCTCTCCACATGACCCAGCCACCGAAGTCTTCCCAGTTTTATAAATTTTGCGACGTTTAGCTCCTTAAACAAAGTATAGATCTCATTATTGTAACGTCTGCGCCAAAATCCATTTTCTAGAACCGGTCCGAAGATGCGCCTCAAAATTTTTCTTTCAAAAACGTCCAGTGCTCGCTCATTCCTCTTAGTTAATACCCAAGTCTCAGTTGCGTACGTAAGTACTGGTCTGATTGGTGTTTTGTACACTAATATCTTCGTGTTTCTGGACAGCAGTCTGGACTTGGTTTTGTAGGCGTAAATAACAGCGATTTGCGTTCACTATGCGCTTCTGGATCTCCTCTGTGAAAGGTTTTTGTACTACATGAAAATTTCAGTGCACGTTTTCACTGTTTCAAATGATGGCGTACGTTTGTTTTAGTACTATTTGCAAGTTTCCTCTTACATTAATTAGCACCACACGGGAGGCCTTCTTTCCTCCCTCAGGGCTTATGTCATCTTTAGGGGGAATGTGTGGAGGGTATTTTCAGGATAATGAAGGAGAGGCAGTTCTGGGAAGGAAAAATGAGGGGTTAGTAGGAAACTGGGTCTCAATGTTTGTTCAGGAGTGATGGACGTATGAATTCATCCCTCTAACGGTGCAAAGCAATGGATCAATACAGTCCGGCTGGAGAGGTCTAGGCTAAGGTCTCCCTCAACCAGTCTCTCCCGATCCGGCCCTCCACGCAGTAGGCGGGCAAACGCATTCGCCGCCAAAACCAAGATCTAGACAAACCTCACCCCATGAACCCGGGCACCCCTGCTAAATCATCATACGTAGAGAACCACTTGGAGTGACCAATGGCAGGGGTGTTGGTTATTCAATAATGGTTCCCTTGGTGGCGGTGCCCATACCCGCCTTCCAAAAACATTTACAGCCTTACTAAAAAACCCAGTGAAAATTTTATTCAATTGACAAACGGCCGCGGATGTGAAAACATTACTAATTAAAAAAATTGTTCATGGAAAAAAATACACTTGGTTTACACAGTCTGAGTCCCTTGGTGGCGGTGCCCATACCCGCCTTCCAAAACATTTACAACCTTACTAAAAAACCCAGTGAAAATTTTATTCCATTGACAAACGGCCGCGGATGTGAAAACATTACTAATTAAAAAAATTGTTCATGGAAAAAAATACACTTGGTTTACACAGTCTGAGAGGGTAGTTTATCTCTGTTTTAGTAATGATGTTTGAACGAAATTTGGATTTTTTCCTAAGTATTTTGAATGTTGTATATATTTCTTATTTTTGAAGGTGTCGTAAAAACAAATACCATTTATGAAAACTAGATAAAATTTCCTTTTCGATTTGTGTAATTGAAATACGCTTTAGTTTTAAAAAACTGCCATATATTAAGATTCAAACGCGAAAAAAAATGGAATTTTTATTTTACCAAAACATATTTGATGAAAGTGTACAGAAATTTATAAAAAAACAAAATTTAAAAAATACAGACCTTTTATATAATGAATTTGAAACGAAACTGTCACCTCACTTTTTCCTCGTGCATACAATAAAAAAGTAATAAAAAATTTCAAAGCTTTTTTATTGCCAAAAAACTAACCTAAAAAATGATACTGACTTTTATAATAGATTTCTTGCATCTCTACAGACTTTAATTACTTTGATACGTTTAGGAACACATGTATTAGATATTAATATTTAAAAAAACAACACTTTTATGAAATTCTCATAAAATAAACACGTTTAAATGTAAATTTGAATTTTCATGTTTTATATAAAATACTTTTTGACATTTCAATTTTCAAAGTATGATTATTTTTATTATAACTTGACTAAAACTTATTAAAAACCACGAAAACTCGGTAAATATATCAATTATACGAATATAATGGTGAATTAGTCGTATTATTAGAAATTACGATCACATTTGAGTAAGTAATAATATTACACACACATCCGAGGAGTGATTTTTTTTTCGCGCTTTCAGCCCGAACGACGAATGCGCAGGCGCCCGCGCCGCCACCTGGCGGTTGTGAAGGAAAACACACAATTTAGTACTTATACTACGAAAAATTACATTGTTGCCAGACTTATAAAATAAATTTTAAGAACAAACCTTATTAGCAATGTTATCGTGTTTTAGTGAATTTTTGTTTTATTCATGTTGCTGCAGCAACGTGGGTTATCGGGCGTGCTGTGGTTTTTTTTAGTAAGGCTGTTAGTAGATATAGTAGAAATTTTCTTTTTCAATTTTTCCTTCCTTTATTTCTGTATAAATGCTGTGTCAAGAGGCAATTGTATAAAGTAATCGAAGCAGAAGAAGCGAAGCCAGCTGTCCACAATGGAGTCCTGGTACCTACCCTGACTTATGGCAGTGAGGCATGAAACTGGCAGAGGAAGGATGAAAGTAAACTGAATGCTGTTGAAATGAGATCCCTGAGGCGTATGTGTGGTAAAACTATGTATGATCGTGTGAGAAATTTGGATATCCGAAATGAATATAAGGCTGATGTCACCACATCTAAAAATGGGTAACATGGTTTGGGCAGGTAGAGCGAATGAACGAAGAAAGTACTGTAAAAAGAATATACACCGCAAATGTGAATGGTGGAAGAAGTCAGGGACGCCCGAGGAAGACATGGCATGATCAAGTGAATCATATACTTGAGACGGGCTGTGTCAAAAGTCAGAATGAATGAAGACGATGTATGAATGTGAGTGAGGCAAAGAGTGTGTTGCTAAGACCGAGTTGTTTGGCGGTCCATCCTCTCTGCCTACCCCTGCGGCGAAACGGCTTGATGGTTAGTTAGTTGGTTAGTTAGTAATCGAAAGAGAAATGTACCCATCGATGGGCGCCGAGGAGGATATAATATTGTTTAATTCAATTGGATGCAGTTTAAACAGTTAACACTGTTTATCAACAGCAATACGCACAGTGGAACAGGGCTGTCAAAACACTGCATCATTTTCAAAATATTTAACATTTATGCAGAAAAAAAACAATATGTAATATTTTCCAAATAACTACAATACAACATAGAATAGACATTGTGCAGTTCTAGGGGGAATTGAGAGGAATGGGAGTCGGAAACCACCTCTATGCTGGAGCCCCAAAATTCCCGATAAACTTACTTATTTCATTTATCTAATGTACATTGGAGGTTATCCACCACTTACCCGCCCTGGTATAAGTAACTGATGGTTACTCCTTCAAGGCTCTCGCAAGGACTCTAATTTTTTGAAAGAACAAAGCTACATTTAGTTTATAACGAATTTAGACCTCCAATGTCCCTGCATATGTTGTTAGCAAGCAGTATGCAAGTGCTTAGCGGGAAATACAAGATACGATATGTGTTAGTATGACAGAATATAGACAAGACAATGGGACAGGTTAGTGAAAGTTCACGAGGTGGCAAGCGCTGGGTGAGTGTATCCAGCATATTCTACAAGCACCTGTTTGGGAGGAAGAAACAGTACATAAATAATAAGGGCATGGCAAACGTTTATGAATCCTCTACAATCGATTGGCAGTCCAGTTTGACGTTCGGTCTCGCCGTGAACCACACTCAGCTTTCGCGCCCCTTAGCCAGTCCCTCGGAGATGCCTCAAAGAAAAGTAAATGGGAGATTGGGGGGAAATGCCCGACGACCCTAAGGAATTCAGCGACGAGTAGCCGGAGGAAAGGCGAAGGGATATCTAATGTACAGACATACTGAGTTTGTTCCACAGGTATTTCAATGGAGCCTGCCTTCTGTGCACCGCTGCATGTACTCGAAACTCGACGGACACGAGCCGATTACCGCGCCCAACATAAGTACACGGTTAAAATTTGTCACTTCTAGGGGGGTCGCTTCTTCGACTCGTTCTTGAGTTCAACAGCTCGGTTGTGGAACGATTTTCCGGTCTCTGTGTTTCCTCCTTCCTACAACATCAGTCTCTTCCGGACCAATGTTCATTCCTTCCTCTCCTTAAAAAGCACCCCCACACAGCATTTCAGATGACCTTGGATGGCCCTGAGGGAAATTATTTTACCCAGGGCCTCCTGTGTCAAACTTGATTTAAAAAAAACTACAAATCGGTTTACATTATAAATACAAACAAAATATGCTTTGGATAAATTAAACCCTTTCTTCCGTTTCCGTTGAGTAGAATTAAAATAAAATTGTTAACTATAAATATGAACATAAATTACAAAAAAATTTATTTTTCATTAGAAATGTATGGATACATATAAGAAACAACTTCAAAAAAATACAATTTTATGCCTAAAATTATCTGTATATTATCTTTTTCTCTTTCTTACAAAATTATTCAGAAAATAAATAAAAACCACTTTTGCGTTTAAAATCGAGACCTCCGTGTGCCAAGTGATTTTTATGCCTGTTACCTATAATCGTAGCGATATAAGGCACACTAAAGCCGAAATGTTTTAAAAAATTTGAACCATTCATCAATCTTTTTAAGATAAAACTGAAATAATCACAGAATGTGAAAATTAACTTTAAAAAAATGATGAAATGTTCAAATTTAAAAAAAAAAATTCTAAGAGTACACAAATTTTTGGTTTGTGGCTTCCTACTGAGGCCTAAGTTCATGCTACTAAAACTTAAACGTACAGACGCTAGTTTATGTATTTGAAAGTTTGACCTGACCACGAGTAATTAAATTAGTGTATTAACATTTGCGTGTAAGGCGGCAGGCGTGTCAAAATCAAATGACTTATTACCTAGCACGTGGTGTGTATTTAGAAAATATTGCCGTCTAAAACCAGACAACTTAATTCTGGTCTGTGTTGCAAGAATGTTTTCAAAGCACGTTGCACTTACCTATGTACATAAAAAACCTTAAGTTGCTAATGTTTGCCCCTTCAACCCAAAAATATAAGTATCTCTTTGTGTTGCGATACATTTCAATTAGTGTTTTTTGAACACGTGACCTTACAACCCAAAGCACTCAGGAATTCCTCTGTGACTGGAAACCAATATTTCCTAAAGTGGGCAATTATATCTTCCCGGAGGGCAACAGGCACTGGAGGGCAGTAAGGGGCAACGTGAGAAATAAAAGGCGTGTTATAGAGCCCTCTTCTATTCTAAACGTCAGTCAAGTTATTTTTAAATATATTAGACCTTCTATCGAAGTTATATATTATTGTACCAGTACATTATAATAAGTGAAAACTTATAAAATAATTTTGCAGTTCAAATTTGTTACGCAACATACCTAAGACTCAAGAGTTTTAATTGAAATAAAACAATAACTTTGTTTGTAACCACGGTTAAATTATTTATGTTTTTATGTACCGAACGGTTTCGCTTTACGCGAGCATCTTCAGGGTATAAAATTAAACTGATCAAAAATATATGTATATTTTGTGGGCTTATATATAATAAAGAAAGACACAAAACGTAATACAAAGGAACAGTGAGAAAATTAAAAAACACCTTACATAGTGATGAGAAAGAGACGGCTAATATTTAATGAATTACCATATTATGTTTTCAGGGACAAACCGTCACTTGAACAGGTGATTAAGGGATAAAGTGATTAGGGGTTTTTACTAGTTTATGGGAAATATTCCTAATATCGGGCTGTTGGACACATTTAACTGGTTATTAAGGATTTGGGATTTTGTTTTAACGGCTTTCTTTATTTCGAGTGATTCTAAATTATTTAGTCTGTTACCATGACCATTTCTATGTAAAATCTTAGAACCGGTGCTTTGACTGAAGGTATGATCTTTGTCAATAAGATGATTGGCGAATTCAGAAATTAAGCATCTAAGATGCTCTTTGATTCTAATATTGACATTGCGCGTCGTTTTACCTATATAAAATGCGGAGCAATCACTACAATCTAATTTATAAATTAGCAAATAGTTTGTCGTCTTTATCTTTAGAATTGGCTAAAAATTTACCTAAATTATTTACCCAAACTAAGTTATTGTTTTATTTCAATTAATACGTCAAACCACAAAGTGACTGCTTTCCATCAAAAAATAATTCAGTTTTCTTGGAAGGTAGGGGGCGCTGAATAAAAATAACTTTAAAAAGCAGGCGGTGAATCAAATGTGTGAGAAACTGCTCTAAAGAGAAGGCAGATACACACCCTAAAGTGCTCAGGAAGTTGTATCGGTTTAAAACACCACGGCGCATGTTCACGTTCACTTGATAGTAAAGGTACATTTTTAGTGGCACTCTTTTAATGTAGGTTATCTAATCGTATGAGGCGGACCACTGTTGCTTGTTGCTGGTTGTTGGTTAGGCGTTTCACGCCTGACTTCCATTGCATTGTTTGATATTTGACCGCTAACGCGAATTGTAAATATTTGTGATTAAAGTAACGCTGACTGGACATCAGAATATTTTTTTAAATCGTCGATTTACTAAAAACAAAGCACTGTGGGAACTATAAGACAATTTTACCAGGTCATGTAATGTTGTTTAAATATTTACTATACATTTTAATGTCAAATTGGAAATTTTAAAGAGAGACGATACTACAAATATTATAATATCAGAAGTATTGGTTATAACTTACGTGAACTGAAAAGTAAAATAGGCCACAATCATAGTATTTTTAGCAGCTGAAAAAACTGTTGATATTCAAATTTGTGTTCACAAAGAAAATTTCGAATGAAATGGTTTTTTCAAAACATATTTTGATTATTTTTACACTAGCTCCACACAGAAGGCCCTGAAGAACAATTTCACTCAGGGCCTATGTCATTTTTGGGGACGCTGTGTGGATTGTCTTTTTAGGGAAAGAAGTTCTGGGTAGGAAAAAGGAATGAGGGGTGGTTAGGAATCTGGGGTTTAATGTGTCCAGGAGTGACAGACATATGAATCCATCCATGGATCGAGAGTCCGACTGGAGAGATAAAAAGGTCTCCCTCAACCAGTCTCTTCCGATCTGGCCCGTCACGCAGAACGTGGGCAAACGTATGTGCTGCCAAGAGCTAGACAAACCTAACCCCTTGAACCCGGAAACTTCTGCTAAGTCACGAAACGTAGCGAACCACTTGGGATGTCCTATAGCAGGGGTGTTGGCTATCCATTAAATGGTTTCCGGGGCGGTGGTACCTACCCATACCCGCCTCCAAAATTGAGAATTGATAATTTGTATTTGAGGTAAAAACCGATTAAAACCAATCAAAAATGCAACGTGTTTACTTCTGCCTAAGTAAGCAAAATACATGATGCGTTGGGCTATCAAAACAGATAATTTTACCGGAAAATTCGCTTCAAGCGGTTAAACTCATACTAAGTACATAAATACAGCTATAAAGGTAAACGTTAAACATTACAAGTAATTTTAATCATAAACTTATTTCCTTCCAAGATAATTAATATGCCAATTAAAAAAAAATGTTGTTGTTTTGCGAGAAAAGAGTATTATATATTTCCTTTTACCATTCTACGGCCGATATGTATTCAGAAAGTGAGAGAAATACGCACAAGTCTAAGCGAAAAACCATTCGATTGAAACGGTGTAAAAAGTATCTTGCATGAGTGGTCCCGCAGGTAGTCTCCATTATTATCACCTGAAGCGATGCGAAACGCCACCGTACCTGTGTACGGGTACGGTGTACAATGATGAAGATTTAATTCGCACGTTTCATTTGCATACCGCACGCATCTTCAGTTCTGCCCTAGCCCGGGTGTACACGGCGGCCTACATTCCATGGCTGGTTGCGTGATCTCTCTCTCGTCCGCTATCGTGAGAGGAAAGGTGCGAATTCAAGACCAAACCATTCCTCAACCCGACACTGGGCGCGCGATGGCTTTTGAGGTGTCACGTGATCAAGTCCGTGCCATCGATCAACGTCAGTTCGCCTGTGGCGGAGATTGTTATTGATACTCGTTGTTACTGCTGATTTGTGTGTTGTTTTACCGCCACAACATTAGTAAAAGTGATTAGACAATTTTAAACAGTGAGGTTTACGTAGCGACAGCACTAACTTCTAGACAAAATCCGGCTAAAGGGCGCGGACTCCGGGTTTCGTCTGCGGTTGGGCCGATAGCCATGCACATTGTCATTGGGACTGCCTGTTGGTTTGTGGAATACCTTCTCTGAATATTTTCTTATTATGCATTTTATTTTCTCTTTATTATTATTGTAAATACTTGCATTATATATTACTGTTATTTTTCGTTATTTCTCTTATTCCAGGCTTCCTCAATCGGGCGCAACTCTTATTTTTCTTTTTATTTACTAACACTTTTATCTATACGTATTTTTCTCTACAGATTTCAGAAGAATTATTCCACGGGCTCTCACATTTATTATTCTTTTGTATTATTTTAATGTAAGTACTTGGATACTGCTTTCTAACCCCGTATGCATGGAAATTGGAGGGTCTAGAGTCGTTCAAATAAATGTAGCTTCGTTCAAAAAAATAGGGTCTTGACGTGTGCGGTGAAGGAGGAAACCATTTTTGTGTTTCCTTATAACGCCGTTGGGAAAGTGGTGGGGTCCCCTCCAATGTTTCTGAACAGTGAAATTTACTTAGCGACAGCACTGACATCGTAATTTTGCGGTCACACGTCCAGGGTTATAATCTATTTGGCCTAATTACATCAATTCAGTGCTATCGAGCTACGACAGTTTGAAAATGGCGACGATTGTTGTTGATACTCGTTGTTACTGCTGATTTGTGTGTTGTTTACCGCCAGTATAGTAATTAAACATAGGGAATACACAATAGACTGCCATAGGTCACCCCAAGTGGTTCGCTACGTTTGGTGATTTAGCAGGGGTGCCCGGGTTCATGGGGTGAGGTTTGTCTAGGTCTTGGAGGCGGATGACCAGGACATACTGAACCCCAGATTCCTACCCACCCCTTAAACCCTTTTCCTTCCCAGAACTCTCCTCTCCTTCCTTTCCTTAAAAAAAACTCTCCACACAGCATTCTCAAAGATAGATGACATAGGCCCTGAGGGAAATTATTTTCCTCAGGGCCTCCTGTGTGGAGCTCATGTAAAAAAAAAAAAAAAATAGACTATTCTGAACAGTGAAGTTTACTTAGCGACAGCATTAACTGGTAAATTCAGTTGGCCTAATTATAAGTAATTACATCAAGTCAGTGCCATCGAGCAAAGTCAATTTGCAAATGACTGCGATTTTTGTTGATACTCGTTGTTATTGCTGATTTGTGTGTTGTTTTAGCGACATTATAGTAATTGAACTTAGGGAATAGACTATTTTGACAGTGAAGTTTACTTATTAACTAAGTTTAGCACTAACTTCGTAATTTTGCAGTCTCACATCCAGAGGCCTGTAATCTAGTCGGCCTTGCCTCGTTGTTGATACAAATTACCCTAAGTACTTAAAGTACCCAATAAAATTAAATTGGGTACGTTGATCTTACGTTTCGGAGCAATGAAAAGTGATACTGTCTTTGAAGTCCAATGCTACGTGCGTCGCATCGGTTAACTGATAATGCAGCGTACGTTTAAACAAAAAGTTGACACCAGGGCCACTCAGGTGAAAAGCGACAGGAAAGGCTGAAATCTGAGATTCATATTAATTTATCATTATTTTTATTAATATACCTACGTTTTATTTATATAAGCGAATGTGATGTATATATACAGGGTGTTAAGGGACGTACTTGACTTACTTTAACCAGTGATTCCTGACATTATTTCGAGTTAAAAACGTAAATAAAATTTTGGTCTCCGGTGACTTTTTTTAACGAATTTTTTTTTTTTCAATTTTTTTTTCTTTGAAATCAAACAAATAAAAATTTCTTCCGCATGTCGTCACTGGTCACTCAGCCTGGTGTCCGACGAATCCCTCACCCCGCCTCCAACTGTTCAACAACCACCATTTTTTTTATGTTTTTGTAGAAAACAAAAAAAACATCAAAAATGTCACCGGAGACCAAAATTTCATTTACATTTTTTACTCCAAATAATGTCAGGAACCACTGGTTAAAGTAAGTCAAGTACGTCCCTTAACACCCTGTATAATAAATCAATTTATGTTTGCTTGCATGTATGTATGTTTCGTATGCGTTGCTAAACCATTCATCCGATTGCAATGAAACTTTGGGGATTTGGTGTGCGTATTCCCACGATGGTTTCTATATATAATAGTGAACTCTGGCATCACGAAATTATGCGTTGCTAACCATTCATCCGAATGCGATGAAACTTGGGGGATTTGATGTGCGCATGCCCGCGATGATTTCTATATATACTGGTGAGCTGTGGTACTCGTATTATGAAATTTGTATTAAAAAAATGCAATAGGTGGTACGCAAGCTGTTTGAAAACTGAATGTAAAGGGACTGAATGTTTGGAATGAGAGAGAGGGGAGGAGAAGGAAGGGCTCGAGGGACGGGGGAAGCGGGAGAGGGGAGATGAAACGCGCGAGGGAAAGGGGACGCGTGAGGGGAAGGGGACGCGGGAGAGGAAGGGGAGGCGGAAGGGGAACGGGACGAATGGGAAAGGACAATCCGGGAGAAACAACTTGCAACGCATGCAGGGAACTAGCTAGTAGTAAAACAAGAAGAAAGTATGTGGCGGGACAGCGGGCAACGTGGATTTGATTTGCATGAAAATCTACAATTTTATTTCGAGATTGATAAAAATTTGCATATTTGACCTTCAAAACAAGAGGAATGTCATTGTCTACATTAGATTTCAAAAAACTCCGTATAAAGCCCGCGCAACGCCGGGGACTTCAGTTAGTATTTTATAAAAATACTTTCTCACGAATCCTACAATTAAGAGGGCATTACCAGAGAAAACCAGAAATATGTCATTTTCAAATCAGATTTTAGACGTATTGACTCTTTTCCACAAAAAATTATAAATGGATTTCGAAAGATTGTTCTTTTATCTAGCATTCGCATGTAATAAATTTTGAGATTTTTTTTTAATTTTTAGTATAATAAGGTTATTCCATAGGTCGTTGGCAGATTTGGTAAATTTTCAAAAAAGATTTTGTATTTTACCACACCCATTTTAAATAATATAATTATGCAGTAAAATAAATCAATACATTATCTAGCAAACGCATGTTTTAGAATTTTAATTTTAGTTTCAATAAAATCATTAAAAAATATGTACGTACATGTGTTTCTTGACGAAAATTGCTCCATTTGTGTATTTATTTGCACACTTACAAACTAATATATTTCAGATTTTTTTAACATTCTTATTAAATTTAGACATTATTGAAAAATGATAAATACCTATAATCAAAAAATAACTACAAAAAGTACATTATTTTAATAGTTTTATCATCACGCCTTTCAGCATTTTTGGATGAAGGTATAAGTTAAAGCTAATTTGGATTGAAATAAATTCGATATTGAGTTATAATTTTAAAAAGCTGGTACGGAGAATAATTAGTCTTTCTCATTGTAACCGCCCTGCATGATCGTAAGAACAACTTTCGACGAAATGTGGATTTTCGTCCGCTGGCTGGTTAAACGCTCTTAAAATATCCCGAGATTTTTCACGGGTCTGCGCTAGTATAATATTATGCTGCGTATACATCTGCAAACCGAAGCGCGAGCCAAATTATAGGAAAGGAACGTTTTGAAACGTGTCATGTTCGTATAAAATGTAACTTTGCGGCAGAGCAGAGACCAGGGCTCAGGATAGTGGGCCAAGTAGTTATCTGTCATGTAGGTAGGGTTTTCAGTCAAATAAAAGAAGATGAACTTTATAAAAATGTATTGAATTCCAAACCAAAAAGCAACATGGAAGTGTACAAACTTCATACCAAGGTAACAAAAGGAAATATAAAAAAATACACATACCAGATGGACTCCTAATGGACACGCTAAACTAACTATACGGAAATAACCCCGGTAGACGAACGCGATCTTGCTTCGCAATGAGAGAACACGAGACGGGACGGGAACTCCAGTCTTCCCATATGGGAACGGCGCGAATCCAGAGCACCAAGGTCGTCCTTCTAATTGGGCAGGAGGCCGCTATACCTCCAAGGAGCGCATTCAGCCACGGGCCATCTCGACGAACTCCAATCAAAAGGCACGTGGCCCCCAACAGTATCCAAGTCTGGCGTATTACGGTTAGCAGACCGTGACTTTGCGACGCGGGGTCGTGAAGGCATATTATAGTAGCCAACACCAGGACCAATTCACTTCACGATTCCTTTTCCAGAAATAATTCCACAAAACGGCCAACCAGCCACATCGGAAAAAAGTGGGACTTTCACGTCATCCACTATAAATAACTCGTACACGAACCTCGCGTGTTACGTAAAAACACCCCGCGTTCTTTTAGGTTTAAAAATCGACTTAGATTCTCATGATAAAATCCAATAAAACACTTTTTCAGTGAGTGACCAATTTCCGACCCAACTGCCCAAGTTGATCGGAAGGAAGTCACCATAAACAAAAAGGCAGCTCTCTCTTTTCCAAAAATTACCAGTGTCCAAAAAAAACACCATAGACAAAATAACCACCTAAGCAAGAACTGCATTAGTCACATAATTATTTATGTGACAGTTTCACTTCGTTCCTTTACCATAATTCATGGTTCGATTCGGCAGTTCGGCTCGCTTATGTATACGTAGCCTTATAAATGAGAATGTCCTCCGGATATCACACCCACAGTGAAATGGGCATGCAGGGAAAATGTGGCAGTTATAAATACCAAACGTGACCTTTGTATTGTAAACAAACAATTATTATTATTATTAGGTCCATACATATGAAATTGGCGTTTTGCCGTACTGGCAAATTTGATCTCAAATATCTTCTCGTTGGTTAGGAATTCCAAATTCAAATTTATACAGCTATTTACTCATGTATTTGAGTTTCGAAAATTATAATTCATTTGTTTTTTTTTTCTTTTCGTCACTTAGTTCACAAAATGGAAAACTTGAAATATCGCGTTATTTACGAGTACGAGCTCCACCGTGGCAAGTGCTGCAAAAACGGCTCGAAGGATTGATGTGTATAGCGACGGTGCCGCAAAAGAAAACACTGTGCGTTTTTGGTTCCAACGTTTTCGTTCGTTTCGCTGGACACCAAAGTTGATAATGAAGAATTGAAGGCTATTGTGGAAGCGGATCCATCGCAAACCACGTCCGAGTTAGCTGCAGGCTGCGGTGTTAGTGATAAAACTGTTTTAATCCACTTGAAGCAAATTGGGAAGGTGAAAAAACTTGAAAGGTGGGTACCTCACGAATTGAACGAAGCAAATCAACAAACGCGCGTTGACCGCTAGACCACACCACTGCACAACAGACGGCTACAAAATTAGAGGAGCTTCAATAGGAATGTCTAAGACATCCACCGCACTCTCCGGACCTTGCCCCAACAGATTACCATTTTTTAGAAATTTGGACAACTTCTTGCAAGGGAAAAAATTCAACTCCGATGGGGCAGTCCAAACCGCCTTCAAAGGTTTTATTGATTCCCGTCCGAATGGTTTTTTTTAGTAAAGGGATCGATGAACTACCTATGAGATGGCAAAAGTGCATAGATAGCAATGGTACATACCGTATTATATTTAAAAAAATCGACTTTATGTTCCTCCCATACAAAACGCCAATTTCATATGTAAGGACCTAATATTTGATTTGATGCAATTGAATAGTGTTTTTTTCAGTGTATCATAAAGCAGATAGAAATATTATAAACAATTTTAATTTGGCAGATTCTTATATTTTAATTCAATATTATACTACTTACAATTACAAAAAATTAAATCATATTATTCAGGAATTATTTAGATACTCTAAAACTGATAAAGTTTTTGACTATGTTTTATAAATGTGTGTAAAGTTGTTTAATTACAGTGTAGATCCCGATATCTGCTAGTTAATCTCTGCCTAATTGCCTCGGCCGCTGGTCATCTAACCAAATTTGTCTAGTTTTTGGTGAAAAGATGGCCTCTTTTTTGGTTATTTGGAGTGGAACGACAGTGTGGTCATCTCGATTCTTTCGTTTCTCTTGATATAAATATCAGCAATAATTCACCTTCGTCCATTGACGTGTTATAATATGAAAGATGGTTATGTATTTCTTTCAGGATATTATTAGCATTAAATAGTTGACATCTCACTGGTCTTCAATTTAGATTTCGCTGTGCCTGTTAATTTCCAAAACCTCCATTCCGAAGAAAGACGAACCGTTTAATAGCGAAAGTTTACAATTAATTTATTTATTTTTAGTTTACTATCAAATCCTTGTTGAATAAACACGAATGTTTAATATTTACCTATACTGGGTTTTACATATGTTTTCACTTACGTGACAAAAATCCAGTTGTAAAAACCCAGTCAGCATATAAATAGGTACATAAAATTACAAAAACGTACTCAGTCAAAGGATACATAATATCGACATAAATATACAAAATTAAACAAAAGCTCACTTAAATGACAAATAATACAAAGAGAGGCAAGAGACACATTGAGACACGAATCATACGAAATATAAATAGTTCAACAATTTCGAATAGATTAACAACGAAAATGTCTATTTCAGCACAATCTATCTTATTATACATATAATCAACACATTTGGGTCAGAGCCTCTGACGCATATTTTAGCCCTCTTCAAACACAGCAAACTTATTTTGTGGCACCATTTTAATTCAAAATTAATAGATTACTTATTTTTAACCACGTTTATTGTTTACTAGCTGGTACCCGGCATGCGTTGCTATGCCATTCAAAGAAATAAATTGATTCTTCCTGCATGTCCTTTCCCGTGCATACTCGTTCCCTTCCACCTTCCCCACCTTCCCCCACCCTCGTGTCTTCTCTCTCCGCAAACCCCACCTTCCCTCTGCCTTTCCTCCCTGCCGCTAAAATATATGAAATACACACATTTTCATTTACACAAATTTCATAACGCCAGAGCTTACCATTATATACAGCCTATGTTACTCGCTGATAATATAGCTTTCTATTGGTGAAAGAATTTTTCAAATCGGTTCAGTAGTTTCGGAGCCTATTCAATGCAAACAAACAATCACATCTTTCCTCTTTATAGTATTAGAAAGATAAAAAACCGACATGTTTCTTGAGCAATGCATGCTTACTTTCTCAGGGTAAACCAATAAACGTGGTTAAAACTAAGTAATCTATTTAATTTAGTTTTTTTTTAAATGTATTCCAAGACCGTGAATTATTTTGTGTAAACATATTAAGATGTAAGATAAGTCAATTGCCTTCTAATTTTAAGTATATTATTCTTAAAGTATTCAAGGCGTACTTCGTTACATCTAAAGATGGTCATGCAGACCACATTTAAAAGATAACAAACTGTTGAAACATGTTTTTAACTGATTACAATGTTTTCATGTTTGCTGTAATGCGGATTCCAAATATTCAAGATTATCATAGTATTCAGACTTCTTCGTTATTCCGGTGAACATTTCGACGAAAATGGCATTTTTGAGAGCGGATTAAAGAAATAGAATGCAGACAGCGAAAGACGACGCGGTAAGCTGGTCGTCATACTAGTCGAATAAAATTAAACGATGTACAATGTACATAGTAGAATCAACCGCCCAGATCGGCAAACCTGGAGAAATTTGAGGACGGCCTCAATCAAAATTGGACGCCAGAGGGCTTTTGAAGAAGAAGAATAAGTCATTTAGAATATCACAAATGTCAAATGCAAACCTTGCGAATAAAAAATAATTATTGTACTCGTATCAATGCCATGTTTATTGTTTTTCCCAGTCCCGGAAACTGTTTTCGCGTCTCATCCGTGAGAGGCATAGATAATAACTTGAAGCAGACGAAAAGACACGAACAAGGTATAAGTGTGCAGGTAATGGTTTTGATTAGACATAAGTAAATGAGATTGCCAAGTTGCAAACGTTTTAGTACATTAATGTGTAGTAATGAAATCATTTTCCAATTAATGATGAGAGATAATAGGCCTTTAGCTAATAATTGACAATCGCATTCTTCAAATGCTGCCGTGAAAGAATAGTTTGACATGGCCAACTGGTGCCAGAAGTTTTGGCCAGATGGAAGAGAGGATAAATGAAAGATAAAATCAGTGCCGATAAGATGTTATTGAATTTTGTGCATGTTCTTCTGAAAATGAATGTCATGATTTTTTTTAACACAACACACACGGAGGCCTGAGGAAAATAATTTCCCACCAAGTTATCTTTGTGGAGGATCTTTTAGAGGAGAGGAAGGGATGAACATGGGTCTTGAGGGGACCCATGTTGTAGGAGAGAGGAACCACTGAGGCCGGCAAGTCGTTCCACAGTCGATCAGTGCGCCCAGTTTCTGAGAAGCTAACTTAACTCTGGCTTCGATGGAGCCCTCATACCTGAGCTGGTCACTTAGAATTTTTTTTTTTTTTAAAGAAAGACAAACATTCCCGGGTTACGAATAACCCAATAATATATGAAAATC
Source organism: Limnephilus rhombicus (assembly GCA_929108145.2). Taxonomy (NCBI): domain Eukaryota; kingdom Metazoa; phylum Arthropoda; class Insecta; order Trichoptera; family Limnephilidae; genus Limnephilus; species Limnephilus rhombicus. The sequence goes on along the minus strand of OV815279.1, from coordinate 39,977,721 downwards.
TCCTACTACCATCACAGAAAGACGAAAATGTTACTTGTGTTGTGATGGAGGACTTAGCCAGCCGAGGAATCGAACACGCGACGCCCGGGTGAGACCCAAGCGCGATGCCCACTCAACCACTGACCGGTCAATTAAACAAAATCAAACAAAGCATATCAATGGAGGGCCTGTTTCGAAGACTGTATCAGGATCGGGACCAGACGCCAATTCGAAGATACTTACCTCAGCATCAAGTCCCGTATTTAGATTTTTGACTCACTATCACAGGAGGTAATAAAATAATAGTAATCGCGGTTTAACTTTTAGTCATTTATTAATTTAACCTTGCAACAATGTAATGACTCGGACAATTATAGAGAGCTATGTAAAGTTCGCCGCCCAGAAACAAATCACCACCGAGAATGCAAACGGGCTTGCTCAAAAAATGCAAATCACCTCGTTTCCACTCTTTGGTGTTGCACGCCCAGAAAATATCTTTATGGCTGTAAAGTTTTTTGTTGGATGTAGGTACCGCCACACGCCTTCCCCCCAGTTGTTAAACGATATAATGAAATTTGGGAGGGACTCTAAAAGACATTTTCTGAGCTTACAAAGAAAAAATTTGTGACGTCACATTGTGTCAGTGCCTGAGTTTTTATAATAATTAAAAAGATAGTTGCTGTTAAAAGTGTTTTGCATTACAATAGGCCTCCTGACTCGATGTGAGATCATGTGACAACATAATTAAGTACCGAAAAATATAATATATCCTATACGTGACATCATCGTAGGATATTTTGTTCCTATGCGTTCAGAAAGATACAGTATATGTGTGAAGGTATTTATATAAATGGCATCCCCATAAGTTTGTGAACGCATTGGAAACTTTTAAATAACTAGAAATTGCTACGCTCAAAGTTGCCAAGTTCCATAGAAATAGAATGGTATATACTATGTTTTTACAAAAGATAATCGATTCACCTTATTTTGTGATAACAAATGCATTCTGCTATATAAATAATATTAATCATTAAAAATAAATGCGTGTTTAATTTATTATAAACCTATTTAGTATACGATGCTAATATATAAATTATTTGGGAAATAGTGATATATGTAATTATTTATTCGGAGCAAATACTGCGTCTACAAAAAAATATTTATATATGTTTTGAATAAGTCGCTGTTATAAGTATCACAGGCGACCAGCTGTTTATTGGAGCATTTCTGCATCGACAATAATACTTTGGATAATTCTTGTTAGTTAAAGATTTGGCTTATTTGCCATCCGTTTTCTAAAGCTAACATCTATAATAATAATATATTATACCCTAAACGTTGTACTATACTATAGGATACTATTTTAATTACATACTTAATTAACATACATTAGATACAATATTTTGCATAAGTTGTAAAGGTTAGTTTGACACTAAACGTCGAAATAATGTTTTCATTATTCCACGTACCCATGACTCTGTGTCATAAGAATATGAAAGTAACAACTAAAATGTCAAGTTGTATACTGGAATGGTCATACCCAAAATTAAAAAATATACATTAATTGATGTTTACTGAAGCACATTATTAATCATCTGTTATGTTTGGTATGTTTTCATATTGTAAATAATTAATTGATTTAACAAAATATGAAAACAGATGTGCTTCCGTATACACTATATATAGTTATAAAAAATTTCAATACTTGCTACAACTGCTTCCGTTGAAGTAGACTAGATTTTCATTTCGATCCCCGATGTGTATCTAGTTAGTTTTTTAGTGAGAATGTGTATGATTTGAATTATTTAACCTTTAAAATTACATCGTCGGACCATTAGGTCCAATAAACAGTAGTCAACTTATAAAGTCGTGTTTTTTTCATTATAATTACACAACAATATAACGACTATACTTAAAAAAATCTGGCGGTTAATCGAATTTTACCATTACAGAACAGTCCGGGTAATTAAATTGCCAAAACAATGACACCAAAGACCTTGGGTAATCGTTAAGTTATTTAAAGAAATACGCTTATTTAAAAGAAAAAACTTCCGCCAATTTCAATAGAGTGGAGATAATGACAGACTACCACTGACAGTTAAAATGTTGTTTCGATTCAATCAAGAATAAAAATGCAACGTAAGATGATGGTAGGTTTCCCGGCAAGACTATAAAATTATGTACATCATTACTCATTACAACAATGGCCAAACAACGCACATAAACTTTTTAGTTAAATGATAAAAAAAAATAAAACTGATTGGATTTGCTTATCATCATGCGTTCCTAAGCAAATTAGTCAGTCATCGGTCGTGTGAGAAAATTATTTTTATGGCCAATATTATTCGTCAAGTCATGCCCATACTGCAGATGGAGGATATCTATCATGTCAATTCATCAATGAAGCCGTATACACATGATTAGCGGTTGCACTCATATTATTTAAAATTAGAAAGAAATCTAATAAAATTATCTAAAATAATCTTAAAATTATCAGTTTTTCAGCCAATTTGGGAGGTGTGCATCAGTGGCGGTCCGTGAGTTTTCAGTGAGCTAGAGCGCTAAGATTGAAAAATATGACGTTATTGACGTTGTTGTAGTTGAAAATGATTTTTTTTTTTAAATTTCAACTTTTTGTTTGAAGATCTTCAGGATTCTTTCAGTCAAGGGATGCGCCGCATCCACATACTAAAAGAACTTCATACAAAAAGTTGAAATTAAAAAAATAAAATAAAATTCATTTTCAGCTACAACAACATCATTAATGTCGTATTTTTTTTATTTTAGCACTCTAGCTTTAATGAAAACTCACGGACCGCTACTGGTGTATATGGGTACCGCCGCCCCAAGAACCATTTATTGGATAACCAACATCCCTGCCATAGGTCACCTCAAGTGGATCGCTGTGTTTGGTGACTTAAGAGCTATGCCGGTCATTTAAAAATATCGTCGATAGGTATTGTAACGAATGTCTTCTGTTCCACTCCGCGCTCCCCTCAGGGGAACTGAGTGAAAGGGACAACTGCATATCGGGCATAAAATACCTAAATAAAATCGTCAAAATCGATGTTTTGTATTCCCCATTTTTCTTCTCCAAAACTGGACCGATTTTTTTTTTTTTAACTAACTGTATTAGAAGAAAATATTCTATGTCGGTACGTTTTGCTTTTTTTAAAAAAACATTGTTTAGTTTGTATACTGAACGTCTTTTGACGGCGTTTAAACCAGGCAATTTTATTCATTTTTGGAAGGTCCTAACTTCTATAAGAAGTAAATTATCAAAAAAGCAAAACGTACCGACACGCTAGTGGTTGATATCTATATTAAGTAAAAAAAAAATTATTCTAGGGTCAAAATCCAGAGAGATAAACGGGGAATACGTTCGTATGGAAAAAACGCCGCAAGTATTTCCCCTTAACAGGAGTGCCCGGGTTTATGGGGTGAGGTTTAATGCGCTTGTCCACCTACTGCGCGGCGGGCCGGATCGGGAGAAAATGGTTGAAGAGGACTTTATGACCTCTCAAGCCGGACTCTCTTGACCAATCGCCTTGCACCGCAGTGGGAAGAAGTATGGATTCATACATCCGTCACTCCTGGACACATTGACCCCAGATTTCTAACCACCCCTCATTGCTTTTCCTTTTTTTAGAATTTTTTATCCCTAAAGAGACCCCATACACAGCAACCCCAAAGATAGCATAGGCCCTGAGAGATTTTTTGTCCTGAGGCCTCCTTTATGTGGAATTATGAAAAAAAATCGATAAATAATTTGAAATGTGTAAATTGGGGGCCTCCAGTAAAAATAAAAAAGTTTCAGAATCTGTAAAAAATATTATTTCGCAATGACAACGGGAGGGAACCATACAGCCCGATTTAAATTGTTTAGGTTAGGCAGTTAAACTAACACGAAGAAAGCGGTTAAAAAATAACAGCCGCACTGTTAGAAGACGTTAACCCACTAAAGGAGACATTGTGTACAAATGTACATTGTCAGTTCTCGTTCATGTGGTCTCTTGATAGTTTGAAAATAGCTTCGTAAGGCGAAACAACGGGTGTCACGCGCAAAACTAATACGAGTACATCTGGCACTGTTAGAAGACGTTAACCCACTAAAGGAGACATTGTGTACAAATGTACATTGTCACTTCTCGTTCATGTGTTGATAGTTTGAAAATAGCTTCGTAAGGCGAAACAACGGGTGTCACGCGCAAAACTAATACGAGTACATCTGGCAGAACTTATGATAATTATTATTTACTTTCGTGCCACGTTATTAACACGCATAATTACCAAACAAAAGCCACAATAATATAAAAGACGTGGGTCCAACACGACCGAGGAAGTCTGGATGTATAAAGCCTAATCTTTAAGCCATGTTTTATCCGCAACACGTGATTAAATGATTATAACGCGATAAAATTCCAAAGCCTGGGCGTGATGATTCTCTTCCGACGGGGGTTAATTATGCCGCGAGCCGTGAGAATATGCCTGGTGGGTTTACTGCAATCTTCCCAGGCCTTTAGAAGTTAAAGCCTACAAGTCTGGTGTTAAACGCACAATGATACGATAAATACTACGAAATATACTAGGAAATAGGCCTTCGCAACGGGATTACATCCTGCTTCTATCAATTCACTACAATAAAGTTACACGAGTGCTAAACAAAGAATTTTCAATAACGTTTTAATTTTTATTTACAAAGTTTTTTTAACAATTTACTACCAACTTACTTAAGATGCAAACTGCATTACAATAAAGATGTGGACTCACACCACGCAAGATGGAAAAAATATCAGATTAAAAATATTGAACAAATCACAAGCACAGTATTGTTTACTTTTTTATTTTACATTAGCTCCACACAGGAGGCCCTGAGGAAAATAATTCCCCTCAAGGCCTATGCCATCTTTGGGGATGCTGTGAGTAGGGTGGGAAGTCCTGTGTGTCAGTGTGTACAGTGACGGACTTATGAATCCATCCCTCCCACTGTGGTGCAACGCGATGTTCCGAAAGAGTACGGCTGGAGAAGTCTAAGGGACTCCCTCAACCACTCCGGCCTGCCATGCAGATGGTGGGCAGACGAATCCGCCGCCAAGATCCGGACTAACCTAACCCCATGAACCCGGACACCTCTGCTAAGTCACTAAATGTAGCGAACCACTTGGTTATCCAATAAATGGTTCCCGGGGCGGCGGTACCCATACCCTCCTCCCAAATTGAAGTAGTTACCATACTAATACTGTATAAAAGCATCCAAATGTATAGCTTCCAATGAAATTTAAAATGTGCCTATTAAGCATATTTAAAGAAAAATGTTAACAATAGGTATGTCATAAGAATTATAAATAAGCAAAGTAAAAATTAAAACCTAAAGTAGTATATTTCAAGTTTAATAAATAAAATAAATAATAAATTTATTTTCTACATATATATATCTAAAGGTGAGCTACGACGTTATGTAATTATTTCCTAAACCATTCATCCAATTTCGATGTAACTTTGGTGATTTGTTGTGCGCGCGCCCGCGAAGGTTTCTACTCGCATACTATAATCGTGAGCTCTGGCGTAGTTCAGTCATGAAAATGGAATTGGTATAATACCTTTATTTTTACATGATTTGTTAAACAGAGTGTCCATAGAGGAAAGAAAAAAAAAGATAGGTTCCCGAGTTTCCGATACAATTTTCACTAATGAATAAGTATTCTGAAAGAAATATGTAATTCAAAAGAAACGTATCTGCATTTCTCATATTTTGAGAAAACGGGGTGCTGATTATTATTATTCTACGGATTTTCAAATAGGTATATCTTTAAAATCAAAAAGGAGTTTTAAATTTTTTTTTATTAATAAAGAACCTATGTTTCCCGGCGCTTGCCGCTCGTGCTCCGGTGTGTCATGAGATTTTACACGCGATTTTGACCCTCATGTATAAAGAAAGTGTATGACGAACACGGTCAGAATCGCTTGCTCTATTATCGCCCTTTACCATAGCGAAACCTGCATGCGCGGGAAAAATTCCTTTATCTACGATTTTGACCCTTCTATGTACAAAATTTGTAAAGGACAGAGTCAGAATCGCTGGACACGAAATGTCATTTCTGCCGCCGGGTGCCGCGTCATAATTTATGCGTCTTACTCGACTAAAACATCGTAAAACCTATCAATTTACGTAATTAACGCAAGTAATGTTGTTTTGGTATATAGTTTATTGTTCTAGGAACGTGTTTCAGTCAATAAAATATACAATAGCTCAAAATTAATCCACAAAACATTCATTTCAAAATTCAAAGTGGTGCATTTTGCTGGCCTTCCCTGGCTGACCAGGGGTTAACGTAATACAACGCTTTTGCACATGTTGTTCTTATAAATTATATGAACGATATGGTAATCTATGTTTGTTATGTAAACAGAGATACATAATAAAAATAGATTTAACTAACAAAGTGTGTTTATCGGAAGTCACCTGATAGGGTAGTAGGTAAGTAGGTTTTCTGATTTTGTTTGTAATTAATATATGATAAAATTAGATAGAGCGAAGACCTCCTTCGTCCTTGAGGTTAATTTCACACAAACAATGATTGCTCTACAAATTATCGCAATATTATTATTATAATGATTAGGTTGCCGTATTCAGAGGGCCAATATAAAATTAATAATTGCTTTCTTTAGAGAAATAAGATCCCAGTCGCCCATTGCTTAATCCTCCATGGTAAATTTGCAAACTGTTTTGCAAAAGTCTAACTATAATTCAATTTGACACGAGAAAAGTAAAATAATTTGTTAACATTAAGACATTATATTATTCTGTGCAGGGTTTGCGTAATTTCTATCCATTCTACAAACCGCTGGAAAATAAATCATTGCTCAATAATATCCAAAACGTAATGTAATAACAATAACTGAAACACGCGCATAAATAGATTAATTATTGCATTAATACTTATCTAATTAAGGCAATGTAACCAGTAAATAACAGGTCTTCTCGAAAATACTTATTTATTTACGTACCATACAAATACCTTTAAATGCAGAACAAACATGTTTAACTTAAAAATGGATTACAAAACAATTATACAATGTAAACGTATACGATTTAAAATTAACTAAAATTTACAATTTTGAAAACAAAACGCATAATATGCTTAAAAAAAATATGTCATCTTTGGGGATGGCGTGTGGAGGGCTTTTTTGGGGAGAGGAAGGAGTGAACATGGCTTGTTACATAAAAATAATGTAACAAGTGAACTATCTGTGTATGGGTACTTTTAGTGTGAAGTTGTTAACATTCAACATCATTATATTGGTAGCATTGAAATGCTTACCTTTGCTCAGTTGGTGATACTGAGGATCTGCACAGAAGGGTTCAATAGGCAGGACTGGCCTTGAGCTCTTCATTCTTTGAGCAGCCACAGGTGACCACGGCCACCGTCTCTGTGGCGGGTCGACGTAATCAAATAGTCGTAGTTCGCCATTATTTTTAACAACATATGAAGATTGATAAATCCGCACCCACCAGCGGCATCCATTATTGAAGACCATCAGGACAATTATTAAAATCCTGGATCAGCAGCGGAGTACCATGGGAGCACATTATTTCTGCTGGATTAAAACCATATCCAGCATCTGCAGACGCAGTCATCACAAGACCTTCCGACTATACCTGGAGCCAGAGGTGCTCGCAGGGATGCGGACGAAGATCGCCCACCTTGGCCGTCATCAACATAGTCGGCTGGCTGGCAACCGCCCTTGGACGGGACGTCGCTGGGGAACCGCGGGACTGGAGGCCTGTTCGTCGCTTCAGCCTGCCGTTCAGCACATGTCAGCAGCGGAGGAAGCTAACCGCCCATCTCCGAAGGCAGCAAGCAGCAGCATGGATCGCCTACATATGGCATTCACCCATTCATCAACTCCTCAAGATTAAACGGTACTAACGGTCCATAATATGCCCATTCAGAATTTAGTCTAGCCCTGATTATTATTTGTAAAAATTAATAAATTAATTTAACTGTGTCAAAGCACTATACTATTTCATTTAAATAACCTATCCTCATACAAAGTATTACACAGCCGCCTACTTAAGGTCCACGCCTGAGAAATTCTAGTAATAATCACACTTGTCTCATGCTCTCCATGTATTATATTCCTAACATTTTAGCTTCCAATGTGAAAGTTAAATATCTTCATAACATTTTGGCGTCCAACGCAAATATTTTCATAACAGGCTCAGAGACCCATGTTGTAAATGGGTCGTAATGTATAAACCCATAGGAGGAAACACAGAGGCTGGCAAATCGTTCCACAGCCGAGCTGTTAACTCAAGAACAAATCGTAGAAGCGACCCGTTTTCATGTGACAAATGACAACCGTGTACATATGTTGGTCGCGTGTTCGGCGTGTTTCCCGACAACGAACCGGTGTCGCAGGGATCAATGACGATAGTTACTTATAGCGCCTTCTACTGTAATACCGGTAGAACAAGGACATCATACATACCTGAAGCCTGTGCTCTCCGATTGTAGATTGAAGATACGGGAATCTATAAAATTTCTGCACAGAGTCAATGATAAATAAACACGTAACTCTAAACGTTTACAGAAATACCTAGAAATTTAACCGAAGGTGAACTATCAGAATGTTAGGTAGCACAAAAAGATTATATCGATAAAATAAAAATTTTACATTGGCCGGTGACCGCAAAAATAGGAATGAAGAAATGGGCTTTTGCGCTAATCAGGTAGACTATTTCCTAAAATAATTTTAATGTACTTACAAAGGTCAATTGATTAATAAAATAGTCTAAAAACAAACCACAATAAATTCATAACTATAAATCATTCAATTAGATTGAAGTTTCAAGGCTGATGTCACAAATCGACCGATTCAAACACCTAATATTACATTATTCAATTGTAACTGAGGTGGATCAATATTAGAGCTGTGTGAGAAAATAACAAATGGAAACGTTTATTTATAAGTGGTCAAACAAATAACGTCTAAATTTAGAAATATTTCCTACAAGCATAATATTGATTTTCCTCTTCAAGTGTAATTTATTCAAAAGCCAAGGCCTAATAATTGATTCTAACCAGTCGGGATGGTTATCTTGACTCAATAATATTGGGTACAGTTTGAACTTTGCATGCTATAATATGATTTGAATCTCATAATTAGGTTAGTTGCGCACAAGTTGTTTCATGACATTAGTTGCACTGCTAGTTTCACGTGTAAACAAATAGTTTCATCATGCACGTATTAGTTGTGTACTACAAAATAAGAATCGCGCTAGCGCTAAATTACGGCACCACTCGTGGTATGCAACTAATAGCGTAAAGTGTAAAAACGTGATGCAACTAGTGTCGCGAAACCATTTCAGTTGAGCGGATTGTTGCGAGTTCCTTGTAACTGTATTAGAGTTATCTAACAACATCGTGCGTTGCAGAAAAAAGCTTTTGATTTGATGGTGCCATGGTTGCCCATGATACTGAAGGTTGCACGACACTGAATTTGCGCAATTTACACCAACTTTTTGATGTCATGCAATTATTATAACATGTATGCAACTAAATGAGTAATGTAAATTTGGAGTTAACAATTATTATAAGCAATAATTATTAGCCTGAAACACTCATCTACATTGAAAAAATCTCCCGAGAAAAGATACATGCCGCCGACGGGACTCGAACCCGCGTCCTTCTGATATCCGGTCAGCTGCTCTATTCTTCTTCTTCTTTCGTATGGTGGGGGGTCAGAGGGGGACATCTAGGTCTGCGAGCCAGTCTAGGGCCTCAGGCGTTGCCCTGTGGACCTCATCAATCCCGCCGGGGAATGAATGGAGCGGGCATTCGTTGACCACATGTTCGGTGGTCTTCACCGCACCGCATTCACACGTCGCCGACTCGTTAAGGCCCCATTTATGCATCATGTGAGCACAACGGCTATGGGAGCACCTTATCCTATTGATGGCAGTCCAGAGTTTGCGAGGCAATGAGAACCCAGGCTGTCTCTCAGTGGGGTCTTGCACGAGATGTGCGTTTTTGACGTTGGCTGATTGCCACTCAAGCTTCCACCTATCTTCTGGGGTGAGAGGTGTTCGAAGGTGTTCGAAGGCTGCTCTATAACCAATGAGCTACGTCGGCTTATCTCCTACCCGCCAAATAATTCAATATAAATATTTATATTGAATTATTTGGCTAGTATATACTAGTATTTCATTCAACTATTATTTTTTAATTGATAAACTAATGTTTAAGACAAGATTTTTTATGCATAGCACAAAGAGTAACAATTATTATAAGCAATAATGATTAGCCTGAAACACTCATCTACATTTGAAAAATCTCCCGAGAAAATCTGATATCCGGTCAGTTGAAGTTAATTTCAAATTAAATTAATAAGTCAAGAACCTACGTCCTTTAACGCCCCGAATAAGATTTATGAAATTTGGGCAGTTGACCTTCAAAACATGAGAAAGTGGACTGGGTACATAAGATCCAAAAAAATTACCTATTTTTGGAATCTCACCATTTTAAGCCTTGTCCTCGTCCATTAAAGCAGAATTTTGATACTTTTTGATGAAATTTTACACACTTGACGTTAAAAGTAAGAGGAAAATTTACTGTCTACATCTGGCAGATACAGGGCAACGCCGGGGACTACAGCTAATATAATATATCATAAAACGAAAAATTTGGTCCAGTCAAAATTTTGTACTTGGTTACAAGGCTTAATAATTTAATAAATGCATGAAACAAGCTTACCTCTAAAAGTGTCGTTTTGGATGGATTCTTCCAATCTGAAACAATTAAAAAATCAATATTAATTCCAAATAATATTCGCAAACAACTGCCTGTGTCACTAACTCGTCAAATTAGCTCAGTGGTTAGAGCAGAACCCCGGCAAGGCTAAGGTCCTGGGTTCAATTTCTAGATGCGACCGTATCTTTTTATATTACAAATTTTCGTTTGAAAGTCACTAATATTATAACTTACAATGATAATATACTAACATTATAATTTGAATCCTATTATATTTCAAATGGCATGGCCTATTAGATGCTTGTTTCTTATTTTAGGAAGCGTCACCTAGAATTTGAAAATCCAAACGATGCTCCTAAAACGATATTTCTTTCAGCTGCCATAACACTTTAAGCTAATGAGTAGTTACCTTCTTGAGATATTGAGCACGCTTTCTCGAAATACTTCACAAGTACAACAGTCCCCAGCTTCCCTAACTGCCCTTAGTCGCAGCTGGGTGCTTTAAAATTAGATCAGTTACGGCAGCTGTTGTTCTCTTTTATTAAAACCGGATAGACAATCGGAAGGAAGTCCGGAAGCTGGGATGACGTGGATTAGGTAACAACCTAACTACTCAAAATTCAAAGAGAGTTTTTGAATTAAGAACACCCGCAACATCCCCGGGGGAAAGGAACACCATCTGCCGGAAAAGGGAACAAGGAATCAACTGCACATGGCGGATTTTGATGTAAAAAAAACACAATAAAAAGCAGTCTCGGTTTGGTGGTCTGTTCTCGTAAACAACACATAATAATACCGACGAATTTTTAAGATTTTGGTGGCTATGAAATAAATAATGATAGCATAAGAAGAAATGTCTACGCGGCTTTTTTAATTCAAGACTTAAATTTATTTTTTTAATCAAAAGGTGGAGAGCAAATATCTAGTACCGACGGATATGTGCTACTTTATTTTGTTGTATTTTAAGTTATAACTTATAACTTATAACATAAAGGCCATTACAGAATTCAATTTTTCAAGACTTAAGAGACAATTTTGACAATTATTTATATGTTATTGATATTTTGTTTACTAAACAAATATGTTGAAATATGAAATAAAATTAAAAAAGATTGAGAAAAGCATGTCGATGGGCATACATTTAAATAACAAACGACCAATTTACGTCGAAACAGAAATTTGTCGAATATAAATTAAAAATTATAATGAACGCTTTTTAACGATGTTTATTTTCATTACATTAACACAGTAGATAGGGCAAGTTTATTTTTTAATACTTGTCATTAACTCACAAAAAAATACCGAAGTTGCCTCTAAAATAAGGCACAATTGTATTCTTCAATGACCTACTTAGCATAACTAGTGGTCGAAATTCGACCATAATTAATTTAAATTATATAGTGTGTGTAATGTTTTTTTTATTGATTTTTTATGTATAATTTAAAAAAAATATTAGCATGCTGCATTCCTTCTCTATATAAACTATAAGTGTGCGAAATTTCATACTCCTTCGTCCGAGCAATTTTCGTAAAAAGGGGTATAACGTTTTTGCTTCACGTATTAATATACCAATTTAAAACTCAAATAAATAAAATAGCATATATCCGTAATAGATATTTGCTATACCTTTTGATTTAAAATAACAATTATTCAGTTTCATTGGATATTTTGGCCTCAAGTTCAAAACCGGTCAGTAGCTGAGTGGGCACCGAGTTTGGGTCCCACCCGGGCGTCGCGTGTTCGATTCCTCGGCTGGCTAAGTCTTCCATCACGACACAAGCAACATTTTCCACTTAGCGTGGTGGTAGTAGGAGATTTTTAAACATTGTTGGGTTTTTCGTAACCCGGGAATGGTCTTTCTTAAAAATAAATAAAATATAAGTTTTAGTATGAAAAAGGCCGAGCAGCTGTTCCTCATGAGGAGGCGGCCGTATGTTCTGACAACTGACGCGATGTTTATAAAATATATGTACCGCCAAAAGTTAATTACGAGTAAAATCTGTGAGGACAGATGGGCAGATATGTAGGAGTCCTTACTGAAATTGTCGGCAATATTTTAAAAATTGTTGATTTCGATCGCGACTACTACGAACACGTGAGTCTAGTCAACATAAGAGTACCAACACTAGGCATAATGGCCCTTTTCAATATCACCATTCACGAACAACGTATGAAGAAAACTTGCTGATTCCTTGCGAGTTCATCCACAAATGATATCGTCATTTTTAACATGAAAATCGATGTAAAAACACACCTAGACAATTTTTTCATATCACAATATTTATTTCTGATCATTAACCATTGTAATGTAAGTAATTATCGTATGCAACCATTGTTTATTTCTAACACGTGTGTGAAAATAATAACCATAAGATAATAACATAAATATAATTCATACATCTACATGATTTATATTATTTTCTAGCCATTATCAAAAACATATAAATCAGGAAATAGAGCTAACAATCGGAAAGTATGACGAAATTATGTAAGAACTTTTAAAAATTATTAATGTGAACAATGCACGTGAACCACACACCGTGAAGCTTTTCCGAACGCCAGCACATTTCTATGAGCACTCAGTCAACCAGCCAACTTACAAACTACCTAACCAAAACCACAGCACTAGGCGTGAGAAACTACTAACTCTAGAGAAATTGTCTTAAAACTTTAATGATTTATAAATTATGAATTATTATTTAAGTGCTATCATCTAATCTAGAAGGGAGCTGAGGCATAACGACCAAAGAGATTGATGGGCGAGAGATGAGAACGTTTTGGTGAGAAATTGTTGAAATGAAGGAAACGATCATTTATCTGTGAAACTCGCCTAGGACGGGTAAAGACTTTTTTTAATCAAAAATGTCATTAATATCATCATAAGCAAAAACCAACTAACAATCGCGTCAATTCATCCTATCCAGCAAGGGTAGGCAGAGAGGAACCCATTGCTATTTTAGGCTTTCTACATTCTTGGCGTGATATAATTTATTTTAAAACTTCTTATTTACACTAATCTTTTCATTAAACTTTAATACTATTCGTGAGCATGTAATTCTTGTTCTAAAAATATCTCTTTTATCTTCATTCACAATCTTCCTTTATATGGTGAGGAAAGGACTTTATTATATTTATATTACAAATCTGTTTAACATGTAAGAAATGATACAAATATTAAATAAATAAATAAAATAAAAATTACTCTACTCATTCATTCATTAGTTTTAAGAACTGTTCAAATCCCAGGCGAAATTTTCTAACGATATTCTACGGACGTAATAGGTACTATAACCATCTAATAATTTCATTTAATATTCCTTATAACTTGTAAACTTATGTACTGTGTATGACTTAAGAAATAAATAAATATTCACACGTCGGCATATACATTTGTTAATCTCGTGTATTTCGTGTAATACTGTCCTAAATGATATTTTTCATTTTTTTTTCATATTCGGATTCAGTGGGATCGTGGATCGTATTATCAATCATTCCCAATAACAACTCGAAATGTGTATAAAACACTGCACGCCCTCCGTGTTTCCTCCTTTCCTATAACATGGGTCTCTTCAAGAGCAATGTTCTTTCCTTCCTCTCCCCAAAAAGACCCCCCACGCATAGGCCCTGAGGGAAATCATTTTCCTCAGAGCCTCCTGTAAAAAAAATCGCGTTAAATTAACAATGTAATTTAGTCTCAACGATAAACTTGCAAAACGTTTTTTTCAAAACGTCTAAAATAATTGTGTAACCGCCGTCTATGAACGAGCAGATAATGAATTATTGTAAGTTTTCCCTTAAACTCCAACCCTTGAATATGTTTGCAATGGCATTCCCAAATGCATAACTTCACCCCACAATCGCAAGACGAAGTTGCCACGACCCTTTCGGAGAGTTCGACACATGCCCGTAAATTAAACACGGGGAATGCAGGCAAGGCGCCTGGGGCAACCGGGACTTCAGGAATGTACAATGTACGTGTACATGGTGGTAATACAGGATTCAACCTAGTACTTGAGCATTCACATTTACATTGTAATGTTTCCATGGGAAACCGTGAGATGATTAAGCAACCAATTAAATATTACAATATTAAACAGGTAAAAAAATAATATTAGGTAGGATAACTATTTATCTATGGACATTTTCTAAAAAGAAAGACAAACAATCCTGGGTTACAAATAACCTGACAATATTTAAAAACCTTCTACTACAATCACAGTAAGCGAAAATGTTGCTTGTTTCGTGATTTTTTTTTACATTAGTTCCATACAGAAGAAAAAAATCCCCACCCAGGGCCTATGTCATCTTTGCGGATGCTGTGTGGAGGTTCTTTTTAGGGAAAGGAAATAGAGAAAGTTCTG
The DNA here is from genome assembly GCA_929108145.2 of Limnephilus rhombicus. Lineage (NCBI taxonomy): Eukaryota > Metazoa > Arthropoda > Insecta > Trichoptera > Limnephilidae > Limnephilus > Limnephilus rhombicus. Next base: position 39,962,627 of record OV815279.1, on the reverse strand, counting down.
GGAAAAGGAAAAAGGTATGAGGGGTGGATAATCTGGGGTCAATGTGTTAAGGAATAACAGACATATGAATCCATCCCCCTCACTGCGGTGCAAGGCGACGGGCCGAGAGTTCGTCTGGAGATGTCTTGCTTTGAGGTCTCCCCCAACCAATCTCTCCCGATCCGGCCCGACATGCAGTATGCATAAATTATCTTTCATAATATAAAAATGGCTACCACCTGAAGTTGTTGTTGAAATGCAATAAAAAATAGCGTGTAAATCCATTTATACCAGCAACATGAAAACGAAAACTGAAAACTTTTTTTCTCTCTAGATAGTGAGAAAAAAATCTGAAATCTATGTATTTTCAAATAAACATACGGTTCGAAAGGGTTAAAAAACAAATTATTATTAATTCACGTAATTTTAAAAGATATAAAAATGACAATTTTCAAAATCGTAGCGTAAAAATAAATTAGGGGTTAAGGATCTCAAAACAAGCACAATATTACTCGGTTTCGACGATCTTGTGCCATATTTATATAACTAAATTGGCAATGGTGTTCTATTTATCAAAAAATAAAATATTTCACTGTTACAGAGTTGGAAGACAGCGGGGTACAGAAGGAAGGTATGCAAAAAGACAGCGCATAACTCTTCATGTCGCATTATTTGGCAACAGCTGGTCCATTCTACTTTGTCACGGAGAACGGGCTGAAGATTTAAAACGGGATAAATCTTGCGCAAATGCGTGGGACGAGGGTTCGTGACATTGCTGTTTTGTATGTCATGGTTATGTATTATTTCATGCATTCAAGAGACTTATTTAACTCTGCAGTATAGAAATATTTATTTATACAGTGAACTATTATTAAATTAAAAGAAATTTGAACACAAATCAATTTTTTTACCAAAATGTTGCTGTCGCCGTCGCTCTTACTCCCCCGATTACTGAGCGAAAAGGGCAATTGAACCTTAGGCTGCTAAATAAAATCATTAAAACCGAAGTTTTGTATTCTCCATTTTTCTCCTCCAAAACAAAACTTTTTACTAACTTTATTAGAAGAAAATACTCTATATTTTTTTATTTTATTTTAGCATATAAAATATAATGTACATTTAGATGATGTAATAATTTGCGTACATGTTCATGTTTAAATATGTTAATACCACTCTTCCATGGAAGCATTAGCTTGTGTCTGGAAGAGTAGTGTACATTTTTTAATGCTATATTATATTATAAGTTCTTAAATTACAATGTGAATGTAAAAAACAATAAGTTGTAAGTTCGGTGATATGTAATTATGTATAAGTATTTATCTACTATCAAACAATTTTACTATTTGGATAATGTATCTAGAATTATTGTAATTAGTTGTTAAAAACAAAACAAAATTTAACTTATTTGAAGAACGGAGTATCACTTGGAAACTGAGAAGTTATTCTTGAGATTAGATTAGTCGGAAACTTTTTTTTTTTTTTGAGATTATCTTTAAAATATTTTTTAACTGTGTTTATTAATTGGATTTTATAATTAATTTTTCTAATTTCATCCGGTAATCGGTTGAAAATAAGTCTTCCTTGATAAGTATAATAATTTTGTGCGTAGGAAGTGTTTAATTTTGGGCATGAAAAAATATATTTATGTCTAGTACGTTCAGTTATAAATTGATACCTACTTTTCTTTTTCTTTTATAATTTGAATCAATGCATTTCTATTGTACAGATCTTTGAAAGAAGGTACATGGAATTCCTTAAATAATTGATCTGTTGGGTAGTCAGAAGGTTTTTTTAAATATGATTTTAATTATTAGCCTCTGCACAACTTCAATTGGGTAAAGATTAGTTTTGTATGCGGGCTAATGATAGCATATTTTTTTATTTTTATTAATTAAATTTTTTTTTGTTACATACATAAAAATATTACAAAAAACATTTCTTTTGATAAGAAGTAAAAAAAAGGAACTATAAAATTAAATATGTGGCTTAAAGATAAACATTATTACAATTTAACAAAAAAAAAAGATATTACAATAGTATACATATATGTATGATAACAAAAAAAAAATCCCACATAGGCATCGCCAGTTCGTGGGTATATTTAAGTTTTTTTTAATGCAGTTAAGTTACAACATGGCAAATTAAACTTTAAATTAGTAAATTAAAACATAATTATGGTTTAACATATTTATAGAACAAATAATTCCGTATTTACAAAACTAAAGTTAAGAAAAGAAGAAAAAAAAAATATATATATGAAAAACAAAAAAGGTTAAATAAAAATTAGGATTTGTAAAGTTATAACAGGTATGATGTTATAGCAGGTATGTATTTGTGTCATTTGTAGTTACCCAAGTCTTTATTAATTTTTTGTATATGCTGTAAGAGGATATGTTTTTAGATTTAATTTCTATAGTCTGATACAGTGCATTATAGATTTTTGGTGCAATGAAAAAAGCATGTCTCTGGGCAAGCCTAGTTTTGCATAGGGGAACCTCAAATGCATTATTTACTCTACTGCTGGAGCGATTTTCGTTTTTTGTAAAATATACATTTCGTGAAAATATATATTTCAGACATTGCATACAGTAGATTTTTCTTACATCTAAGAGTTCAGCTTCTTGGAATAATTGCAAGGAGGGGTAGGTAACATCTTTATGCAACATAATTTTTATTATTAATTTTTGAGTAATTTCTAGTTGCTTAATATGGGTATCATAAATACCCCCCCATCCAATTATTCCATAAGATATTGATGGTTGCACCAATGCATGATATACCAGTTTCATTCTTTTAATATCAACTATGTTATTTAATCGTTTAAAAATGTAAGTCAAATACCTAAGTTTATTTACAAGGTTTTCTACGTGATTTGTCCATTTTAGTTGGCTGTCTATAATAATTCCTAAGTATTTAACTGTGGTTAACATATTGTAAAGTTGATTAATCCAAAGCGTAATATATTAGATATAAGTTTTTTACAGATAAAAAATTTCTGATTCTTAAAAATATATAAATCAATTTTCTAATTTTTTTACAACTTGACAAATTTGTTCCTTCCATTTCAAATTTTTATCGATAATAACTCCTAAACATTTTATTGTGTTTGTTGTTTTTAATATTGTGCAGTTTTGGATACAATAATTTTTACTATGTGTTTTGGAATTATCATGGATGGTGATGTCAAAAATCTAAAATCGTATCCGATGATGTCAATGTTTTTAGGGGTATCATTTTTGTGTATTGCAAATGGAATTACAAATGTTTTATCACCATATGGTGATAGTAAATTTACGTCGAAGAAATTCTTTAAAATTTTTCAAAAGAAGCAAACACATTGTGACTTGACATTTAAAAAATAAATAAAAAGAAAATACTTTGTTTTACGTCACTTTATTGTTATTTTTTTCCGTCTACCGGTTTCGGTACCTCCATTCCATCATCAGGACTGAATATAAAAAATACTGACAAATACAGGAAAATACACACATATATATATATAAATTGTGAAAGAAAGAGACAGTAACTTGGATTGGGACAGTGCGTCAATTGTGGGAGGGAAGTGGGGGAGGGGCGAGTGGGATAACGGGTAACATACTTATAATAGGGCTGAATGTTAAATTTAGTTGATTATTAATGATTTCAGCCTTTGTTACCATTTTTTGACGATTTAGAACCGTCCCATAATATTATTTCTTCTGTAATGGTAACAACCTATATGAAATTGTAAGTACGAAAATAATGATCTTGTAAAGCAAATTTTCAAATTTATCAGTCGTATCAGTCGTGATTGATAACAAGATCAACCAGGTACCTCCCTACCTTCCTCTTACTTATCTCCTTCACTTTTCCATCCCCACAGCCTCACAATATATTGGAGATGTCATATTCCCAACAGACTGGCTTCGGAAGGACTCTTTAGCGGAAGGTATTAAATAAATAAAAACACACACACATAATAATATTTGTATAATCTAAATAGCATCGTTTTGTGAGATCACTTCAAGAGCGTGATAGAAATGTGTGAAAAAAGAACAAATAATATGATTCTTGTCTCGATAAAATGAAGTCATGATTGGCGGTCCATTCACCAACTAAAATATTATAAGAGGTGATGAAAGAGAAGATAATTTTATGAACAGTAAACTAGGCAACACATTATTATCGCATGAATTAAAAAGATATGTCACGTTTAAATCAAAAATTTTGCATTAACAAATTAGGTTAACGGAGGTTGTATTTCTTCACAGCGAATTTTCGACAGAAAAATCACGATAATCTAACTAATCTACGAAACGGCAGAACGTTATGTCGTGTGAGTCAAAATTGTGTGAGATATCAACTTAAGCGGGTAATTACTCTATGGATTTAAGTTTTTTCATTCTCATCGCCAATTTTCTCAAGCAAAATAATAATATTTTGTGAGAAATTTCAACGAGAGGTTTGCACCATCATTGACAGTGATGAAATGTTGAAATCAGAATCAAGATTAATTTAAAATGAAGACAATAAGTCGTCAAAATACAGTCAAGTCACGCCATTATTATCCTCGCACCAGACTCAACCGCAAAGCAGGTCACTTGGTGTGAAAACTGTAATCGCAATCAACAGATAGTCAAACTAATTTTCATCTATAAACCAGAAAACCGTTTAGTTTGAAGCGGTAAAAATTTCTAAACGGTGAGCTCTGATATCTTGAAATCATAGGATAAAGAAGACTCAGACAGGATAAAGCTCGAGTACAATCACCATTGAGGTATATAAATAGAGAAGCAAACTTCATTACCGCTCATCGAAAAAAGCGTAACCACTCTACAACTGCAACGACGTAGCTTTGGAATCACTAAACATTTGAAAGTAAACATATATTCATCTCACTTGCACAAGTCACGAGAACATTACCACCGCTAGGATTAGACAAAGCCAGAAACGCAAACCTGCAATAGCGGCTTGGTGTTGCCTACAATGTGAAATTTTACCCAAAGTTAACAATGAAATAGTTTTTTTTAATGTTAGTTTGTAATAAAATAAACTTATTTAAATTATTTTAAATATGTATTTTTCATTATATGACTAAAAGAATGCACAACTAATGAAATAATGAAGTCATTTTTTGTTCCAATATTTTTTATTGAATAATACTCAAACATGTAAATAATACTCAGACAGAAATTGTTTCAAAAGTGTTTTCAAAGTTCTTTTCTCAGCAATCGAATTATTTCCACCCACTTCTCACGGCGTGCTGCATCTTATGGTGCCCTGCAAAATTATTAATATAAAATACGTAAAAAAATATAATTACATAATTAAAAAAATATTATTTACTAGATTATTCATTAATAAACTAAAATAAGTTTTAATGAAGTATGTTGTATGAAGATCAAAACATAATTATTATTAAGTATTTTTATATGGTTACCTCCATAGTAACTTATTCCATAAATTATGTATTCTCCCATAATGTGGGAGAACCAAAACGACTTTTTAGTGGCAACACTGAACCTATATTAGAATATTTGACATTTTATTTAATTTTCTGCTTTGTTTTATTAAATGTGAATATGTAAACAATAAAATTAGGTGTGGAAAGTAATTCCACTTGCTTTATTATGTTGAATCGCATTTTTTCGCGACGCATTTAACCATTTTGGTGATAGTTTTGATCGCGTATCGTCCGGCACAAGTCGGTCGGCGTCACAATGAGCACTGGACTGACGTTAGCGGGGCATATGCTTTTGGACATATGTACAGTGGCAATGCTCTGGCGCGGTCATTAGTCATCTAGTATATATATATCAATGACAATCACAGAATAATTAGACTCAGACAGGTAAAGCTTGGTTACAATCATAGTATAATTAGACTAAGATAGGATAAACACTGGGTACAATCAGAGTAAAAAGAAGACTCAACCAGGATAAAGTTTGGGTACAATCACAGAATAAAGAATATAACAGTGTCTATAACAGGGATGGCGAACCTTTACGTATCAATGTGCCATTTTTCTGAAGAAATGTTTAATGAGGTCATAGATGTGCCTTCAAATAATTTTGACTTTGTGATTATTATCAAAATAATAATAATAAATACTTAAGTACTATCAATTAAAAAATCTTGATTTACTACCAAAAATTGGAATATTTTGCATTATAAGTGTAATTTAAATTAAAGTAAAATTAGTGTGACTTCTGTTTTTGCAGGTTAGATGACAAATAACATATGTTAGGGTTGTAAGATGTTACTTTTAGCAGAATGCATACTGAACTGGAGTCATCTGTCAAACAGTTTCTAACCGACTATTTTATGTTATTAATCTCTGAAAATAATGTCTCGCAGGCATAGGTTGATGAAAATATTGTTAAAATAGCATGAGCCAACTGCTTCAAACAATTAAATGTGTCAGGTAACGCATTTCATGTTTCCAAAATTTTGTCATTAGCATTTTCACTTATATTACTTGTCAATCTTTCGCACCGTACCCCGCGTATCGCAGCCCGCGCACCGCACCCGAACATTCTGTAGCGTAGGGATTACTCGGGTTCGCTCGTTCACCTACTATACACTTCACACTTTTTTCGTAGTGCATAATAAATTTTGTGATCACCGATCAGTGACGTGCCCAAAATATTGTGTCGCGTGGAATTAATGGCACGCATGCCGTTGGTTCGCAATCCCTGGTCACAACTATATAACACTGCCTTCTACACAGAATTGAATGGAAACAAATGTTCCATTTAACAAAAACCCCAGCGTCTCACTTGCACTCGCCTGAAATCATGGATCTCTATTCTTACTTGATTTTTGCTAGCACAGCTATGGAATTATAGGCCCAAGTTGAACTCTATATGAATATTTTAAAGGGCCCTTGAGACTATATTTGACAGCAATACAAGACTGTAGAAATAATACTAGTAAAAAATTACTATTGAATAACAAAATGTAGCTCCACAGGCGAATATATTTCTGCCTATGATTGTCTCGCACTAAAGCAAAAACATCGTATAAAAATATATTTTATTAGGTATTAAAACTTGTATGAGTCATTCTCCGCAATAGTGAGTGAAGTCCATTAGTGATTTGTGCAGAAGCGATAAGTCCATTGCATGGTGATGCAATACATGGAGCGCTTATCTCGCTTGCTAGGACGGTGAGTAAGTAACTTGATTACAATCTAGTTTGAATTATGTGATTTCTATGCGTTTGTATGCTTGTATGTAGAAAATTACATGTATTACAAAAAAGTGTAATTTTAGAATAGTAAGTTGTTGCATCCAAAACTGCTTAAGAATTAAAGCTTCAAATGCTCTTGAAATGAACTGTAAACACTAAAAATGAAAAGAAACGAAATGGTGTTTGCTGGAATTGGGTTATAAACAAGGTATGGAAAGAATAACCAATCACTTACCATTGTATGCCCGCAAAGGAGCAGAGAAAAAATATAAGGTAAATATCGCAACAACAAAACGAATGAATACAAAACGATATTATGTACTATGTACTTCTGAAATGGTCAAATTCCACTATTTTACTTAAAAACGAGATAGCGTACACGAAAAATACACCACCTGTACCTACCTAACTGTAATGTACCTACACAACAAGGTGGTTCCATTGATGTGTATTACTCTATGGGTAGTTCTAAATCTTCTTCAGTTTTCAAAACAAATGTACTCGAATTTTCACCATTTTTCCTGCCATTGTTAGGCGATGTTAGGAAGGGTTGTTTCAAAAAATTTTATTGATTCATCAAATATTTGATGTTAATTTTCACGATCTGTGTAAGTTTTGTGATTATTTCAGTTTTATGAAGCAACTGGCCTATATTGATATAATAACAGAACTTGAATAGAACGTGCACAGAACGTGAAAATTAACTTAAAATATTTGATGAATCCGTAAAATTTTTTGAAACAACTCGTCCTTAGAGAGAGGTAGGAACTGGATAAATGACATCCCGGTAGACACGAGGGAGGGTTTTTAAGTTCGCGGAATGGGGGGTAAGGAGTGGAAATAAAAATCCAAAATTATTTTTCCCTTTTAATATATTCACCTGCTACCCTAATACATTTTTTGGATCTTTCAATCAACTTATGTATACCCTAAAAAAAAAGATTTGTCTTTGTCTAAAAAATACGCCAAAATTACATCCTTCACTTCTTCATCATTTGAAAACTTTTTCCCACGAAGTTATTTTTTCAAGTTTGGAAATGAGTAATAATCACTGGGAGTCAGGTCAGGACTGCGAAGTGGTTTTTTTTTTTTTTTTTTTGATTTACTAGATTCTTATAATTCTTGAAGAGATGAATCATTTAAATTTAATGAATTTAAAGTTAATGTTCCTTTTACAAATAGAACGGCGTCATATGCGCCTTGCAATTTTTACCTCATGTGGGTATTTAAAAATAGTACCTGGCTGTTATAGGCTTAGAGGTCTTGTGTTTTGTCGGTAGGGAAAAATTGTTATGTATGTAAAAATCCTACGAAAATTGCATGTTTCGCTTAGCTCAACAAAGCAACCGTCAGAAAGCAATTGAAAATATATACATACGTGTGTGTTTGCGTTATGTTGGGAGTGGGAAGGAGTCGGTCATGTCCTTTTATTTGGAGCTCCTCCGCATTTGCCTTTGGGAATAAGGAAACCATGAAAAACCTTATCCGGGAGGAGTAGGCCGACGTTGAACTATGTGGCCTTCAGTAATTTCAGTAGATGAAATTCTGCATTTTGTGGTGATGGGTGTGGGTGTCTGTTTTTATGTGATAAATACTTTATGCGAATTTTTAGGATAAACTTACATACATATAGATAAGATAAATATTATTATATAAATAGATATATATACATAAGTTGTGGGGAAGGGTCTGGTGATTGGGAATACCTACCGCTCGCTCAGTCATCCGCGTCTGATTCAGGGTTGTTCCAAATGTGATTAAGGTCCATCAGGATCATTGAAGTATATAAATAGAGAAGCAAACTTCATTACCGCTCATCGAAAAAAGCGTAACCACTTTACAACTCAACGACGCAGCTTTGGAATCACTAAACATTTGAAAGTAAACATATCTTTGTCTCACTTGCACAAGTCACGAGAACATTACCACCGCTAGGATTAGACAAAGCCAGAAACGCAAACCTGCAATAGCGGCTTGGTGTTGCCTACTATTTGAAATTTTACCCAAAATAAACAATGAAATAGTTTTTTTTTTACGTTAGTTTGTAATAAAATAAACTTATTTAAATTATTTTAAATTTGTATTTTTCATTATATGACTAAAAGAATGCACAACTAATGAAATAATGAAGTCATTATTTGTTCCAATATTTTTTATTGAACCAACAGTATATAATACTCAAACAGAAATTGTTTCAAAAGTGTTTTCAAAGTTCTTTTCTCGGCAATCGAATTATTTCCACCCACTTCTCACGGCTTGCTGCATCTTATGGTGCCCTGCAAAATTATTAATATAAAATACGTAAAAAAATATAATTACTTACTAGATTATTCATTAATAAACTAACATAAGTTTTAATGAAGTATGTTGTATGAAGATTAAAACATTAAAAAAAAAAAAAAAATGAAACAATACAACTTTGTATAAACCACTTATATGATGTGCAAATCCGACCGGTTTCGGAACAAACGTTCCTTCGTCCAATCTACATTATTAACTAACAACGGCTCCACCCCTACCACAATAAAACATTGTTCTAAACTGTCAAATTAGTATAAGCTTTCCATGACGAAGGAACGTTTGTTCCGAAACCGGTCGGATTTGCACATCATATAAGTGGTTTATACAAAGTTGTATTGTTTCATTTTTCTATAATGGATAACCACAAAGTAATAGCTACATTCAAAAATATTAAAACATAATTTTTATTAAGTATTTTAATATGGTTACCTCCATAGTAACTTATTCCATAAATTATGTATTCTCCCATTAATGTAGGAAACCAAAACGACTTTTTAGTGGCAACACTGTACCTATATTATAGTATTTGACATTTTATTTCATTTTCTGCTTTTTTTAATTAAATGTGAATATGTAAACAATAAACTTAGGTGTGGAAAGTAATTCCACTTGCTTTATTATGTTGAATCGCATTTTTTCGCGACGCATTTAACCATTTTGGTGATAGTTTTGATCGCGTATCGTCCGGCACAAGTCGGTCGGCGTCACAATGAGCACTGGACTGACGTTAGCGGGGCATATGCTTTTGGGCATATGTACAGTGGCAATGCTTTGGCGCGGTCATTAGTCATCTAGTATATATGTATATATCAATGATCAGGATATGTTTGGGTAGTCTGTGTTTGTACCTGAAAGGAAGATCGCTAGGGGTTTGACAAAATATCAAAGCCCACCTTCTGCAGGGCAGCCATCGCAACACGGCTCTTGTGAACAGGCGCGCTGTCGTGCAGAAGGAGGACACCTTTGGCCGATTTTCCCCTTCCTTTCTCCTTGATGGCTTTCTTTAATTTTTTTTTTTTTTTTACAGTAAATACCGCACAAGAATCTCAACTGCTCCCGTCTGGAGCCAGTGAGACTATGGCATCCCCAATTGGGGTATGTTGTGAGGCTGAAGGTAGTGTTGAGGGGAAGGAGGTGGGGAAGAGGAAGGTTGGGAAGTACCTGGCTATTCAGATCTGGTCACCAAACACGGCTAAAGCCATTTTCAAGCAACGTTTCAATTCTGAATGGTGGTCTTACACCAGGGCGATACTAATAGTATCTTCCACTCTGGAACACGCCGCAAATATACTTTATATTATTTTAAATGAATTAATTGTGAAATAACACAAATTGCTCTAGGATTAAAGTTGCTGTTGATTAGAGAAAAAATATTTACAAAGCAACTCTTCAAATAACAACAATTCTGGGAAGGAAAAGGGTTTAAGGGATGGATAGGAATCTGGGGTTCAGTGTGTCCCGGTCATCCACCTCCTAGACCTAGACAACCCCACCCCATGAACCCGGGCACCCCTGCTAAATCACCAAACGTAGCAAACCACTTGGGGTGACCTATGGCAGAGGTTATCCAATAAAGGTTCCCGGGAGGCGGTACCCATTCCCGCCTCCCTCTTGAGCTAAAAGTTATGTATCTAAGTTATCATATAATGTGTGAATTTTTGAAACATCAATTTCAACTTTTAGAACGACACTTAAATTCAAAACAAATTCGAGCTCATTGAGCCAACGTGAATGTGAGATTGTAGAATTTTTGCCAGACTTTTAAGTAAAAATAAAAAAGTGGGACCTACTTCGTGGTAAATAAGAATCCAGAAAAAAAAAAAAAACGAGGACAAAGGAGATAAGCCCCCAAAATGTTATTACAAGCGACACCACAACATCAGTGAGAAGAAAGGTTAGCTAACATTCATTCTTCGAATAAGGTAATGTTCCCAAATAAATCTTTAAGAATCCGTCACCACCTTACAAAACATACAAAGGGTTCTCACGAAGAATGGAGGTTCATTAAAGGTAGACGGATCGGCTAAACCTACACAGAATGCAACCAGCTCAGAAGCACCTCAGAAAGGTCATTAAGAGTGATGATAAAAAAAAATTGGTTAAATAGGTTAAGTTAGGTTAGGGTTACCGGCTATTTTATTATTATTTTTTCATAGCTTTTAATGACCTTTCTGAGGTGTTTCTGAGTTGGTTTCATTCTGAGTTGGCATGGAACTCATAAATGGCATTTTGTCCCAAATAAGGAAGGTAAAGAAATTTTAAAAGATCAAAAGTTCACGCATTCGTGGTAGCCTGGGTATCACAGACATAAATAGTAAGCTGGAAGAACGACAGTTGAGATGGTATGGGCACACAAGACGGAGACCATCAGACCACACAGTGAGGCAGGCAATGTCTATGGAGCTTCACCGACAGTCATCCAGAGGAAGACCGAAGAACTCCTGGATGACTCAATGTTCCAAAATTCTTCAGAGAAACGGCCTGGATGAAGGCGATACCCAGAACAGAAGATATTACAACCTGAGAACGAGAAGAGCCGACCCCAACAGCCTACCTAGGCAATGAGTTGGGACAGCGCAAGGAAGAAGAAGAAGAAGGAAGGTAAAGAAATTATTATTATTTGAGCTTTTTATTTATTCAAGTACTAAGTAAGTAACTCTCGAATGTGTTTTAAATAAAAAAAATATATATATATATATATTGTAATACAGAAAAATAATTATGTAAAATCCGTCGCTGGACAAAAAAATTACAAGAGTGAAAAAAACACATTTTACGTTGAAACAACGGGCCATTAAGTCAAGAGTTAATAAAGCTTTGAAGGGCGATAGGTATAATTTGTGCACTAACTTTATTATAAATACTGTAGATAATTTCGCATATTAGTTGATATCTACGTACATTTGATGCAATTGAAAGATTTCCGTTTCATAAAACTCAAAAAGATGTGAACTCAAACGATTACCTTGATAAAAATTTTCTTCGAAATCTAACTTTCAGGAATCAAAAGCATTTATCGGTTTATCCTTAGCCTGCGACGGTTTTCTTAGGAACCTGGGTTAGGTGATCTAAAAAAACATGATAACCAAATTCAAGAAGTGATAAACCGACCGACAGTAAAGCTTGAGAATGTAAAGGAGGGTCGGTCTTTTTGTACTTATTGTTACGTCGTGTTTATAAAGGAAGGCACAGGGGAATTCCCACGGTAGAGCCAGGGGCGCAGAACGGGTGGGAGAAATTCATAACGGAAATTAGCCGCTCTAGAGCATTTAGCAGTAAAGGAAGAGATACATGTAAAGCAAGGTAATTAGTTGGTTTTAATGAAGCATTGTTAGTTGTGACTGAAAGGTTTTGCTTCGTACACGTGGACACTTGGTGATGTCCAACAAGCAATATGCGGAGAAAGAAACCGCTTTAGTGTGTATAATGAAGACACGTGCATTTTAATTGATGATTCAAAAAGTAGCTAATGTAAGAATAATAGTTTAGATATACTTACGAATTCGCTGTATTATCCACATGTTTATTCAAATATTTTAAGTATCTTTGTTTAATTATTCTTACCATCCCTCTTGTTACTGTCAGTATAGTCACCCTTAATTTGTGTACGTATCACATTGTAATACTTATCTAGTTTACAGTAGAATATAAATTGTTGCCAACTATGAAAGTACTGCCCGTGTATTTTTTTCTTTAATTTCTATAATTTATAAAGCTGCCCATTTCAACGCCGGAATGCCCTAGCAAGATGAGCGGCTTACGACATTTATAGCATAACTCCATTATTTTTTAATAAAATATTTTTTATCAGAACTGTCATCAAAAGCGTAAAACGTTATCCCAACACAAGTTAGATGAATACATTTCTAAACGAAATTTGTGCATTTTAATATACACAAATGAAATTTGGAAGAAGATTCTGTACGATAATTTTATTTTTTTTGTGTATACCTCCCAAGAGTCTCAGCTACTCCCGTCTAGAGCCAGTGAGACTATGGCATCCCCAATTGGGGTAAGTTGTGAGGATGAAGGAAGTGGAGAGGGGAAGGAGATGGGAAAGAGGAAGGTGGGGAAGTAAGATAGTACGAAGAAGTTTCGAAGCAATGTCCGGTCAGTGGTTGAGTGGGCATCGCGTTTGGGTCCCACCCAGGATTCCATGTTCGATTCCTCCGCTGGCTAAGTCCTCCATCACAACACAAGCAACATTTCCGGCTTACTGTGGTGATAGTAGGAGATTTTCAAATATTGTCGGGTTATTCGTAAACCGGACATGTCTTTCTTTTTAAAAAAAAAAATTTAATGTATCCACAATCATAAATAATAAGAAAATAAAACGAGAAGCAAATGCGTTCAAAACGTTGATATTATGTAGCTCTATCAACCAATAAAAAGTTAATTAAGAAATCATATTAATATGGGATTCCACCACGAATTTTAGATTTCAAAATTAGAAATAAAGAAACTAATTTTTTAGTAGGTGAAGTTAATTTAAAACATTAGTACAGGATCCTAAGGTGAAGTACCACTTCCACCCTTGCAACAAGGAACAGGTACCATCGGCTTATCAGGTGGTTGATTGTTACCAAGGGCATACAATTAAGGGGGGCTCCACAGACCGTGACCTTCCTCGAAGGGTAACGGGGAATGTACAGTACACGCTTGGGGTAGTGCAACTAGAAACTAGGCAGTAGACAACAATACAGGTCTTATTGGGTAAACTTAAAATAATTCATAATCTGCTCGTTCGTAGATGGCGATTTTTGAACTCGATGAAACAAAAAAGCGACACTAAAAAGAGACAATACATCTAAAGGGTTTAGCCTGCGAGAGAACGAAATAGACTAATCTGACTCCTTTGTGCGGTGCTTCGTAGTCCCCACTCTACTTAGGTTTCCGAAGGTTTCACTTCTAGAGCCAGTGAGACTATGGCATCCCCAATTGGGGTATGTTGTGAGTTGTGAGGCTAAAGATAGTGGGTAGGGGAAACAGATGGTGAAGAGGAAGGTGAGGAAGTACCTGGCAATTAAGATCTGATTACCAAATACGGCTAAAGCCATTTCAAGCAACGTTTCAATTCGAAATGGTGACCTCGTATCAGGGCGATACTGAGAGTATCTTCTACTCAGGATCCTGCCGTAAATATGCTGAACACTAATTAATTGTGATAAAACAGAAAATTATTACTTTGATTTGCTAGTCGAAAAACTTACCCCTTGACCACTAAGTCCGTCATATTATTGAATCTCCGATTCATAATTGAATGTCCCTCTTGAAAGAATTGTGTTTTCATACGAAAAAAACAATTTATTAGTAACTAACTAACCATCACGTCGTTTCCCCGCAGGGGTAGGCAGAGAGGACGGTCCCGCCACCGCCAAACAACTCGGTCTTTGCACACTCCTTGCCTATTTCACATTAGTCATATTCATATTGCGTATTTACGGGCGCAAACCAATAATTCATCAATGTCTTACAGCATAACTTGTAAAAACGGTTTTTTCCTAAAATAATCAAATCACCGCCATCTGTGAACGAGCAGATCATGAATTATTAGATTTACCCTTAATGAGGTAACCTTTTCATGGTGTATTGGGCTCTAGGAAACAACCGTGGGTATATTTGAATGAAGCCACAAGGAATGCAGCAAGGTAGGTACCGAAGGTTCACTAACCGCTTTTTACCTTGTTTATTTTACGGACAACGACCCTTACTGGCTTTGGGGTTTGTATTTTAAAGTATAATGGAAAAGAATGAAGGTATTTTTAACCACAAATGATGGCGTACCTTGACTTCCAGGAAAGAAAGTAATCAGGTTATAGCTTGTACCGAAAATAAACCTGTTATATTCGTATGCCTGAACATAATAATTTTATTTTATCGTTGAATTACTATGAAATTTAATAAAAAAAAAAAACAGAACAGTATAAGGACATACCTAATATCTAAGTCGAGGGGTAAGGCTCTCAATTAGCAATCCGAAGGTCGCGGGTACAAATTCCGGCGTGCGCAAACAAATTAAATTTGTTCATAAGAAGCAATTACTTTGTGGTTAGACATTATATTATAAAAAATAAAACAACACTTTGTATTTAACCACGAATTTTTGAAATTCATGGTTAAATACAAAGTGCTGTTTTATTTTTTATAAATTAAATTTGATTTAAGCAATTAAAAGCATGTATAGTACATTTGCGGCCCGTTCCAGAGTGGAAGACATTCTCAGTATCGCCCTGGTGTAAGACCACCATTCAGAATTGAAACGTTGCTTGAAATGGCTGTAGCCGTGTCTGGTGATCAGATCTGAATAGCCAGTTACTTCCTAACCTTCCTCTCTCCCATCTCCTTATCCTCTCGGCTACCTTCAGCCTCACAACATAGCTCCATACGGGAGCAGTTGGGACATTCATATAAAAAAGCTTCTTATGAACACGTACAACAATAAATTTAAATTTATTTGGAAACATAGTTTATTGAATTAAACAAAGTCAAATTAAAAATTAAATTTGACTTTAATTCAATAATTACATCATCACAAAGTAAAAACCCACCTTTAGGAGAACTATATTCTAAAAATTCATTGTTTATTGCCTTCGTTGCATTTCCGGAGAATCGATTAAGTATTACAGTGTAATCAATTTGGATTTATTTTGAAAAAGTAAATAGAGTACCTACACAAAAGACACTTCTTGGAAACCAACTCTGAAAGGTATTTCCAAGAAGAGACCGGTGTCTGTTCTATCTGAAGACCACGTTAAGGGGATTTCGATACTTGGTCGAAGGGATTCCGGGAACGATAAAAATATTTAGTAATCAATCGGCAATAGGCACTCAAGTATTTTATAATTCCCCTTATGTTTTACAAAACTATACACATTATAATAGGACTATTATGTTGTAAAGTGGGTTAAAGGAGAGGCTGTAGGAAGAGATTTATTAAGATGACAATATACCTTAAAATATATTCAGAATCTTAACGACGTAAGAAAAGAAGCTGTGAATTTGTAAGACAGCAGGGTTTAGAAACAAATTAATATTCATAATGGAAAACCAGTATTGATCAGAAGAAAATCACAATAGTAGTGTTCTTGGATTTTAGACGTGTTTTTGAAACGATAGACAGAGAAATACCAATAATAAAATTAAAAATAGGAAATAAAGAAACAAAATTGGAGATGCTATATCGGAAGAACAACAAGTAAACCTCGGAGTTCCTCAAGGGTCTGTGTTGGGACCGCTCCTATTTATAAAGTATATAAGTATATTAATGATGTAGTGAAGTGCCTAAAGTACTGTACCATCAAACTTTTGCTGATGACACATTTTTATATATTATACCAAATAATATCGAATTTGCATTGTCAAAAAAAGCTTTTTTTTTAAAGAATACTTCTATATTATATATTAAAGTTTTTTTTTCTTCAAATAAACTGAAAATAAATGTAATTAAAAGTAAATTCATGATATTAGAGAAGAAACTCAACAAAATTACTACCCTAAATATAGAAAATCAAAATATTGAAGAGGTAGAAGAAATTAAATACTCAGGAATCATAATCTATAACAAATTAAAACTAAACACTAACTTTGAAACGTTAAATTAAAAAATTGCAGAAAAGGTTAATTTCTTAAATAGAATAAAGGGAAAGTAAGAGGTCAAAACACGGAAATTGGTCTACAATACCACTGTAGCGTGTCACGTGAATTACTGCACAAGACAAGTGTAATCTTTCTGAGCAATAAAACCCAAGTAAAAATAATGAAAATAATTCAGAACGGTTCCATGCCAACTCGGAATTAAACTCAGAAACACCTCAGAAAGGTCATTAAAAGCTATGAAAAAATAATTTTAAAATTGCCGGTAACCCTAACCTATCTTAACCAATATTTTTTTATCATCACTCTTAATGACCTTTATGCTGCACCCCCCCCCCCCCTCCCCCGCCCCCGTTGTTATAAATATAATCGTGACGACAATTGCTGTTTCAGATTTACGAGCTGGGGGGCGCTAGAAAAAAAATATTCTCAAAGTGGGCGGTGGGCAAAAAAAGGTTGGGAGCCTATGGTGTACACAAACAGACGAACGTACGGTCGAATTCACCCTAGCAGGCCTGGAGATTCGACCTTTCCGCCGCATTCGTTTTAATTAATTCTGAAGAACGTGTTACTAATACTTAAAATGTGTCTCCATGTCTCACTCCCGACGTTATTAATTAATTAATAAAAACGGGTTATAAAGTTTTAAGCGGGCCAATAGTGAACAATAATTTCATTTATTTTTACGTTTTCGAATATCTACAGATCATACGAAACTTTTGAGACCCCGGGCGTTTAACGCGAGAGCGACACAAGCTTGTGTACAAACATTCATTTATAATTTATAAGCCATACAACACTGCGAGTCCAGCAATAAAACGGTCCGAAATCCGGTGAAAAAAAAACGGACGTATACAAGCGGGCTAACACACCCCAAAGAACAAGCAGCATGTTACACAAGTGATAAATTAATACAAGTGGCATGGTCTCCAGGCAGTAGGAGTAGGCAGTAGCAGTAGGTACTGATCACTGGGCAGTGGTCAGTCTCGAGTATCGGCAGGAACTCAGGTAGGCTCTGAGCTTTGAGCCCTGGTGCTTGTCTGGTTGTCTCACGGCCGGGGAATGCTGAACCCGGAGTTGTGACGTCACGACTTGAAATAAATGTTCGATGACGGAACTCGATTCCCATCGTACTAGCCGGCATGAGCAGTCGAGGAGCAGTCGGGAGGATGGAATACCGGGTGGTCAAAACAAATAATAATAACAACCTAATACCGATGGAATACAGGGTGGTCAAAACAAATAATAATAATAACCTACACCCAATCATCATCAATGAATTACTACTTATGGATTATTGGAGATATGTTATATTTTCTCACTACTAACTTACGAAAGAAAATGCGTGGCAGTTTCTCAGCTAATTTAACGCAATGTTTATTACCCTATGCAATGCTGCAATATTTTAATATTTTTTTAAGTTCATAAACATTTTGATAACCGTGCGGTTTATTCCGCAAAATTTCATAGAAATGTTTCTTCGCAAATGAACTATAAAATAAAATTATTATGTTCAGGTATACGGGTTCATTTTTGGTACAAGCCATATAACCTGATTAACTTTCTTTCCTAGAAGTCAAGGTACGCCATCATTTGTGGTTAAAAATGCCTTCAATCGTTTCGATTATACTTAAAAATACGACCCCAAAGCCGATAAGGGTCGTTGTCGGTAAAATAAATAAGGTAAAAAGCGGTAAGTGAACATTTCTTGTGGCTTTCTTAAAATATACCCACGGTCTTCCCTAGAGCCAAATACAACATTAAAAGATTACCTAATAAGTGTAAACTGAAAAATAATTCATATTCCGCTCGTTCATAGATGGCGGTGTTTTGATTATTTTAAGGAAAAACCATTTTTTGCGAGTTATGCTGAAAAGGATTAACGGCCGCTGTTCCCAATTCTACTAATCATCTGCTAAGCCGAAACTAAGGTTCAACACTGCTTAAGCATCGCTTAATCTAAGGAAGCCGGACACGTGGATTAAACTCGATTGAGCAAAGCAAATTCATAAAAAGTGTCACCAGAGTGGCGTCTGACACTGGTGACACTTTTTATAACTTTGCTTTGCTCAGTCGAGTTTAATCCACGCGTCCGGCTTCCTTAGATTAAGTGATTCTTAAGCAGTGTTGAACCTTAGTTTCGGCTTAGCAGGTGATTAGTAGAATTGGGAACAGCGGTCGTAAGATGAATTATTGGTTTGCGTCCGTAAATACGCAATGTGAATAAACAGTTTTGTTAAAAAAATTCACACTGTCTCTTAAACTCTTGTCTACCATCAATATAATAAAGTGATCCCACAGCCCAAGTGCCCACATAATGCATACAATGCGTAGGTTAGTATAACGAAGTGTCCCCGAATTGTTCAGAGATAATGTTTCGTCGAATAGCAAAAGTATAAAACATTTTTTTAATTTGAAATATACCTACATACAAAAGATTTACAGAGTAAAATATAGTTTTTAAAAACTAATTACAAATAAATTTATTTCTTGTTAATGAATTTACCCTTAAAAATAAACTCATCAGAGAAATCGGTCAATACAATGCACCTAGCGATCTCCCTTTCAGGTACAAACACAGACTACCCAAACATATTCTGATGGACCTTAATCACATTTGGCACAATCCTGAATCAGAGCGATCGGTAGGTATTCCCAATCACCAGACCCCTCCCCACAACTTATGTCTATATATCTATGTATATATTTATATAATAATATTTATTTTAACTATATGTATGTAAGTTTATCCTAAAAATTCCCATAAAGTATATATCACATAAAAACAGACACCCACACCCATCACCACAAAATGCAGGATTTTATCTACTGAAATCACTGAAGGCCGCACAGTTTCATGTTGACTGTCGGCCGACTCCTCCCGGATAAGGTTTTTCATGGTTTCCTTATTCCCAAAGGCAAATGCGGAGGAGCTCCAAACAAAAGGACATGACCGACTCCTTCCCACTCCCAACATAACACAAACACACACGTATGTATATATTTTTCTGCTGGGCCAAATGCAATTGCTTTGTGGAGCTAAGCGAAACATGCTATTTTAGTAGGGTTTTTTACATAACAATTTTTCCCTACCGACAAAACACATGACCTCTAAGTCTATAATAGCCAGGTACTATTTTTAAATACCCACATGAGGTAAAAATTGCAAGGCGCATATGACGCCGTTCTATTTGTATAAAGAACATTAACTTTAAATTCAGTAAATTTAAATGATTCATCTCCTCAAGATACATAAGAATCTAGTAAATGAAAAAAAAAAAAAAAATGAATTTACCCAATTTAAAAGAGAAAACAGTTCTCGTGTTTGAATTGGGGACAATGAAACATAATATGTTCAATCAAATGCAATAATGCATTAAGGATAAATCTACTTTTCTGTACACGGTGTATGCCAGCGCATACACTGTATAAAGAAAAGTACAAAAAATCGACATTGTAAAAAAAATCTTTTGATATTCACACCAACTTATTATTAAAGGTATCATTGAAGTGATTAAGGTTTGAAATTAGTAAATAATGAACAAAAAATTAGAAGTTTATAATAATATAATTTCGGAGGAACAACTGTCAGCGGATCAACTGTCGGGTCATCCAAGTGAACTTAGTTTGGTAATAAATAAATTTACAACTTTTAGAAAATGGTATTTCGTGGTTGTTTGTATTAAACCTGTACATTCCGGCGTGATGTGGAAAGTTAAATATCGAATGTTCGGAATGAAGAAAGTCTTTCGTTTAAAGGTATTTAAACAAGAAAGAATGCATTACGGTGTAAGTCACATTATATAGAAACAAATGAATCCAATAATTTGCAGCTTTAACTTTGCTCAAAGTAAATCTAATTAAATGTTTCGATAGTTATGTAGCAGACCTTCATAAAAAAATCATTATGTTAACAATTTATTGCTGCATTCGATGTGAACGTGTTCTCAAACTATATACGGATTTAGTAAACCATTTTTAAAATATAATTATTTCTCGAGTAAAAAAAATATGCTTCATCACTGTAACTCATTTCGTAACTGGGTACGAAAAGACTTTTGTTGGGTTCGATCATTGACCAGACAATACTTGATCGAAGGGTTCGATGCATAAAGCCGGGTTCCCAAATTATGACTAAAATTATTATGTTTATAATGCAATGCACACAAAATTTTTGGGTAGGAAATTGGATTTTAAGGTGAAATTGAAGGGGGTGCACTTTTTTGAATTTCGCTTAATCATTTGATTAGCGAAATTCAAAAAACTGCATTTGGAGTATTAATAAGATTTTATAAATTAAACTTATTTTTTTTAAGTTGTCAATATTTTGATTCCGCCACTATTGAAGTGCGTAATTGTGTAAGTTTTAGTTGAGGTATACATTCTTAAGACAAATTTTAAAATAAACTCACACATGCTTTTAGCCTCGGAAAAAAATTAATATAATAATGTCATTTTTTATTTTATTTTTATGTCGACGAAGAAATTTTCTAATAACTATTTTAAATGTGCCATCTTCGATTTGCTGCAAAAACTACGTATTCGATGTAATTCGTACATTCGGCGGCGTTGATGTACAACGGGGAACTTTGGCGGCAGCCGTCTTATCATCCAGTGGCGTTTTCGGTAACCGGATATCTCAACATAGCGGCAGTTCATCACTCCTTTAAAAAATCATTAAAACTAGGTTAAATAGGTTACGGACAATTGTTTTATTAATCACTTTTAATGACTTTTCATAGGGGTGTTGAAATGCCACATTGTTGAGTTGTCATGGAACCGATTTGTAGGAAGGTACTTAAATACCTACCTAGTATAATTATAAACCAATTTATATTTTATGTAACTTTTTTTTTAAATTTTCAAATAAGGAATTATACAATTTTTTCAAAAATCTTTATTTTCTCCATGACAACTTTTTTCAAACCTTCTTTAGGCAGTTAGGTACAATAATATTGAAAAAAGCGAATAAGTCAAAATAAACACAATTTAGTATTTGTACGATTTAACATTAAAAAATAAAGAAAAAAACAATCTTTAACAACCGAACCATTAAAACGGTCACCATCTTCAATCAGAAACGGAAAGTACAAGTAAATTTACATACAGACGAAACGCAATTCGCTACGCTCATTCAATTATTACGATTGTTATGTTCAAGCGATATTATAAGTTTATTTCCTAGATAAAAATAGAAACCCCACAATGATACCACGTTGAGGCACTACTTCCTATCGCAGAGCCCGTCCCCGCACACATTACATATTCGTGCACTATCAGTCATTTAGCGGACGCTGATAGGTTTCAGCTTTCTTTGCAAACCGCTAGAGCTAGAGGTACCTCCCTAGATAAAGGTAAAGGTACGGTAGAAAGTTAGCGTATCAGTGGTACCGATTATGCAATTTATTGATAAGGATAAACAGCACGCAGTGATAAAGTGCATGCTCTATCGCATGCATTCATTCTCGGATTATAACACGAAATATATCGTCTAAAGGCCGTCGACAGGTAAGGCGAGTGACTGTGAATTGTTCAATTGGTCGCGGGTTCAAATCTAACCAGTGATTCCTGACATTATTTGGAGTAAGACACGTAAACGAAATTTTGGTCTCCGGTGACTTTTTTTATTCGTTTTTATTTTTCAATTTTATATTCTTCAAAACTAAACAACAACAAATCTTCCACATTTAATCACACGTCACCCAGCCGAGTTACCGTCCAACCCATCACCCAGACCCTAACTGTCCAATTCCTACTGCTTTTAAATGTTTTAAGTAAAAAAACAAAAATTTAATCGGAGACCAAAATTTCGTTAACACTTTCTTTCCACATAATGTGAGTAATCACTGGTTAAAATAAGTCAAGTACGTCCCTTATCACCCTGTATATTTATGTGTGTTGATTCGTGATTTCATTAAAAATAATGTTTTAAGATTTTCACGGCCGTAAGTATTTTTGTTATTTGTTTTAGGGGTGTTACGCCGTGTTGCGCTACTTCCTTCTTTAGCCAACGATTCAGACAGCGTTGCAGTGTCCATCATCAGGGCAGACCGGGTCTCACATCTAACGTTGGCTAAAGAAGGAGGTAGCGCTACACGGCATAACACCCCCAAAAACAAATACAGTATAATATTTGCGATGGTGGCTGCAATACATAATGTAGAGCAAACTGAAGCAGAAGCTTTGAGACCAACAAGAATATTTCGCCGGAGGGTAGATAGTTTTCACGTGAAAATTAACTTCATAATCTTTTGTACTGTCGTTTTGCATTTGTTAGAAGTATCAAATTTCTTTTCCGCGGTGGTTACTGTTTTTCGTTTTGAGTAATATACCCGCCAGCCATTTCAGTCAGCCAGTATCTAACGTAATAAATATTCACAGGGCTGCCAATATAATCATCTCTTCAACCGTTCGACATTGAAGAATACGTAAAAAATAAACATTTGACAAAGTTCGTCGAGACGACGAGTAATTTTTAGTAATTTTTAGAGTAGATGGCGCGTAACGAGTAACTCTTGATCGTTATTGGAGAATCGCAGCCCTGCACTGTTAGTAGCGTGCAACTGACGTCAAACCCGCAGCAGATGCGTCGCGACGTGCAAAATATGTAGTATGCGGGTACTCACGAAACTCGAGTCGCTTGTAAGTATCTCCGTGAATGGACGTCAAACCCGCAGCAGATGCGTCGCGACGTGCAAAATATGTAGTATGCGGGTACTCACGAAACTCGAGTCGCTTGTAAGTATCTCCGTGAATGAATACACAAATTTCGATTAAAAATAATCGTCTGTGATAAAAAAAATGTTTCCCTTAATACTTAATAGTGTTGAATTTAAAATTTCTAAATTGTTCTGGCTCGACGTATAAAACCCGGTTCACACAGATTGCATAATATTTAGCTACGTATTTCGAGATACAAATTTGAAGTAAACTTTTATGCCAAGCCGTATTATACCTATTACGTGAATAAATTAGTTATTTTCCCCTTCATTATTGACGGACCATTTCAAGTAGTAATAACACGATTACATTTATAACTCGTGCAAGCAACCATAAAGCCTGGCAACCATCTCGTGAGCTCACGAGGAGAAGATTGGTACAACACAGTAGCACGGTTGCATTATGTTACAACCATTATTTAAAAAGAAATCTATATTTTTAACAGTTCGTTCGTGGGTACGTGTGTCGTGTGTAGGTACCTTCATAATGGTTCCATGACAGTTGATCTCCGACTGTTGGCCCCCGGACATACTTAGGTATAGGTATCTTTTATAGCTGTGTGTGACTCATGCATAAAACACATTTTCATTCAAAGGCATCAAGGATAAAACTTCTTGTCTACGTATTGTATATACCGGCGTATTAGTCAGAAAAACCGATACCGTAAATAAATTCATTTGATATTCATACCAAATTATTATTAAAGGTATTTTTGAAGTCGATTTTAGGTTTGAAATTTGTAAATAATACAAAAAATATTTATTATTTTATAATAAACTAGCTGGTCCCGGCATGCGTCGTTATGCCATTTAATAAAGAAATTGTTTCTCCCTGAGTGTCCTTTCCTATCGTCCCGTTCCCCTTCCGCCTCCCCTTCTTCTCCTGCGTTCTCTTCCCCTCTCGCGTTCCCACTCCGTCACCTCCACCTTCCCTCTCCCCACTCCACTCCCCCCCCCCTTCACCGTCCCGCGAACCCCCCTCCCGAGTTCCCCTCCCCCTCCCAGGTCCCCCTCCCCCTTCCCGCGTTCCCCTTCCACCTTCCCCGCCTTCCCTCTTCCCTTTACCGCTCCCTCGTCCCGCAAACCCTCCTCCCGCGTTCCATATATTCAATCCCAGTACATTCAGTTCTTAAACAGCCCGCGTGCCACCTTTTACAATTTTTATTCAAATTTCCATTTTTCATGTATATTAAATTTGGTACCTAACATAGATACCTATTTAAAATATCTAAAATTCTTGATTCGATTCAAAGTATTAGGGGAGTACGTACTTTAAATAAATTTTTCAACTTTTCAAAAATAGAATCCTGTTTGCATAATCATTCATTGTTTTGCAAAATGTCATTCTCTAACACGCGAACTGTCAAACGTGTGATGTTTTCTGTTATTATCTAATTTTCTGCGCAATTTTCTTAATTTTTCTCTCGGTAAGAACCATCCTCGCACTTCAAGGAATATTCTAAAAAAAGAATTAGCAAAATCGGTTCAGCCGATCTCGAGATTTGCGCTTACCAACACATTTAGCGATTCATTTTTATATTATAGATATCATTTCGGGGGACCAAATGTCGGGTAATCAACTGTCGGGTCCACCATCTGAAGTGAACTACCACGCAAATATGTTTATTCAAAATGAACAGATTCCTTTTGTTTTAAACACTTCTATTGTTTATAAAATAATGACGTGTTTCGATAGCGGTGCTCACGTCCTCAGGGTTTACTTATAACTTTACTTTACTTGTTTAAGTAAACCCCGAGGAAATGAGAATCGCTCTCGAAACAAGTCGATTTTTTTATAAACGATAAAAGTCGTTAAAACCAAAGAAATCTATTAATTTTGAATTAAAATGGTGCCGCAACATAAATTTGCTGTGTATAAGAAATATGTTTATGTTTTCTATAGCTGTTTCTGTACAGAATTAGAAAGAGCCTAGGAAGTCGTATTGGTACAGCGGCCTTGAGGCGATTTTTCACAAGAACGGTGCTCTACAAATTATCCTAACATTATCGGTATACTAATAAGTGAAGCAAAAACTTTGTACCCCTTTTTACGAAAATTGCGCGGACGGAGGAGTATGAAATTTCGCACACTTATACTTTTATATGCATAGAGAAGGAGTGCAGAATGCTAAAATTATGCATAAATAATCAATAAAAAAACATTACACACATTACATAATTTAAATTAATTATGGTCGAATTTTAACCATTGGGCGACCACTAGTTATTTTATTACAGACGCATGTTAGCATAATAATATATCGCAAAAGAACTAATGCATAACTACGAACAATAGGTCTCGTTTACTCCAGCTAAATTAGCTCTTAATTGTTTTTCAACGCACGCAAATCAACAAAACTAGGTACCTGCATTAAACTGAGCGAATAATAATTATTTATTCATTCTAACAACAAATTACAGGCTTTCATGTGCAGAAATGCAATTCAAAATGATTTATTAATTAATAATGTATAGACGATGGACTTTATCAACTTTAAAGGCCCTAAATTTATTTTTATTTTAGAAGCTGTGTCTCTCTTTTATTGTTCTCTCCAGAAACATTTGCAATATAGTTAAGAGTACTGGGACCTGGATAGTGTATAGGTATAGGTACTCCAGTAACTGAAGGATGCTTATTGAGAGACTTAGGTTCTTTATAAGACAGTGACTGATTATTGTATATATTTATAGAATATTTATTGTATACATAGTTATAATTATTGTAATTATAATAATACTTCTCAGGACAAACATCTTTCCATGCGGAAGGCCAGTTTTGATCTCCCAGAGCTCCTGAAATGTATTGAATCCGTATACATTTACCTTCGGTCTCCTTCGGCAAGACTCGCCAACCAGACCATATGGCCCGAAGGGCCCATACACGACTATACTAATGAAAGCACTAAATCACAGACTATAATGATACATTACAGAAACCATTCAAAATGTACAATAAATACTGTACAATTTTTACTATTCATGTAGTATATATAGAGCCCCTAAAGCCCTAATAAATAAATAATAATTACTATTATTATAACCATCTTGTATTTCTTCCGAAGGACATATTGGTTTATTCGCATCGCATTGGTTGGAAGTTGCGTGCCTGATGCCGTGGCTAAGCCAAATAATATAAGTTCGACACCACAAAAAGTAAGAAAAAACGTGACCCAAAAACTAAACCGGTTGGATGCATTCGTATTAGAACTCAACACAATAATAATAACATAATAGGTATTATTAACAACCTTACTTATGCATATTGTGTAGTTTTCTCAATGCCAAAGAATTTGTCTCTTTGTATGGATTCTGTTGTTGACGGAAAAACGTGACCGGTTTACAGATATTCCGAGAATAATGTCTGTGCTCAAACGACAGTTATACGTATTATGCTTTTTTCTTTAATTTTTTTAAAAAACCGTTTTTTTTTTTTTTAAATAACATCATTTAAAAAAAAACTTAGTGTATCACATTTCGTTAACCTACTTTATTGTTGAAACTATTGAAACTGTTTAACTGATGAAAAGAAGAAAGAGTTACCTTAGTTTTCATGCATCGGTCACCAGGTCAACGATTTAGAGCGTTTAACCAGCCAGCGGACGAAAATCCACATTTCGTCGAAAGTTGTTCTTACGATCGTGCAGGGCGGTTACAATGAGAAAGATTAATTATTCTCCGTACCAGCTTTTTTAAATTATAACTTATAACTCAATATCGAATTTATTTCAATCCAAATTATCTTTAATTTATACCTTCATCCAAAAATGCTGAAAGGCGTGATGATAAAACTATTAAAATAATGTATTTTTTGTAGTTATTTTTTGATTATAAGTATTTATCATTTTTCAATAATGTCTAAATTTAATAAGAATGTTAAAAAAAATCTGAAATATATTAGTTTGTAAGTGCGCAAATAAATACACAAATGGACCAATTTTCGTCAAGAAACACATGTACGTACATATTTTTTAATGATTTTATTGAAACTAAAATTAAAATTCTAAAACATGCGTTTGATTTATTTATTGATTTATTTTACTGCATGATTATATTATTTGAAATGGGTGTGGTATAATACATAATCTTTTTTGAAAATTAACAAATCTGCCAACGACCTATGGAATAACTTTATTACAATAAAAATTTAAAAAAAATCTCAAAATTTATTACATGCGAATGCTGGATAAAAGAACAATCTTTCGAAATCCATTTACAATTTTTTTGTGGAAAAGAGTCAATACGTCTAAAATCTGATTTGAAAATGACATATTTCTGGTTTTTTCTGGTAACGCCCTCTTAAAGAAGATAACGAACAGACTTCTGCAATAATTGAACATTGATTAGTCATCTTTTGAGAGACTAATTACAATTACTCGTTTCTTCTTTACTCGTTTCAAACTTTAGTTACTGCCGATCACTCTCGAAGTGGAAGAAAAGTACCCACTCAAAAAGTGAAACCGATCCAAATTCATCGACGATATTCATTATGCAGATTAGAAGCAATCCAAAAATGTCAAAACTGCGTGTCAATGTGTGTTCTCTTTAGAAATCGCTCCTGCATTTTGCACAGTCTCTCCACGACCAGCGGCGCCGCAGATCGTCGAGATTTTTGTAAAGGTTTGCGATAAAGAAATCAATAGATCTTCTTAAGTGATGTGATGATGTTTTAATAGAAGTGGTCACGCCAATAGACACAACTGCCTTCATTGGGTCAACTGTCACCGTCACCAACGGGTCACTCAGAACGTAATCCACATGCTTGGATGGAGGCTACTCAAGCGAGAAATTATACCAGGATTATAGAATATAAAGTAGGCTGAATAACGGGAAGAAAGACGATAAACGGTCATTATTTCTTTGATGGAAGTGTCACAGGTGAACCAAAGTTTGTTTATTTATTTTAGTTTAGTGATGTACACTGTACACAACACACACAGGTTTAACACACCAACCGTCCTGTAAAGGTGCACCTACAAAAAATGTAAAAAAAGATTAATTATACAGTTTGAGCAAAGTGAAATCAAGTCAAAAAAAGAGATTTAAGAAATTTTGTTAAGTTCTGGAGGCTATCGCTAAATGTGTCCGGATTCTTGTCACGGGTGGTACGGGAGCAGACTTTTTCGAATTCAATTTTTCGAAACCAATTGTTCGAATTTCAGTTTTTCGAAAGACTAATTTTTCAAACAGCAATTGGCCGAAATACTTTATGACTAACGAAATACTGTTAGGTTAGGTAAGGTTAGGTTAGTTTATTATTGTCCATCCTATAATAATATACTCACGTACCTACTGTATACATACTTATACCAATTCGAAAAACTAGTGTTTCGGTCAATTGATTTCCGAAAAATATGTTTTAGAAAAATTGCATTTCGAACAATTGAATTCGAAAAATTGCAATTCGGTCAATTTACCTAGACCCGGGTGGTACATAGTCGACATATTCACACAAGTTGGTTCTTTGGAAAGGAATATGGAATTTTTCGAGGTTTCTGGAAGTCTATGGAGACATTGATATTGTTCAAAAGGGAAGATTCCACATGGTTAATTATTATAACTACTGTTATAGTATTTTTTAATGTATTCACTGGAGTCAGATGGTATTCCAATAAGGCGTAACGGCCAACGCAGTATGCGTTTTACAAAAAGGAACTTTGTTTGGCGTAAATAAATCATAAAACATGTAATGGACGAACGAAATGAACTGTTGAACGGCCACCCAGTTTGCCAGACCTCACACACCTTTCATTTGTGGTCATTTGAAGTTTGTTGTTTACCACAAGCGCCCAAGAAGCATTCAAAACTTATAAATAAAACCGGAAAGCAGTGGAATTGCAAAAGAAAGACTACCGTGTCCAGGATGGTGGCGATAATAATAATAGGATAATTTGTAGAGCGCCGTTTTTGTGAAAAATCGCCTCAAGGGCGCTGTATAATTTATTACGAATTCTTAGGTTCTATCTAATTTTACTATATACAAATGTATACAGAAACATACTTACCTGGCAGGTCACTTACGATAAACACACTTTAATTAGAAAGTTTATGCTCGGGAAGATACACGGCTTTGCACGCGGAGGACAAGATGTTATTGAATTTTGTGCATGTTCTTCTGAAAATTAATGTTTTTTTTGTACATTTACTTCACACAGGAGGCCTTGAGGAAAATATATATATATATTTTTTTAACTTTATTTATTCTCATTTCTTTGTACATATAATGTATAATATCAAATAGTATACATATAATAACATAATACATAATAACAAATAGTATGAACAAGAAATGAAAACCCACTAAGGCACTGCCTGAGTGTGGGTAATATTAAAACAAAATACTATATTTCCAAGTACCCAATGTAATCTTTGTGGATGCTGTGTGGAGGATCTTTTAGAGGAGAGGACGGGGTGAACATGGGTATCTATACACGACATCCATACTCTGAGAATTGCAATCCATTTGTTAAGATTGGAGAATCTATCAAACGGATCGCCCGTTTCTGCATATAGTGGAGGGTTTTTCCAGGTATTTTGGAGCTCCAGACCAGAGGTGGCTGCCAAATTCTAACATTAACTTCATTCAATAACTTTGTTTTTAATTTCTCTTCTTCCCCTTCCGCGTTTCATTCAGCCGCATTACCTTTTAGGGATGCTAAAATTCCACTAGGTCTAGGCAGTTTGACTAAATTGGGACTTGTGTTCAAAATGGACATATGTACTACAATCGTCTTGAGTTAAATTGAGCTGACAGCATGTTTGATTTATTCAATGCAAATTGATCATTCCACTGTCACAAGTCGTAACCATGTTTATATTGGTTCTATTTTAATACCTTCTGTGGGTCCCTTTTCCAACAATTCTAGCAAGAGTGAGAATTAAGAATATGCCGAATATAATATGATATTGACGAAGTTTCATCTTTTGACATCGCTAAACATGCAGATTATGAACCGGAACTCATTCACAACCTTGAAACGAGTTGACAAATTGATTTCCACAGAAGGCCAACGATATAAACTTTTGAATGGCGTGCTGTTACTCTTCCTGATAAATGGTTACGATGTATTGTACAATTATTTCCAACATTTTAATACCAAAGTACAGGTTTCAGTCATTTTCCGCCTATGACAACTTGACAAGTGCACGCCAATTCGAATGAAGCTACTCGTACCATGCCAAAGCATTTAAAACTTTTATTTGAATATAATCAACAACGATTTGGAAAGTTGCCCTAGTTTTTTGGCGACATTAAAAAAGTCCGAAGATAATCTTGTGACTTTAGAAATGTTAAAATGGAAATCCTGATCTTTTTTTGTTTTCTGAATACCGCACAAGAGTTCCAAATGCTCCTAACCGCCTAGAGCTAGCGAGACTATGGCTTCCCCAATTGGGGTATGTTGTGAGGCAGAAGGTAAGTGGGGAAGGGAAGGAGATGGGGAAGAGGTAGATGGGCAAGTACCCGGCAATTCAGATCTAGTCACCAAACACGGCTAAAGCCGTTGAATGGTGGTCTTACACCAGGGCGATACTGAGAGTATCTTCCACTCTGGAACGTGCCGCAAATATACTACATACATATTATTTCAAATGATTGAATTGTGAAAACACAATAATAAAAATTATTTGCGAATGCCAGGTTGAACCAGCGGGAAAAAAATCACGGGGTATTACTTAAGTTAGAAAATATAGTTAGTTAATAACACTTTCTTGAAAAATTAAAAAACGAAGCTACCTTGAATAATCGCGAAATCTTACTTTACTTGAAAAAAAATAATAATTAAGAAACTTGAATAAAAGAAATGTATATGCTTCATATATAGAATTAAAATGATTTTCTGATAAAAAAAATATTAAATCATAGGTAGGTTGTACTTTACCGCTTGTCTGCATTTTTGGCCCATCAGTTCCAATTTTGAAAATGACAGTTAAAATTTTGTTCTGTAAATACTTATTATGCAGGGTGTCCCCAAAGAAAGTTGATATTTAATGGATCGATTTAAAAAAAAGTAAGGGTTATATAAAAAAAATGTTTATTAAATACTAAAATACACAATTTGGGAATTTATTTCTGAAAAATAATATTGTCCAAATGTTAACCCTCACGTTCGCGGCATTCATTTAATCGAAGAGTAAAATTTCTTATGACGGATCACCAGGTAGGGCTTCGTGATGGCTGCCATTTCGTGACGGATATTTTCTATTAATTGCATCAGGGAAGTCGGATTTTTGGCGTACACTTTAGATTTGAGGTAACCCCAGAGGAAAAAGTCCGTAGGGGTTAGGTCAGGACTACGACGAGGCCAATTTATGTCACCTCGCCTGGAGATCAATTTGCCAGGGAAAATTTCACGAGCTCATGGCAGAGACGTATTGGACGTATGTAATGTTGCTCCGTCTTGCTGGAACCATGTTATTTGGTTATAGTCAGTAAGTTTGTAGGGGTGCAGCATTAGTTATTTGCGCAAAATGCTGTGTAACGACGATCTATGCACATTTAAAGCACTTGCGCGCTTCCGAATCGAAAAGTTTGAGTCGTCACGAAAAGACTGATAAACACTCTACGTTTTCTACCGTTCTCGATGACCTTGGTCGCCCGGATTTTGGTTTTGCCAGCGTTGTACCAATCTCTTCAAACTTTTTGACCCATTTTCGAATGAGAGGAATGCTTGGCGCATCATTGAATTGACGAAAACCTCAAATATTGCAGAATCTTCTACGCTCTACAGTCGCCGAATCACCATTTTTGTAAAACTCACGCACGCACAACGCGCAGTCGCTCCCGAGAAATGCTTCATAGCGACTAAATTCCCAAGAGCCAGACTACTGATTGACATACCCCCCGCGCCCCTCGGAAAAGTTGCGTTCACACTGAAAGCAAAACAAATATCAACTTTCTTTTGGGACACCCTGTACATTATAGGTTGTCTGAATTCTTCACAAAATCAGTTCTGATTTTGAAAATCAAACTTAAATAAAAAAATAAAAATAAAACTGAACTCATTGAACAAGAGATAATATCATCACAGACAGACCCACAACCGAAATTAATATGCTTGAAGATGGCGTAGTGGTATAAATTCGATACATCAATAAACGATACACGTTAATTCGATTCAAGTCGAGTTTTACAAAACCATGTGACATAATATGGAATCGTTCCAACTAAAACGTCACCAAGGCATTGGTCTCATAATAAAACAAGCCAAAATAGGCAATGGCATTTACACCTAGTTGGCCATGGCATAGAACGTTATATTATAGAATAATAATAATATATAAAACTTATCAAACAAACTGGTTTGTACTCATAATGCGAATAATGGAGAGGTTTTACCTTTACCATTTTGCATACACCGTTATTTGACCGATAGACGGATATTCTAAAAAAGTGACGAAGTTAGGTATGTTTTGCATCCACACCAGAAGTTCCCAGTCTTATCAGGCTCACCGCCCATTTTCCAAGTATTTTTAAATATTTTTTGTACACGAATACCGCACAACAGTCCCAACTGCTCCCAAGCCTCTGGAGCCAGTGAGACCATGGCATCCCCTGTTGTAAGGCTTGTGGTAGGAGGGGGGGGGGGGGATGAGATGGGGAAGAGGAAGCGGGGATTACCTGGCTACTTTGATCTGGTCACAAAACACAGCTAAAGCCATTTCAAGCCAGAATGGTGGTGTCACACCAGGGCGATACCTTGAGTATCTTCCATTCTAGTGTTTTAGATTAGAGATTGCTAGTCGAGAGCCTTACCCCTTCCGGTAGTAGTAGGCCGTCGAGGTAGTAGTCAATTAGAGATTAGGTAGATATTATTGATGGTTTATTAATATTTTTCAAAAATCCTTAAAATAATGTATAAATAACTAGAGAAAATAACGGTAGGTACACGTGGAAGAGTCTTGTATTTATTTACCCACGACTTTTTTAAAATTCTTCTGACCATCGTATACATATAATATGATCCTTTCACCGCCCACCATATGCCCTCGAGGCCATCACCGCCCCCGTTGGGTAACATAGATTTATACTATACCTACTAAATACATAATATGGAGATATATAATATATGTATATTAAATACCTATCTACCATGTTTTTGTAACCACTAATCAGGTTTTGGTATGGTGCATCTCGCAGCTAGAAGAAAGCAATAATTGGGCTTTAAAGCCGTGTAAAAATCTGTATGTAAATCTGAACATGCTCGATGCTTTTGTATGAACCGAGATAAGAAATCGTCAAAATGATTTGAAAGCGAGGGGCGTATACTGACAGAGCTGGAGTTGCATGAAATTACGCCCATATTTTGTATTTTATCTCCACCGAACCAACATCGATTACATTGATTTATAATGAATTATTCAAACATTATGTCGATGCAAGTAATAAAATTTAAAAAAATTAAACGCAATAAGAAGAATAGCACGGAGAAATCTATTTTAGTATCAGTAAAAAACTTTCGACGGCTGCAGTTATTCTAATAGGCGATTTATTTAATATTTTTATAGAGTGATAGCTTGTTGAGAAAATCCTTCAATGTCAACTCTCAAACGAAAAATCGGAAAAAAAGATTCGGTCGCATCTAGGAATTGAACCCAGGACCTCAACCTACGACCACTAATCCGCCCCTATCACATGCGGTCACTTTAAAGTATATCGTACTTCGACTATACGAGGGTGGACCAGCATTAGAAGTGTGGAGGAGCTATTCCAGGCCGCGCAAGACAGAGAGACATTTTCAAGAGTGATCGCCAACGTCGGTGGAATCTGATACGGCACACAAAGAAGAAGTAGATACTTCGACTAAGAAATACCAACATTATCATCTTTTTGGTTGCTATCTTTATACGTGATTGACCCGAATTTAATTGCAATCTAGATAAAGTTTTGGATAGATACCTAGGTACTCGTACATCCATTTTTATTCATAACTAGATTTTTCCCGCGGCTTCGCTCGCATGGTGTAAGGGGGGTTCCCACTCCGCCTCTTCCACCTCCCCCCCCCCCCCCTCACGCCGCCCTCCCTCCCGCCTCCCACCACCACCCGGCCCTTTCCCCCTCCCCCCTCCCCTTCCCCTCCCCCATCTCTCCCACCCTCCCGCTTTCCATATATTCAATCCCAGTACATTCAGTTTTTAAACAGCCCGCGTGCCACCTTTTACAATTTTTATTAAAATTTCCATTTTTCATGTATATTAAATTTGGTACCTAACATGGTACCTATTTAAAATATCTAAAATTCTTGATTCGATTCAAACTATTAGGGGAGTACCTACTTTAAATAAATTTATCAACTTAAAGATTTTCAAAAATAGAATCCTGATTTAACTATCATTAGTTTGCAAAATGTCATTCTCAAACACGCGAACTGTCAAACGTGCGATAGTCGTTAGGTTTTCTGAAATTATCCAATTTTCTTAATTTTTCTCTCCGTATGAACCATCCTTGAACTTCAAGGAATATTCTAAAAAAAGAATTAGCGAAATCGGTTCAGCTGCTCTCGAGATTTGCGCTTAGCAACACATTAGGGAACGTACCCATACTACGTGACCAACTTTTGGCAATTTTTAACCTCCCCCCCCCCCCCACCGGTGACCAAAAACCTAAGCAACCCGCCGCTCATTTGTATGGAGCGTGACATTTTGAAGACCCCCCCCCCCCTTAAACGTGTCACGTAGTATGGGTACGTTCCCTTAGCGATTCATTTTTATATATAAGATAAGACGATGTGCGACATCTGTTGATTTTACTGATTTTTCTGTCACACTTTTTGTTTGAGAGCTGATTTTTATTATAAATTTATTTATATTTATTTAAATAATACGTATTATTTTAATATATGAATTATTTTATTATTTATTTCATATAATAAAATAATATGAATACTCGCAGATAACAAGAGTTATAAAATCTTAGTGATGAAGTAGTAAAACTTCTCTCAAATGGTGAGCTCTGGTGTGCCATGAAATTTGCACATCATTTGCAGTCTGAAATATTTAAGTCAACGCAAATTTAAAACTTTTCCATCGTGAGTTACAGGGCTTTTAAACATGCACTAAACATAAAAAATGTATCTTATTTTTTGTGAAATTTTGGTTCAAATCTGTATCAGTAATAATAATCGGATAATTTGCATCGCTCTGTTTTATTACAGAAATCATCTTAAAAGGCTTAACATTTGAGAGTATTTTAACGGGTATGGTTACCTTCGCAAAGGGATCTATTTATTGGATAACCAACACCCCTGCATTGATCTCACATCTCATCGAGTGGTTCTCTACGTTTGATGACTTAGCAGGAGTCCCTTTGTTCCTGGTTTATTTAGATCATGGGGGCGAATGCGTTTGTCCTACTGCTGCGTAGCGGCCAGGATCAGGAGACTGGTTGAGGGAAACCTAACCGAGATCTCTCCAGCCAGGCTCTCTCGATCCATTGCCTTGGGATGGATTCATACGTCCATCACTCCTGGACACCCAGATTCCTTCCCTTTCCAGAACATCCTCTCCTTCTTTCCACAAAAAAGAGATTCCACACAACATCCCCACAGATGACATAGGCCTCGAGGGATATTGTTTTTCCTCAGTGTCTCCTGTGTGCAGTGGCGTGATTTAGAGTTTTTGATCAGGGTAGGCAGTAGGTAAACCGCCGAAATGATTAAAATATTTTTTTAAAAAACTTGCTACAAATAACTCCCTTCGTACAAGTTTTCGCTAAGTGCGCTTGCTGCTGGTAAGACAACTAGTTGATAGAAATAGATAACAACTGATGTCACTGTCGTCACTGATTGCCATTTGCTAATTTTATTCCAGAAAGCACTGCCTAAGTATGCATTTACTTTTAGCAATAATTTAATAAATTATAATATTATTTACATGCTTATGTTTTACAAATATGGTAGGGTAGGCAGTGCTTATGTGCCTATATGGAGTGCACGCCCCTGCCTGTGTGGAGTTAATGTAAAAAGAAATAAGAAAGAAGAGGGCTGAAACCCGGGCCAAGACAGGGTCGTAACCATAAGATTTTTTTCTATAAGGTTCTATTGAAGGAGTTGACTCTACGACAGCTTCTTCCGCCGACGAAATAATACGGTAACAATTCCGTCAGTAATATTACCTCAAATACCTCAATGACCAAACCACAAAGTACCGTTATATTATAATGTCGGCAATATTAATATGTGATAAGAATGAATTATTGTCATCGAGTGTATTGAAATGAGTGGCTTTGCCCCAGGCGACAACACAATATAAATAAAGGAGAAGATTCGAAAGTTCATTTCTGCATAAAAATGGCGACACGACGGAATTGAAGCATTCTAATTAATTTATAAATGTTGCTGACATTTAAAAACCATCTAAATAATATGTTATTTTTTCTTATTGTCAAAACCAGTTTGGGAGGCGGTATGGGTACCACCGACCCGGGAGCCATAGGTCATCCCAAGTGGTTCGCTATGCAGGGGTGCCCGGATTAATAGAGTGAGGTTTGTCTAGGTCTTGGTGACGGATGCGTCTGCCCATTTATTGCGTGGCGGGCCGGATCCGAAGAGACTTGTTGAGGGAGACCATTTGGCCTCTCCAACAAGGCTCTCTCCATCCATTTCCTTTCACCGCTGTGGGAGGGATGGAGTCATACGTCTGTCATTCTTGAACCCATTAACCCCCGATTTCCTATCCAACCCACATATCTTTTTCTTCCTAGAACTTCCTCTCCTTTCTTTCCGTTAAAAGACCCTGCATACAGCATTCCCCAAAGGTGGCATAGGTAGTCCCTGAGGGAAATTATTTTACTCTGGGCCTTCTGTGTAGAGCTGTTGTAAAAAAGTGCACACATTACTAGGTTATTACCTCACTAGGGTATCACAAAAAGGAGAAAAAAAAATTTTAATGTAGGTATAGCCTATTATATGATACTATAATAGAAATTACATAGGTAAAGATGGAAACGTGACAAGCACGAGCCAAAAGAAACGATATGAAATTGTGAAATCTACAAAATAATATAAATAATAATGTAGGTAAATAATATAACAAAATTAGTGAAGATTGTCCAAAGATCTACGAGACCAGGTATAATAGTTGAAACATTAATCAAATATTGGTATAAATAAATGGCCCAGGTGACGCTGAAACATGGCGAAGATGTGTGGAAGTCAGACTCTGAGAATTGTGCTGACGTCAGTAGCTGGCTAGCTAGGCGCGTCAATCTTTCGATTACGTTTTTTATTGACTGAGTAAAATCAATTAAACTAAGCTAAAAATTACACATTATGTATAGAAAAAAGCTGTACGTACTACGTGACCAACTTTTTGTAATTTTTAACCCCCCCCCCCCGGTGACCAAAAACCTAAGCGTGGTATTTTGAAGACCCCCCCCCCTGAACGGGTCACGTAGTATGGTACGTTCCCTTACTACCGCTGATGAGTTTTAACTCCACTGACCTCTGTTGAATTCGACCGCTCCGTCAACAATCTTAGGAATTCCTTCCTAGGTACCTAATAATGGGCTCTCCTCACGACACTGCATGTAGTGACTGCGGCAGTGACTGCAGAGAGCGTGGAGTTGAGCAAACTAGCGCTGTCTCGTTTGTTAAAGGGCCGCTAAAACGAGACAGCGCTAGTTCGCTCAAACCCATACTCTCTGCAGTCACTGCCGCAGTCACTACATTCAGTGTCGTATGTAGGCCACTTAACTCTGATAAGGCAGTCGCGCTAGTCGTCCAGAGTAGTCCAGACAATTTACCCAAATTTTCTCT
Source organism: Limnephilus rhombicus (assembly GCA_929108145.2). Lineage (NCBI taxonomy): Eukaryota > Metazoa > Arthropoda > Insecta > Trichoptera > Limnephilidae > Limnephilus > Limnephilus rhombicus. The sequence continues at coordinate 39,924,115 of OV815279.1, read as the reverse complement.
CTAGATTTGGTACGTTTTGCTATTTTTGATAAGTTACTTCTTATATGGGTTAGGATCCTCCAAAAATCGTTAAAATTGTCTGGTTTGAACGCCATCAATACACGTTCAGTATACCTACAAAAGAGACGATGTATTTTAAAAAAAAGCAAAACTTACAGTATTTTCTTCTAATGTAGTTGGTAAAAATTGACTCGTATAGCGCCGTTTTTACGAAAAATTACCTCAAGGGCTCAATTTATAATTTATTTCTACAATGATCTTAGGTACTTCTAACTTCAATCTAGACAAACTATTAGGTAGGTGTAACATGGCAGCTTGCATCCACCGGTTCATCGGTCACTAGCACAAAACTGTATGCAGAATGTATTTGAAATATGTAGGTACCTACATACCTACTTCTAAATTAGTCAAAAGTTAACAATGGACAGATAAGAACAAGAAATAGACAAAATTAAAGATACGATGGAAAATGTTTTTTATTTACTTAAATCAACTCAGACAAACAGGTAAGTCATTATCTTCTAAAACAATAAGATTAAAATCCAAGAAACTCGGAATATACACTGAACACTGATAACACCGTTGGAATATGGTTAGACTCGTACCTACCCTACCTATCCTGAATCGAATAATAAAGTTTTACAGCGCTGTTTATCTTAATTCTTCACAAAGCGAGGCTTTCAAGAAAAGTATCTCTGAACCTCTCTAAAGGCTCCACAATATTATTCTTAACAACCTCCTGGCGCCATGACAACCACCTATTTGTTTATCATTTATCGTATTTATTTCAGATATCTTATATAGGTAGGTACCTACCTGGGTATCCGCTTCTTTTTATTTATAAAGCTGAACAGAACCGCAGGAATAAGAACAGAGTGGAATACCTACTACTTTTCAGTATGGCTTTGAAAAGTAAGAAATGTTGCAGGCAGTAGGTATAATTTTCGACTTTCATAATATTAGGAATTGGATGAAAACATACAATTCAACGCAGATGGCCATCAGCCGCATCAGCGGCCGCCGCCTGTTTTGATATGCAAAATAAGAATCGTCAAAATGCATGTTTTATATTTTGCAAAGTTCAGACACTTAGTACGTATTAAAATGATTGGTAAATATCGGTTCGGACTGGCCACGCTTATTACGAATAATTTTTAGAAAAAAACTTTAGCTTCGCCTTAATTACTATAATTGGAAACTTTTTGGCTTTGGGGCGGCGGAAAATAATGCATTTTAATTTTCAATTGCATAAAACCAAAATTCAGTTCGCGAACCTGTTATGTTTGTATCCTTGATAAATTAACAAGAGCTAATACGACTGTAGCCGGCTTCGTGTGATAAGGCGCGTAATTATGAAATTTGTCTAGCGGGCTTGTTTGTGTAACATGGTTTGTGATACAAAAGAAAGTGCCCCTTTATAACGCCTACTCGCGTCAAGGCAAGAAAAACATCCCAGTTTTCAAGTAGTTTAGCGGCTACGCTAGGTTTGTGTAACATGGTTTGTGATTCTGGCGTACAATCTCACAAGACGAAAGCTAATTTTAATTTTACGTAATCGAAATTTAGAATGAAATATTTTCCACTTCCCCCAATGCAAATAGTTGCCTTTTAATGTAATTAAGGTGAATCAAAAGGTTTTTTAAAAAAAAAGTGCATACCAGCGATTTCCAAAAATTACCAAAAATTTTTCAATGAAAAAAACTTGCCTAAAGGCCTTTATTCATTTAATATTCTAAATTTCGTAATAACAAATATATACGAATAGAGGTTTGTTAACATAATAATTCCGCTGTGTTTTCATAATTTCGCGGTATTTCATGTAGGTATCCCACGAAGTCGGCTACAGTCGTATTAGCTCTTGTTAATTTATCAAGGATACCAACATAACAGTGACAGGTACGGCCGTGGATTTTCGCTGCGTCGCGTCGGTTCGCGAAGTGAATTTTGGGCTAAAGTTCGGTGTTTGGGCTAAATTCCTAAAAAATAAAACTAGTTATTTTTATACTAATTTGGGGTCGGGGAATCCGAATCTGAAAGAATTAGGCGGCGGCAAGCAATATTAACTGAATTACACGACTTTAAAAATTTTTATACACATACAGGAAAATAGCCATTTTGGAAGCATTTTGATTCCTAGAAAATCAAACTAGTTATTTTTATACTAACTATGGGCCGGGGAATCCGAATCTGAAAGAATTAGGCGGCGGCAAGCAATATTAACTGAATTAAACGACTTTAAAATTTTCTATACACACACACATGAAAATAATCATTTCGGAAGTATTTTGACACACGTAGTACAAAGATCATAGAAAAACAAGATAACATAGATGTTTTTACCACACAAAATTAAGTGTTGCCATTAAGCAGTAATATTAATAACGTAAAATAACATGTTTATATTTTAAGTACTTATTTTTTATAAATTTTACTCACTTTTGTATCACAAACCATGTTACATAAACCCGGCGTAGCTGCAAAACTACTTGAAAACAGGGATGTTTTTTTGCCGTGACGCGAGCAGGCGGTATAAAGGGGCACAAACCATGTTACACAAACCTAGCGTAGCCGCTAAACTACTCGAAAACAGGGATGTTTTTTTGCCGTGACGCGAGCAGGCGGTATAAAGGGGCACAAACCATGTTACATAAACCTAGCGTAGCCGCTAAACTACTCGAAAACAGGGATGTTTTTTTGCCGTGACGCGAGCAGGCGGTATAAAGGGGCACAAACCATGTTACACAAACCTAGCGTAGCCGCTAAACTACTCGAAAACAGGGATGTTTTTTTGCCGTGACGCGAGCAGGCGGTATAAAGGGGCACAAACCATGTTACACAAACCTAGCGTAGCCGCTAAACTACTTGAAAACAGGGATGTTTTTTTGCCGTGACGCGAGCAGGCGGTATAAAGGGGCACAAAACATGTTACACAAACTTAGCGTTAGGTTAGGGACGCGAGCAGGCGGTATAAAGGGGCACAAACCATGTTACTTTTACCGCTTAGCTGGACTCTTATATGATCCGCGTATCCGACAGGAACCCTTCGAGACAAGCGAGTTTGACAAGGATACGACGGACGAAGAAGACTTGGTCGATTTATAAGGTATGTTTTTCTGCTGTTATCTATTTTCATATTGATATAGGGATAAATATTTTTGAGAGCTGGTAACACTGCCGGCACATGTTTTTGTATATTTCTTGTTTTTCTATGATCTTTGTACTAAGTGTGTCAAAATACTTCCGAAATGATTATTTTCATGTGTGTGTGTATAGAAAATTTTAAAGTCGTGTAAGTCAGTTAATATTGCTTGCCGCCGCCTAATTCTTTCAGATTCGGATTGCCCGGCCCATAGTTAGTATAAAAATAACTAGTTTGATTTTCTAGGAATCAAAATGCTTCCAAAATGGCTATTTTCCTGTATGTGTATAAAAAATTTTAAAGTCGTGTAACTCAGTTAATATTGCTTGCCGCCGCCTAATTCTTTCAGATTCGGATTCCCCGACCCCAAATTAGTACAAAAATAACTAGTTTTATTTTTTAGGAATTTAGCCCAAACACCGAATTTATTCCGAATTTTGGTTTTATGCAATTGAAAATTAAAATGCATTATTTTCCGCCGCCCCAAAGCCAAAAAGTTTCCTTTTATAGTAAAAGGCAAATCTAAAGTTTTTTTCTAAAAAAAGTGTGGTGGCCAGTCCGAACCGATAATTACCAAATGATTTCCGATCATTATCTTAACAACTTAATTTGCCACATTACCGATAAAATTCCCAAAAGGGGTTCGTAAGTTGGAGATTTTGATTTGAGGACTGATAGGTACCTACTTTATTTTTTTCTAGACTTACGAAAAGACTTAAAAACATGATTTTGCATTACTTATTTTCTTATTTACTTAGCATTGCTACGACAGTATAATAGGGTGGCATACTTGACTTACTATATGTATATACATAATGTTGAAAGAGGTGTAGATTTAAAAAGAATTTGAGTTCGCAAAAAACACCAGGAATTGAACACCACAAAATCATTGAACAAACTTGTAAATAAAGTCATGATTATTGGACTGTGTAAATAGATTACGAAACGTTTGAAAGAGCGGCAAGAATTTTGAGCCAATATTTTGCAATATTTACATAAACAAGTGAAACCGATGACAAAAAGAACATTCCATTTGACAGTCGTGTTGGCCACATCAAACTTTTGCCATTTGGGCACCCACACAACATCAAGTTGACACAAAAACATTGGACACAGATCTACAAATTGAGTATTTCTAGAAGCAATTCATTGGACTCACCGTAATGTTGTAAAATCAGCGGCCAACAAAACACTATCCAAGCGTGGCCTTCTTGTCACGAGATACAAACTCAAACCACAAACTTTTGCTATTCAACAATCAACACACACGTAAAAACACGGATTCAAAAAATCACCACTCGAAAACAACTTAAACCACTAATCCGGCGAATCGATAAACTTATATCGGTATAAAAACAAGTAGAAAACTGATGGATCACCAATCACAACATACGAAAGTTTCACAACTGTTTATTTAAATAATTACGGAGCCATCGAGAAGCTACCGCGGCAAATGCGAGTTTTGAACTGACGAAGATAGTGCCGATGTGTAGCACCTGCGAATGGCGGCGCTAGCTTTCAACTCACACGGAAGATTGTGAGAGGGAGACGAGACATTTTTTCTGTTCGGAGCGCCGTTGAACAGAGGGAAACGGCATTATTTTAGTATGTCATTTTGATGCTGGAAAATCTGTGATGATTCGTTTACAGGTGTGGCAAGCCGTCGGTAAACAAAACACGAAGTAAGAAAATCAAAGTAGAGTTTTCTTTGGTTTTCTTAGGAAATAAATTTAGATTAAAATATATAAATTATTGTACCACAATAAAAACTAAGAGAGACACAGATTTTTTAAGTAAATATTTACTCAACTGCCGCACATTATTCTGGAAGATTATGGAAATTACTAGGATTAATAGAAATCTTTCGCCAAAAGTCACCGCGTACTAAATTTTTTTTTAAATGGCAGCATAAGATCGTTTGACAGGGCATATTTTTAACTTTGAATAAAAATGGAACATGAATGTATTTTTTACCTTTTACCATGTCCCCCCCCCCAAAGTAAATAATTGTTTCTTGATTGAAACGTATAAAAAGTGCGGCGGGAAAATATTAACTGCCATAGTAAAAAGGTAAAAATATTAGTTGCAATATTAGTTAGAAACTTGAAAGGATATTTCTTCTAACACAGCAAACTTATTTTGTGGCACCATTTTGCTAATTAGTATCAATAAAAAACCTTGAAGAAGTGAGCGTTGCTCACGAAACATGTTGGTTTTGTAAACAATAAAAGTGGTAAAAACGTAAAAACTAAGTAGGTATTTTATTAATTTGTTTGAAAGGGTATTGTTATGAGCCCCTACCGAATTACAGGATTACGTAAGAATCCATAAAATCAATCAAATTTAATACTTAGTAACTATTTTTTACGCTACGTAATTATTTTAATTCTGACAATCAATTAATTTATATATGTACAAAAATGTAAAAATCAGTAATTTTAAGTACATGTTGGATTACGATAGATTTTTTAAATATTTATATTGAGGGATCAGTAGGGTTTATCGGTCCAGCTAGGAGTTCTACCTAGCCGAACCCTCTAATATCTATAGCCGGTGAATTATTTTCTCTTTTGGTCTCTGGTTCGTTGACATGTTGTTCTTGTATTACTTATACAGTACTTGACTCGATGATCATTTGTGGAAAAGCGTTGTGGAAGGGTTTAGTTTTTCCTATGGGGAAGATTTAACCCGGACATAAAGTCGTTTGTTTTTGTTTGACGTTTTCGTCATTGGTTTTATGACTGAAATTATTCCTTCTCTGTACTATGTCGGACTACCAAAACCATGAAAAATTAGACTTAGGCGGTCAAAGACAAGTCAACATTAAATCAAATTAATCAAACCTTTGAAACGAGCCATATCATTATCATGTATTTCTTGATTATTGCGTTGATGAGAATTTGGACATATTAGAAAGTTGTCGGGATTGTTACAAAGAATGATTACTTTGGAACTCTGGTGCGGTGTTCGCAAAAAAATAAAATAAATGGTAAACCATTAGTAGGCCGCCTCTGCAGAATTTTTAATACCTTTCCGAGAGGGACGGGGATTACCCCTATAGTATGGGAGTAAGCGAGCCACAAGAGGACAGGTAGGAGGAAGGAGTCTGGAAAATGACAAAAGGTGTCCGCCGCGTTCTGCGCGCGTGGGAGAGAGTGCGCTGCTGTGACACATGCGCCCTTCAAACTGTACTTCCAATGGCGGGACGTGATAGGACTGTTCAAAATTACGTTTTTTTTTAATTTTAAGAATGTACGCATACGTTATGTTCATGTTGTAAATGCTTATTTTGCTACAGTGAAGGTAACAACATGCCTGTTTTGTGGTTATTTTAATTTTATTATTTTCATTGATTATAAGAAAAAGCATAGCATAGGTTTGAAAATAGCATGATATTTATACAAAAGGACCAAAATATCTAATATAATATTTATGTATAACGATTAATTATTATTATCGAACCCTGCTGGCAAGTAATACTTGTACAGCGCCCTCGAGGTTTAATAAAAAAACGGCGCTATACAAATTATTTAATTAACATTATTATAACATTTTATTGTAGATACACGGGACATTGTCAAAAGAAATAAAATGTCATAAGAAATACAAAACAATCCCTGGCACATGTACTATTTGGGGTAACAAGTTTGGCGGGACGTAGATCATATTTTTATTATTTACTTATTTGTTTAAATAAAGATAATATTTATAGGAAAAAAAAACAAAGGGATTTTTTAAAACATGATTTTTCAAATTATAGAAACAACATTGATGTAATAAAATTCGAATAATTTTGGTGGATAACTGTTGTTAACTTTCTTTTGTGATCGTGTGTAACCTACCTCACAAGAGTCTCAGCTGCTCCCATCTGGAGCCAGTGAGACTATGGTATCCCCAATTGGGGCATGTTGTGAGGCTGAAGGTAGTCGGGAGGGAAAGGAGGTGGGGAAGAGGATGGAGGGGAAGTACCTAGCTATTCAGATCTGGCCACCAAATACGGCTAAAGCCATTTCAAGCCATTCTGAATGGGTATCTTACACCAGGGTGATTCTGAGAGTATCTTCCACTCTGGAACGTGCCGCAAATATACTACATAAATCTTATTTTTATTGAAGATTTATTCATTTTGAAATAACATAAATTAATCAAATAAAATTTATTTGCCGACGCCAGGATTCGATCCCGCGACTTCCGGGTTGCGAGTCAAGATCCTAGACCACGCCGGTTGTCAATCCGTATTTTCAAACCCCGGTTTATACCTACAGTAGCAACGCCGAAAAGTTTTTTGATCTTTAGAAACATTCAACGTAATTATAGAAAAAAGACACTCAAATCTATTAGGTACCGTAGTGTATAAGTATATATGGAAATGTATGTAGTTTCAATGTCTTTGAACAGATGTCGTTATATATAGTTTTGATGTGTCTCAAAAGAGGTTAGTAAAGTTGTACTATATGAGAGAGTCAACTGTCTAATACCATAACGCTTACGAAAAGAGCCGATGATATTCGTTCGACATATCTGCGAATTGGTTAAGCGTATCAGAAAATGTATATATATATTCATAAGATTAAGAAATATTTTAAAACTCAACAATCTAAAAAGAGTATACTATGCACTAATCTAGTCATCAATTCAATATGGAATTATTGGATGGGGGGGGGGGTCATACAACAATATTCTAACTCCGATCAAAGTGATCCAGAAGCTAATCATTAAAGTAATCCTAAAGAAACCCTCCACTTATCCAACAGAAACGCTTTTCGCCGATTTCACGGTGCCTCGAGTAGAGAATATCTTCAAGAAAAATGTAATTATCCAAATTTACAAAGATAATATCATCAAAAAATTTGAAACCCATCAATAAAAAAGATATGAAGACAACTTCAAAATACCAAAATTTAATACCAAACTAATGCAAAACAATTATATCTATTTAGGAATAAAGTTTTTCAACAACCTTCCGATTGAAATAAAAAAAAAACCAAAGACATCAATAAACTGAAACTCAAACTGAAGCTACACTTCATCGGGAATAATTAACTTAATAATTACCTGTTTTTCTCTTTCTTTCTATGTATTATCAATCTATATTCATATCTATTTTATTTAGATTTTTCGAATTTCACTTAAGTGCATAATATTTTAGTATGTAACCGTATCCCATGTATGTACACCTACACTTATAGATAATCCAGAAGTTTCAATTGTTCACATTATATACTTACCTATTGGATAATGTTATTCTATTTCTGTTATAATTAGTGTAACTCGCTCATCAAGCACAAGAACTAGTTTCTTCTTTGGTGAGATTGCAATTTTAAATAATTTGTGTACCGATATGTAATTTATATAAAACCACTGTACTATATATCTATATTAAATAATAAAAAAAAAAATATATATATATATATATATATATATACTACCAGAACAAGACTAATATATACTACCAGAACAAGACAGAGCATTCCAATAAAATTTTCATCGTAAATAAGACGATAATAAACACGACTCTTAACCTGACGAACCGAAGTATCATTGAAACCCCCGATCATCAGAATTGTATTGTTCATCAGAGAAAACAACAGAACATCACAATTAGGTACTCTATATAATACCGAACGCACGAACAGGCACTGCTAGCCACCGAGTAGTCACCTTTGTAGTGGTAGGTACTTACCTTACTATGGTTATTGGTTACCTGTCCCGGTGTGCTCTGTCTCCGTACCGGGCACCGGCTAGTACCCGATTCATCCCCACCAACAACCTACCAACTATCTAACCCACCAACATGTTGCACTCATTTCCAATACCAACACAATACCCCTCAATACTGCTGTATTCTACTATTGTTATAATATTTAACAATGTTCCGCTATTATAATGATAATAATGTTTTTACGTGAATTTAAATGCCGACAAGATGAAATCGAATTGCTAATAGATACGTAGATACTTACTGCAATGTTCAATAGAGTAAATTGATTTCGAAATTACGTTTTTGCTAAGTTTTCTGAGACCAAATTATCTATCTATCCTTCGAGAAATGTCTATCTACATATACATAGTATAAAGGAACGCATTTGACATACTTTCACGAGTGATTCCTTACATTATTTGAAGTAAAAAATGTACCTAAATGAAATTTTGATCGCCGATAATTTTTTGAAAAGTTTTATTTTTTTTCATATTTTGTTTCAAAACTCAACAAAAAAATTCTCTTCACTCTACGTTTAATATCTACTGATTTTTTTTATGTTTTAAGTTTAATCAAAAATGTCACCAAAGACAAAAATTTCTTTTACATTTTTTACTCCAAATAATGTCAGAAATAACCGATTGTAAGTACCTATGTATTATATTATAATAAAGAGGAGTTTCCCGGTTTGGGTTTCTTTTTAAAACAAATCTACAGTTCTTTTCCGAAATTGGCGAAATTTTACTCACTTGATATTCAAAACAGGAAGACGGTCAACAGGGGGATTTTGAAAACCACCCTCACCCACATTCCAACCCCTTAAAGCAGAATTTTGATACTTCGTGATGAAATTTAAAAAAAAAAGGTAATAATAATAATAAAAAGAAAAAATAAGAAAATATACAGGCTTAGGAAATGAGATAAAAAGAATTTGGCATTCTCAGACTATAAAAATATTACAATTTTTTTGTTATTTCGGCTACTGGCATTATACTTAGGCCTCTCAATCAAAATTTATGCATATTAGATTTGTCAAAGAATTTTTTTATAAAAATGCAAAAATCAGTCATTTTAAATACACGTAGGATTACAAAAGATTTTTTAAATATTTATATTGAGGGATCAGTAGGATTTATAGGTCAAATTAGGAATTCCACAGAGCCGAACCCTCTGATATGAAAATATCTGGAGTCGGTGAATTATTTTCACATTTGGTCTCTGGTAGGTTGACATGTTGTTCTTGTATTGTTTTATATTTATAATACTTATATAGTGCAATGGCATAATCTGGATTTACTAGATGATCATTTGGGGAAGTGTGTGAAAGGGTTTAGTTTTTCCTGTGGGGAAAATTTAACCCGGACATTTAAATCTGGTGCATACTCCACGGAAATTTGAAATCCTGTATAAAATATAAATCGTTGAGAAGATTAAAAAGATTTTTTTTCTCCTGTTTTTTGTAGACCTAAAATTATTTTTTTTTCATTATAAAAATAACATTGCATGAATCTTTCAGAATAGTTGACATTTTTTGTAGATTTCTGTAATAATAGTATTTAATTTATTTTTAATTGTTCAAAAAAATGTCCTCTTAAAATACTTACACGTCGTCAAAGGCGCACTTATTTTTCTAGATATATTTCGACGATGCAGATCGAAAGAGAAAAAAAAACGAGTAAAATTACGTTTTTAACTTATTTTTGGATTTATTCTATATTATTTATTATATTTAGTCCTAACAAGTCAAGAAATGAACAACAGTATTCTCAAGACAATGCTTTTTGCAGATGATGTAGTACTGATAGCAGATAATCATTGTGACTTACAGAATAGCCTGGAAAGGTGGAAAAAGATCTGGAGGATAATGGCCTAAAAATTAGCAGGAAAAAGACTGAATATTTGTATTTGCCATTTGAAGACACACTGTGTAAGATGGAGTAACATTAGCCAACTGTGATTTATTTAAGTATCTTGGCTCACTAATACACAGAGACGGAGGTTGTGCAGCGGATGTCATCCATAGAATAGGTGTGGGATGGATTAAATTCAGATCCGTAACAGGAATATTGTGTGACTCCAAAATGCCTACAAAACTTAAAGGAAAGATATACCAGACTATTGTAAGACCCGCGATAATGTATGGCTCCGAATGTTGGACTATGTACAACTCCTACTCTTGGCAACTATACTTTTCCTTATATATGTCAATGACATGTTCAGTCTCCTTCTTAATGGAAATGTCATCTCATATGCGGATGACACAGTCATCATAATCGAAGGAATAACATGGACAGGAGTGAATATAGCTGCGAATGCTGACATTAACATATTGAAGGAATGGTTTGATGATAACTTACTTAGTCTTAATGTAGAAAAAACATCATATATACCTTTTCACCTTGCTGATCCTGTAACTGACTTCAATATTAGAGTAATAGTGCACAGTCGTTCGTGTAAAGGAGGAGAATGTAACGATAATTGTAAAATCCTTAAGAAAACCACAGATGTCAAATATCTAGGGATCACTATAGAAAGTAACATGAAATTTAAGAAACATGTCGAAAACTGTGTCAAAAGAATTAGAAAACTTACTTACATATGTATACATTTAAGAAATATCCTAAGTCATTCAAATATTAAAATGGTTTACTTTGCTTTCGTGCAGTCAGTACTGCAGTACGGCATTATCGCATGGGGAAGCATCTATAAGAATAATCTTTATCCGATAGTAACGACACAAAAAATGATCATCAAAGTTATTATTAAAAAACCAAGAATTTTCCCAACCAACGAACTTTTTCAAAAATTTAAGGTCATACCGGTTTCAAAACTATTTCAAAAAAGCGCTATTTTAACAGTTTTTAAAGAATCTGAAGTGTCCTTAACACGAAGTATAAGACCTAGAACATCTGGGAACTTATATGTACCTAGATGCAACACGACAGCTGCACAACACCATTATGAATACGTAGGCCCAAAGCTATATAACGAATTACCCAATGCAATAAAAAGTTAGAGAAACTATCTTAAATTAAAAAAAAAACTCGCGTTGTATTTATACAGATAAGCAACAGATTATCTTATTTGTATCGATGATTTTCAGATACAATCTGTTTCCAATATTTTGCTGATATTATATTTCTATAATATTATGTATTTTTCTAATTTTACAATTTTTTGTAATATCTTACAGTATTTTATTTTCATTTTTGTAACAAATTATCTACAAGCAGTTCTAAATATAAGTACTTAGACTAGCTCCCCAATTAGACCCGAGAATATTTCTCTACTGATTGGGTAACCATAAAAACTGATAATGTACCATAAAACTGATAATGTAACATTATTATTGTAAAAAAAAAAAAAAACTCAAAACAGCAGAAATGCGAATGCTTAGATGGTCGGCAGGAGTATCACTAAAAGATAAAATTAAAAGTTCACGCATTCGTGGTAGCCTGGGTGTCGCAGACATAAACAGTAAGCTGGAGGAACGACAGTTGAGATGGTATGGGCACACAAGACGGAGACCATCAGACCACACAGCGAAGCAGGCAATGTCTATGGAGCTTCATCGACAGTCATCTAGAGGAAGACCGAAGAACTCCTGGATGATTCATTGCTCCAAAATACTTCAGAGAAACGGCCTGAATGAAGGTGATACCCAGAACAGAAGAAATTACAACCTGAGAACGAGAAGAGCCGACCCCATCAGCCTACCTAGGCAATGAGTTGGGACAGCGCAAGGAAGAAGAAAGGACAGTATTTCAAATTTCCACAATCATATTATAATCATAGGAAACTGATTCCGTCAAAAGAGCAACTCCTTTGATAAGAAGGCCCGAATATATTATTATAGTCGCAATTGATTTCATGTACTTTACTTTGCCATTTTGACTGCTTAATTTCATTATTTACTTCATAGAGAGGAGCGGCTCAGTACGCTGTGCGGGCGTCATTTGATAGCACTAACTTGTTAGCGCATACCCTTTAACTCTAAACTCTCACCAATAGTACTTCATTACTATGCACTGTGACCACTAGAGGGATAAATTGATAGAAATGTTTCAGGGCTTGTCCTAGTACCCGAAGTAAGCTAAATGTCGCCTTACTTCTGGTGAAATTGATCAAACGTTCTCAAATATCGAAATTCTTTCTTTGGCTGAAAATAAATTTCCTCGACCTCTTGTGGGTAGTACACAATATTAGAATGTATTATTTATGGTTCCATGCCTACTCAGAATGAAACCAACTCAGAAACACCTCAGAAAGGTCATTAAAAGCTATGAAAAAATAATTTTAAAATAGCCGGTAACCCTAACCTAACTTAACCATTTTTTTAACATCTCTCTTAATGACCTTTCTGAGGTGCTTCTGAGTTGGTTTCATTCTGAGTTGTCCTGTCACCATTATTTATATGGGGTACCCGAACCTCAAATATTTAAATGAAGTATTGCAGTGTCACACCTGATTTGAGGTGGGACAAGGGATGAGGTGTAAGAAAACGAGGTGAAGACACTGAAAAAATTAGCGGGAGCGGAAAGTCAACTAGCCAATATTAAACCTGGAGCCCAGGAGTCCAAATGTCTTACCTATTTAAATTGACGACAATAGTTTTATTTAAAAGCGGTAGTCAAAACAAACATATTAGAAAGAAGACACATAGGTAATAGATGAATAAACTAACTTGCGAACTCTATGAATGTAAGAGTGACCAGAAAACTCAGAAACATGTAACTTCTACATCTATTTTGGAAAGTCGTTAAAAGTGATGATTTTTTGGTTAATAGGCCACTTGCATCACATTTTTTTAAATATTTTTTCCGGTTAGGCAAATATTCTAAGACACCTGTATTTTTATTTTTTATTTTAATCGTGTTTTTGAAACCCTGGCGATATTTTGAAAATTTCAATCCGAAAAATCAGACTATTTTTTATAAACCGGAAAGACGGGACATAATTTTATGGGTGCGAAAAAACGATAATTACATAGCCGAAAATCATTTAAAAAAAACGTTTTCCACAAGAAAGGGCACAGGAGAATAACGAGGCATACCAAAAATATTACATCTCATAAATATTTTTTCCTTAATCCATCTTATTGATCATAAATCATTATAATGTTCAACGACTATATTACTACATCAAATGAAATATACTTGTACTTGTAAATTACAATAATAATAAAAATATGTAAAATTTGATTTTGTTAAAATCAGCACCACTACCATTATACCTCTACCTCTAAACATTTACAGACATCGTGAAATGTACGGGGTTCTCTTCATAACATCTGTCAAAAAGTCAAACCAATTGATAAGTTCGCAGAGAAGAAACAATAAATCTAGTGAACGTTAAATGTAAAATTCAAAAATTTGCCCGAAATCAAAGTTTTGCCATATAAAAAAAATAAATCAGTGTGGAATTTTACAAAATTAATAGGAACATTTTCGGAGACGGGACATTTTCATGTAGTGACGTCGCGGGCCCAAATAATGGAGTTATTTATAAAAAAAAAAAAAAACTGTACATTTCTAAAAAAAATTACTAACATGTTCGTAATCTTAGTAAAAAAATCGATCTACACGATTTTTTCCAAGTCGTTATGAAATCCATGCAAGGGGCCTATTGGTTAAATAGGTTACGTTAGATTAGGTTCGGGGCTATTTTCATTTTTTTTTCATAACTTTTAATTTAATTTGAGTAGTTAATTCACGTCTGAAAACTTTTTTCTTTATGTAACCTTAGCGTAATTTTTGTATGAGTATCTATTATAATAATTATAATATCTATTATAATTTTTTCATATTATAATTAAAATTCTTTGCTCTTAAAAGGACACGCTCTTAAAAAAGGACACGTTCTATAAAAAAGTCAAATTTTTCATGTATTTTGGTGACCTGACAGTTGATCCCCCGCGTGCATTTTGTAACAGATATGAGAAAAAAAATATTTTTTGGAAAATCAACCCCCTGCCTTAGGCCGCCCAAGTGGTTTACTACATATGTTTGGTAACTTAGCGGGGTGTTGATGCCATTTATAGGGTAAGGTTTTTCCAGGTCTTGGCGGCAGATGCACCTTCCCACCAGCTGTATAGCGGGTTGGATTGGGAGAGGCCAGTCGGACTCTCTCCACCTATCGCCTTTCACAGCAGTGGGAGGAATGGGTTCGTACGTCGTCACTCCTGGACACACTGACCCCCAATTTCCTCGCACCCCTCTTACCTTCTGCCTTCCCAGAACTTCCTCTCCTCAAAAAGACCATTCAAAGATATCATGACGTACTTTAATTGATACTTACATACTATGCAATACTGCCGCCATGGGTAAAACCACAATACTCTCCTTGAGAGCAGCGCCGGATCTGCCATACGTTCAAAAACGTGCAAAAAACCTGGCGCCAACTCCGAAGGGGCGCCGTGAGAAAATAAATATTGTATTAAAATTTAGTTATAATATTCCCTGAATCGTTTCAAAATTACCCATAGTACGAAATAATTATTACGCTCTAGCAACACTTTCCAAAGAAACAGAATGCGCACGCATAAATAAACCAGTCTACGGCTTACGAATTTATAGTCAGTTACAGAATTTTTTTACAAATTCCATATATTTAGTTTAAACGTAAGATCTATTTTTCCATATATCTTTTACCGTCTTTTACGACGAATGGGTGCGATCCAAATTCAATAACCAATCACAGCGCGATGTTTTTGTTCAAGAGAACAAACAAACCGACCGCCTTTCAAATAAGCGTACGCTCGCTATTGTTTTATTTTGTACGATTTAAGTCTCTAGGAGAAGGTAGTTAAAGACCATTTTCTTATGAAATCTTCAGTAAATTCCATTAACAAAAGCATCGCACGGTTTGCAGGATGCAACGTGTTACGAGTTGACAGTTTGGTCATTGCAGATCATTGATTTGACATATTATTTAAAGTTCATGTATAATTAATATCTATTAGATTTGTTGGATCTGTTATTTTGCGGTGTCAGTGTAAGCGTCTTTCGTAAGCCGTTGATACCATACGTCAGTGTTTAGTGTTTGTTCGCTCAATTTGGTGTTTGTTCGCTCAACACGGGAAATGCAAGGTACAAATTTGAGGTTATATTCTTATTAGTCAGAAGCTGTAGATACTATTCTTGTGTTGTACGTTGCCATGAGAACGTATTTGTATTTGCTTTTTCTATTAAAATTCACGTTGGGTATATACATAAACGCAGTAAATCTCAAGAATGTCTAATGGATCTAGTTCAGCTAAACCACCCGCATTGTCTCGTAACCTATATTTTAAAACATGGTACGGGCACAAACAAACAATTCGTTGTATTATTTTAAAGCATAACTTGCAAAAAGAGTTTTTCCTAAAATAATTAAAATAGCACCATAATTTTATGTTTACCCAATAGATTCAGAGAGTACAGGGCTCCTGGCGATTCTCGCTTTAAAAAAAACGAGTGTGAGAGCTACCGCCAGGTCACTTGGAAAAGTTACACCCTTTATATGTCTTGATTTTATTTGATAAATTAGTGTAAAAAAAATAAAATTAAATAAAAAAAATAAAAAATTGGGGTGAACGAATTTTTAATCAAAATAAAAATGTAGGGGGGGGGGGCGCCATCGGTACCTACTGCACAGGGCACCAGATTTCGTAGATCCGGCCCTGCTTGAGAGTCTCAAGGACGATGCTCTATTTTTGCTCGGCGGAGAAACTTTTATATAAAACAAGCGAACAACTCAGAGATTCTCTTATGATGTGTGAACAAAATACTACTAATAACACATTTATATACAGTGTCTTATTGTTAACATTTTTATGTATTACTGGTTCTTATTATGTATGTAAACTGAAAACATATGTAAATTTTATGTACGAGAATAGAAAAAAAAATACAAACAACATCCTGAATGATGACATATAACAGGCCCTGAGAAAAAATATTATTTTCAGAGATGTAAAAATGCATTGTTTTATATGTTGAAGCCAAGGGCGGGTTTAGGGGGGGGGGGGGGGGGGCACGTGCCCCCCTAGACGGTATTTTGTGTACATTTGTCCTGAAGAAGGAACGTTAGTTCTGAAACCGGCCGGATTCACTCAAATATGAAAGTGGTTCAAACAAAGTTAAATTGTTTCATTTATTTAATTTTTGATTGTTTTGATACTTTCATAAACCTTCCTATACTTACTTGCACTTGTAACTTGTAATACTTACTTGTAATTGTTGAATTTTTTGCCCCTTGTGCACGTCCAGAAAAAAAATCCTAACAGTAATTGTTGATTTTTTTGCGCGTCCGCCACTTGTGCCCCCCCCCCCCAGAAGAAAATCCTAACATTAATTATCGATTTTTTTGCCCGTCCGCCCCTTGTGCCCCCCCCCCAGAAAAAAAATCCTAGATCCGCCCTTGGTTGAAGCAGTTGTAGATGGTAGTAGAGTAGTTTCATCATTATCTTCGAGATGTAAAAAAGGTAACAAAAGTGCATTGTTTTATATGTTGAAGCAGTTGTAGATGGTAGTAGTTTCACAATTATCTTCGAGATGTATAAAAGCTAACATAAACAAAAATTTTAACAAAACAAAAAAACGACTTCAAAAATGCACTAAAAAGTAAAAAAATAATTTCGTATTCTTCTACAACTTAATAATCATCTTAATTTTTCTACTCATCAATATGTAGGTACGATTGTTATTTTTGGAGTCGGTGCCAGCCAGTTTGTAACTACATAGGTACATAGTTATAGGTGAGATGTGCTTGTGTTGCACCCGCGACTTGACGAGGAGAGAGCGGGGCCGCGGCGGGAGGGGAGCTGTCAAGTGAAAACACCGGACCGGGTACCTTGGCTGGCACCGACTCCAAAAATAACAATCGTACCTACATATTGATGAGAAGAAAAATTAAGTTGATTATTAAGTTGTAGAAGAATACGAAATTATTTTTTTACTTTTTAGTGCATTTTTTGAAGTCATATTTTGTTTTGTTAAATTTTTTGTTTATTTTTTGATTTTTAGTGAAGCTGAAGTACACTAACTAATTTGTCTGAATATGGGTAGACCTACTAAACGTGCTACTCATATGATGCAGACATTACTTGAGCATAACGACGTTACGGTAGGTGACTCAAAGATCCGGATAGCCTATATCTACCGGATCTGCCGGATCTGCCCTGATGATGGACACTGCAACGCTGTCCGAAACGTTGGCCAAAGAAGGAGGTAGCGCAGCACGGCATAACACCCCAAAAACAAATAACGAAAATACTATTGGCCGTAAAAATCTAAAAACGTATCAGCCAATAAAAGATTCGGCCGAGTATCGTTAATTTGCTCCTAAGAATTGAAGAGTTCCGTTACTTTGTCATGGATCCCATAATCAGAACCTAACCAAACTCTCACCAAACTACCCTTGAAGTACATCCTTTCAAATAAAAAAAAGAATCGTCGAAATCAGTTGGCTTGATATTGAGTTATTCGTTCATTTGTCGCGCACATACTTAACGCAAATTTAAGACTTATATGGTTTTCTCATGGATGCCATTGTCAGAACTGGACCAAATTGAAATGGGACCACACGGAAAGCACCAGCTTTCAAATAAAAAAACGAATCATCAATATCGGTTCACCCAGTCGAAAGTTCTGAGGTAACAAACATTAAAAAAAAATACAGTCGAATTGAGAACCTCCTCCTTTTTTATGTCGTTTAAAAAGTGAATTGTCTTATATGTTGAAGCAGTTGTAGATGGCAGTAGAGTAATTTCACCATTATAAGATCCTCGGGTACAGGATGCTTCATATTAACTTCCTGTAGTTTTGGTCAAAATGGGGCCCTTTGGACAAGATTTGTACAAGTGCACTGCTGCCCGCTATCATCCTGCCAATGATGTGCCTCTGGTGCCTGATGATGAAACTAATTCTAGCAGCACATTTCTAGGGATTATATCTATTCACTGTTTGCGACACTATTGCATAGTACTCTGTGTAACGTGTGGACACCAATCAAGCCCAATCAAATCCATTGGTAATAATTGGGCATTGAAATAGGGCCGCGGAGTTTCTAGCATCCAGTACCTAGCTCATTCAGTTTTGGGACCGTGGTTGGTTGGGTTGGTCCTATGGAGTCTCCAGAATTAAATTTGTGTATGTTTTTATATATTTGGTCGCTATTTACTGTCTGTGATGTGATGTGAAGACTGAAGACTGTCTAGAAATTGTGACCAAAAATTATAATCGGATATCTACTAATAATTAGACACTCGGTAAGGGAAACATGCTTTGTCGCTGTCAGTAATTTACAATGTTTGGTGTTTTTTTGTTGTTGATGTTCGTTTTTTAGGAAAATAATTAATATTCAAAAGACGTAGAATGATCCAAGGATACAATATTACCACAAATGTGGGGTGATATTAAAAAAAACACCGGTGACGTAATTATTTATTTTATCTTAATCTATGAAATAAGTAAATACCAACCGAACTAATATCGTTTATCAACGAGAAAATTCAGAATACCAGTAAAATAGGGTGATATTTATTAAGTTTCAACTTTAAAACTAATGATCTTTTTTCGTAATTTATTTTGTCGTACCTACTGCAGGGTCTAGGTAAATTAACTGAATTGCAGTTTTTTTAAATCAATTTTTCGAATTCGATTGTTCGAAATGCAATTTTTAGAACATCAATTGACCGAAACACTAGTTTTTCGAATTGATGTAAGTATGTATACACAGTGGCGTAGCGAGGGGGGGGGGGACCGCCCCGGGTGCCACCCGAAGGGGGGGTACCACTCGACCAAGATATTGCATACACGTCGCCAAGATATTGCATACACATGAACACGATCTGTTATTTATATTTTCGTAACTCTATGGCTCCCCGTGGAGTACCCCGAATTCTGTGTCGGTCGGTCTTTTATAGGAGGAATAGCCTATATTCTGAAATTCTCTAGCCACCCCACCCCCCTAGGATGGACCAATTTTAACTATTAACTAATCTAACCTAACCTAACCTAACAGTATCTCGTTAGTCATAAGCAAGTGAAATATAAGTTGGAAAAGTTGATTAACAAATTCGAAAAATGTGACTTTCGGCCAATAGGCCACTTGCATTAAATTTTTAATTTTTTTTTCTGGTTTAGGCAAATATTTTAAGACATTCTGTATTTTTTTTAATCGTATTTTTGAAACCCTGGCGATTTTTTGAAAATTTCAATCCGAAAAATCAGACCATTTTTTATAAACCGGAAAGACGGGACATAATTTTATATTTTTATATTTATTTTATTAAGCTGAAAATCATTTAAAAAAGAACGTTTTCCACAAGAAAGGGCACAGGAGAACAACGAGGCATACCAAAAATATTACATCTCATAAATATTTTTTTCCTTAATCCATCTTATTGATCATAAATCATTATAATGTTCAACGTCTATATTACTAAATCCAATGTAAATATACGTGTACTTTATAATAATAAATAAGAATATTATAATATTTGATTTTGTTAAAATCAGCACCACTTCCATTATACCTCTAAAACACGTACAGACAGCGTAAAATGTACGGGGTTCTCTTCATAACATCTGTCAAAAAGTCAAATCAAATGATAAGTTCGCAGAGAACCAACAATAAATCTAGTGAATGTTAAATGTCAAACTCAAAAAATTCGCCTGAAATCAAAGTGTTGCCATATAAAAAAATAAATCAGTGTGGAATTTTAAAAAATTAATAGGAACATTTTCGGAGACGGGACATATTCATGTAGTGACAGTCATGGGCCCAAATAATGGATTTATGTATTTAAAAAAAAAAAAACTGTACATTTCTAAAAATTTTTATTAAAATTTTCGTAATGTTAGTAAAAAAAATCTATCCACACGACTTTTTCCAAGTCGTTATGAAATCCATGCAAGTGGCCTATTTCTGTTCGAAAAATTAGTTTTTCGAAAAACTGAAATTCGAACAATTGATTTCGAAAAATTGAATTCGAAAAACATGTCTGCTCCCCCTATTGCACATGTTAAAAATGTATGTCAATCATCCAGTTGATTAGGCAGACATCTCCGAAAAATCGCAATTTGAGTTGAAGATGCAATTATATATAATCTGTTACCTACAATACCTACTGAGATTACTCAAAAACACCATCAAATCAATTATAATGCAGAAAGACTTGTGAATGAAACAAGAAAATTGTAGTTTTCTGTGTCAAAAGTAGGATATTTTAAATTAAATGAAATTTTAAAACGTCATACTAATGAATCGGACTTTTATGCTTCCCGGTGTTATTTTATAATGAACTAACTAACTAACTAACTAACCATCACGCCGTTTCCCCGCAGGGGTAGGCAGAGAGGACGGACCGCCAAACATCCCGGTCTTGGCACACATTCCTTGCCTCGTTTACATTCATACAACGTCTCATACATTCTCTTCTATTATTCTGACTCTTGACATGGCCCGACTCAAGTATCTGATTCACTTGGTCGTGCCATGTCTTTCTTGGGCGTCCTCGACTTCTACCATTCACATCTGCGTCATATATTCTCCTTACACTTCTTTCCTCGTTCATTCGCTCTACATGCCCAAACCATCGGAGCGTTCCTTTCTTGATCTTACTCATCACGCTTACATCAGCCTTGCATTCTTTGCGGATTTCCACATTTCTCACACGATCATACATGCTTTAACTCACATACGCCTCGGGGATCTCTTTTCTACAGCGTTCAGTCTACTTTCATCCTTCCTCTGCCAGTTCCATGCCTCTCTGCCATACATCAGGGTAGGTACCAATACTCCATTATGGACGGCTAGTTTCGCGTCTTTGGACAGTTTTTTGTTGGTGCCAACGGCGTTCAGTCCTCCATTAATAGAGTTACCTGCATTCACCTTCTTTCAATATCTCTATCAGCCTTCCCATCTCTCGTAAACATACTTCCCAAATAAACGAACTCATCCACCTGCTCCAAGTATTCATAATTCACAACTATATTGCATACTGTTTGCGTACTCTCTCTTTCAAACACCATGACTTTAGACTTACTTACATTCATCATTAACTCATTCTTCATACATACTTCGTTCATCCTTGACACGAGAGACTGTAGATCTTCCATACTGTTAGATATCAGCACCGCATCATCAGCATACAACAGGCAACATACTTCCAGATTACTCAATTTCGCGCCCAATCCCATCTCTTTCAATTCTTGCATACAATTATCCATATATAGATTGAATAACCACGGCGACATTACGCAGCCTTGTTTAACACCTTTTGTGATGTCAAACCACCCCGTAAAATCGCCGTTCACCCTAACACATGCAACGCTTCCCTCATACAGAGACGCAATTGCCTGTATGAGATACTTATTCACTCCATACTTGGACAATACCTTCCATAGCTTTTTCCTGTCAACTCGGTCGTATGCTTTTTGTAGGTCTACAAAGGCACAGAAGAGTTTCTGTTTTTTGCAAGAAACTTCTCAGTGAGCATACGCAATGAGAAAATCTGGTCCATGCACCCCCTTCCACTCATAAAAGCACCTTGCACATCCCATATTTTATCTTTTGTTTCCATTCTTACCCTTTCAATCAATATTCTACCATACAACTTGCCCACTGTACTAAGAAGACTAATAGCCCTATGATTCCCACATTCCATACGTGACCCTTTACCTTTGTACAATGGCATGATTACAGCCCTTCTCCAATCTAATGGCGTGTAACCCTCCTCTAACCATGTGAGAATATTACGGCTATCTCCTTTAAAGTATTCGGCAGCAATGTTGTCGAAACCCACAGCCTTACGATTTTTCATACCTTTAATAGATCTTTTTATTTCATCCATGCTGATTTTGGTAACATTCACTCCATCATCGCTCATAACCGATTCACCGCTGGGATGACAGTCACTCGGGTTACTTTCGAAGACTTCCTGGAAATATTTCATCCATCTCTCTTTAATTTCATTCTCATTCGTCAAAATTTATCCATCTTTCGATTTTATCACTTTCATGCTTCCGTTCTCTGGTCCACTCCGGGATCTTTTGACCTCCTTCCAAAACAGTTTTATGTTTTCTTGAAAGTGGTTTGTCATTTTGATTACCTCTTCTTCTTCCAGTCGTTTCTTTCGTTCTTTCACTCCAACACTTACTCTTTTCTTGCATGCCTTATACACTTCTTTCGCTCGATCTCTCTCTTCGCTTGAAACACTGCCAGTCGCTATGAGATGTAACCATGCTTTCTTCTTCTCTGAGACCAGTGCTTTGATCTCATCATCCCACCATGCATCACCTTTTTTCCTACCTTGCTTACTTATTCCACACACGTCTCTAGCAGATTCGCATAGACTCACCTTAATGTGGTTCCATGCTTCCTCTATGCTTAGACCGTTCATTTCCTTCTCATTCAATCTCATTTCTGCACAATTCTCATACTCACTTCTGACATAATCGTTTTGTAGTTTTTCTATTTTGACTCTTGTTGGAGCTGATACCGTTTTCACCTTAGAGCGCCAGCCGCGAAAGACTGAAACTGACCACTTTTGACACCACCAGAAAGTGGTCAGTTTCAACCTCAGCCCCTCTGAAAACCCTTGTGTCCTCGGTAACGGCTCTCAACCTAGAGTCAATTACTACAAAATCGATTATTGATCTTTCATTTCCTCTTTCCCACGTATACTGATGGATACCTTTATGATCGAAGAAGGTATTGGACACAAAAAAAGGTTCCACTCTAAACATACTTCAAGTATTCTGTTCCCATTATCATTCGTTATTTTATCCCCGAACATACCTAAGGCCGAATCAAATCCGTCACGTCTAATACCAACCCACCCGTTCAAATCGCCCGCCATTATAATCCTTTCATTCAACTCTTTTAGTCTCATTACATCATTCACACCAGTCCAAAAATCATCTTTCACTTCGTCACTTTCAGAATTAACAGGGGCATAGCAAATAATAAGAAACACCCTAGTCAAACCAATTTTGAATCGGATCCACATTATTCTTGGAGTTACACATTCAAACTGCAACATACATTCAACCATTCTGGGAGACAGTAGCGCTGCAACACCCTGACAAGCCCTCTCCGTATCTGGTCTCCCAGACCAGAACTTATCATTATGCTGCAATGTACCGCTCTCTTTTTTCATACTCTCACTTATACAAAGTACATCCAAACATTTGCCTTTCATTGTATCACATAATTCATTCATCTTTCTTTCCATCCCTCCTCTTATATTCCATGAGCCAATTCGGCATTGCTCACGTTCCTTCCTCCTCTTTGCGCCACCGAAGGGTTGGCGATGTGATGGATAGCGAGTCTCATTGACATCTGTGTCTGCCATTCCCTTCCACGGACTACTTCTTACAATCTAGCTTAACATCCTTCATCTAACTTACTCTACTTAATCGAACTTAATCTAACTTAATCTATCTTAATCTAACTTAATTTAACTTAATATAACCTAATCTAACTGAACCAAACTTAGTCTAACTTGCACATACGCAAAAAACAACCATAATAAAACGGAAATTCATATCGACTATTGTGAAAAACAAAAACAAAAGACATGAAATTAACACTAGAGAGAGAAAAATAAATATATGTGTGTATATCTTGTCACTGTAAAAGGGATATTATTATTAATTATTGTTTTAAACCACTTTCACTTGAGTTTTTTTATGTAGCCAATTTAATGACATTTTTTTAATGACTCCGTATGTATGGTAGGTACCTACTGGTAGAAAAAGGGCGCGGGTTCAGTACAATGTCATACTAGTCCGAGAGTTATGGATTATAGAAATGTTTCATACAATGTCTTATCCCTCTAAAATGTTTATAATATCACTCCCTATCAGGAACAAAGTCATCCTTCCTTGTGTGCGGAGGCGGTAGGCGGGCGGTGTGGCAGCGGGAGAGGCATCTTGTTTATAATATCAATATTTATTATTTTATATCATATTCAATGTGTAAATACATGTACATTTGTAAACAATATTTGATTTTTAGGCATTCGAACATTGTTTTTTCTTTTTATCTCAAAACATAGTAGGTATTTGGAGTTTTTTTAACATTATCTCCACACAGGAGACCCTGACGAAAATAATTCCCCTCAGGATCTATGTCATCTTTGGGGATACTGTGTGGAGGGTATTTTTTAGGAAAGGAGGGGGGGGGGGGAAGCTCTAGGAAGGAAAAGGTATTAGTGGTGGGTAGGAATCTGGGGGTCATTGTGTCCAGGAGAATGCGATGTTCCGAGAGAATACGACAGGAGAAGTCAAAGAGACTCTCTCAACCACTCCCTCACGATGCTGGTAGGCAGACGCATCCGCCGTCAAGACCCGGACAAACGTCACCCCATGAACCCGGGCACCCCTGCTAAGTCACCAAACGTAGCGAACAACTTGGGATGACCTATGGCAGAGGTGTTGGTTATCTAATAAATGATTCCCGGGGCGGCCTCAAAAAAATAATAACATGGTGACATAAAACCAGCTTTCGGAGTGGGGCGACTTTGAAATGACGTTAATTTGTAAGCTTGTCACAATGATACGCCAATCCCCAAAAAATCGAAAAAAGCGAGTTCGAATATTCAAGTCACTAGTCACTACACAGAGAGTCCCAAAAGTCAAAGTTGTCCCTTCGAGGGCTACTAGGCCAACTCATAATGGACCAGATTATCATAACATGACTAGTAAAATGTTGTTGGTTTTATCAGCCCTTTAACTTAAATGGATAACGTTAAATTTTGGAACCTATATATATATATATATATATATATATATATATATATATATATATATATATATATATATATATATATATATATGTATATATATTATTTTGATGACATAAATGACACGAAATTATTATAATCGTTGAGGAATTTATAAAATGTACTAACATTACTCTTCGTCACTGAAAATATATGAAAACAGCTTCACAATTAAATAAGTCAACGTGTCCAGGAGTGATCGACGTATGAATCCATCCCTCCCACTACGGTGCAAGGAGATGGGTCGAGGGAGTCCGGCTGGAGAAGTCTTGGTTAGGTCTCCTTCAACCAGTCTCTCCCGATTCGGCCCACCTCGTAGTAGGTGGGATAACGCACCCCTGCTAAGTCACCAAACATAGCGAAACAATTTTTTTAATTATTTTTTTTATATGAATACCTTACAAGAGTCCCAGCTGCTCCCGTCTGGAGCCAGTGAGTCTATTGCGTCTTGCATCCCCGATTGGGGTATGTTGTGAGGCTGAAGATAGTGGGGAGGAGAAGGAGATTGGAAAGAGGAAGTACCTGGCTATTCAGATCTGGTCACCAAACACGGCTAAAGCCATTTCAAGCAACGTTTCAATTCTGAATGATGGTCTTACACTCTGTACCAGTATCTTCCACTCTGAAACGTGCCGCAAATATACTATATATTAGGTAATTTAAATGAATTAATCGTGAAATAACACAAATTAGTCAAATAAAATTGATCCCGCGACCTTCGTATTGCGCGTCAAAAGCCTTACCGCTAGACCACACCGGCAGTCAAACACTTGAGGTGACCTAGGCAAAGATGTTGGTTATCCAATAAATGGTTCCCGGGGTGACGGTACCCATACCCGCCTCCCAGATTCCATGGTGCCAGTGGGCATCTTTTATTTGCATCATTTAAGGCATCCTAAATTGGAGGTTTTTGTGAGATGGATATAAAGCGTGGGTGTGGAAGAGAAAAGGGCTGTGTATAAAAATTCTCACCCGATATTTGGAGATCAATTGGTAGGTCAAAATAAATTGATTTTACAAATACAATAATTAAACATTAGCTCTACGAAATAAACACTGAAAATATTCTCCCGAACCTTGAGACCAATTTGAACAGAAATAATAATTTGTAAATTTTCTTTAATCATTGAATTGTTAATTACATAATTTGAGGATTTTTTGGCCATCATGCTAGACACATGCCCGTGTTGTGATGATAATGATTTATGGACTGATATTCTCTCGTAACCACTCGAGCGATTTTTGGCATGTTATGGCAAGATTGCAAAACGACTTGAGCGATCTTTTGCCATAATGTGCCAAATTTACCTTTCTTTTGTAAATCATTTATATATATTTTTTTCAAACTTTCTGCGATCACATTGTAGAAAGCTGACATAATCCTTTCCCATTTTATCAATACATGTCTCAAATCCACTTCCTGTGGCCGAATCTAAATTCTAATATTGTTTATTCTCGTGGTAGTTCGCTATGTTTGGTGACTTAGCAGAGGTGCCCGGATCCATGGGGTGAGGTTTGTTAGGATCTTGGTGGCGTATGCGTCTGCCCACCTACTGCAATCCACGGATCGGGAGAGACTGGTAGAGGGAAGTCTTTTGACCCCTCCAGCAGGACTATATGGTAGGGATAGATTCATACGTCCGTCACTTCTGGACATACTTACAGTTTGCCAAATAAGAGTAGAAAATATAGGAGGCCGCCACTGTTGTTCAAATGACGACAAATACTAAAAATACAATCATGGTGGTAATCTAAAGATGTGTAACCTACATTTTTATTAAAAATTAAAAAGGCATAAAAGTGACAAAAAATATTTTTTCATTGCAATATGCACCCGCTGATCTCAAAATTAGAATTATATATAGGTATATTATCATTATAAGTTTTTCAATTTTGTTTTAACATAATGAAGAATAACGATATTCTAATGAAATGCGAGTATAAAGCACACTTTAGAAATTGCTCACATTTATTTAATATTAGCTTAATTAGCTAGCGTTGCTCGGGCTTGATCATGTCTCTAATTTTAGATCTGAATATATTTGACTCATTCAGATCTAAAAGCAGTGTAACTAAACTCACCATTATGATTCTTCCTTTCTACCTACTGTTAAATTCAAATTTATGTTAAATTAAATGAAAGCCATTCACTTTGTAAAACACGATTTAATCAAATTTATGTCATTAAACATATTTTATTAAAGTAATTACATGGTTGCATGAATCAGCAAAGTTTTCGCGAAAATTCATAGTAAGTATGTATGTAGCCTACACAACAGTGTTTACCGTGACAACAGTGTTTCTCGATTTAATTTTTTTAAAGATCAAAATAATGTTTTTATTAAACGTGTATAGGTACAGTGTTCTGTATTTTCAGAGTCGTTGCACTTTAAAAGAATATTTGACAGGTAAATTGGTGTTGCCAGCCTACAAATTTTGTTGTTCTATTTTTTATATTTTCTATTCTTATTTGACAGACTTTACCCACAGATTCCTACCCACCCCTCATAACTTTTTTCCTTCCCAGAACTTTCTCTTCATTATTTTCCTAAAAATACCTTCCACGCAACATCCCTAAAGATGACACAGGCCCTGGACTAATATAAAAAATGTGTGGAGTTAATATTAAAAAAATCTCAAATTAACAAATTACATGATTTTTTAACCTACTTATTATATACAATAGCCGTTATTACTAACTTACACGATCTTTTAATTTACTAATTGAGCCAGAACTCCCTCACCAAACACAAGAGCATTGTCTCTTTATGGTGAGGAAAGGCAATTTTTTATTTTTTTGTTAACCTTATGTAACTATGTAACTGATGTAACTTTATATGTATTTTTAATAAGCTTTGCCAATAAAAAAAATTAAAAAAATATATAAAAAAACAAAAAAAACGAAACTAAAGTTCTTTCTCGAACGTGCGCTTGTTAAAATTGTGCTTGCTTTGTTCTATTTTTATTATAATTATAATCAATCAGTTTATATGTATATTTCCATATTAAAATTCGAAGGTATAATTTTTTATGTAGATGGAACACGGTCGCTCGTCTCGTTTTTCAATTATTTTTGCGATCACTCAGGTGGTTAAGGCTGAAAAAGATTTTTATATTTTTATTTATAAGGATATTTATATATTATATACATTTTTTATATATTTATGAGGGAGCGGGCCGGATCGGTAGAGACGGGACGAGAAATAAAAGGCGTCAGTCAAAGATGTGCACAGCCACACGTTCTAGGCCTTTCGCGTAAGTGGTGGAATTATTCACCGATGTAGGTAGACATGTACCAGCGCGCGCAGTACCTTACGCTGTAGGTATTTCGTAGTGTGTTTCTCGCGCATTCGGTGGAGTCCAGTGGTGGCGCAATGAATTCGGCAAAAGTGGCCGCCACATTTATAAGGATACAATGGTTCAAGGTTTCTTACTGGACGGACTGACCCCCAGATTTCTTCCCACCCCTCATATATTTTTCCTTCCCAGAACGTCCTCTCCTTCCTTTTCTAAAAAGACCCTCCACATAGCATCCCAAAATATTTAGGAGTAAACGCAATACGACAATTGATAATTAGTTATTAAACCCAAAAATTGTTCACGATAAAAGTTCATCGCGTATTCAAAGGGTGACTCGACAGTTGGTCCGCCGACAGTTGGCCCCCCGCAATGACATTTACTATAAAATTATAATTTTTTGTTTATTATTTATCTATTTTAAACCCAAAATCTTCAACTTCAAAAATAAAATCTAAATAAAATCTAAAAATAAAATCAAAAAAAAAAATCAACCTAAAATTAACTTCAATAATAAACTGGTATGGATTCCAAGCGAATTTATTTAGAGTGTCGATTTTTTGTACTTATGTGCTAGTATATACCTACATAGACAAGTAGTTTTATCCTAAGAGGCGTTTGAATGAAAATATGTTTTACACTTTGTTATTCGGCGGTACATCTTCTCTTTGCACCCCTTCAAGAACACTTAGTTATATTTTGTGTAGGTAATTATGTATACCGTATTTTCCCTAAATCGACCGAATTTTGTATATAAGTATGCCGGGGGGCAATTGTCGGCGGATCAACTATAATAGAACCATTCAATGTTGTCAGAATATTTCCATCTAATTTCCCACTTTGTCTTAACCGGACAACTCAACACATTGACAAATCAACACACATTTAAAAATGATTTAAAAAAGGTGATTAAAAAAACTAGGTTAAATACTCGTAGGTTACGTAAGGTTAGATTTATGGGTCAGTTCATCACTTTTAATGACTTTCAAAGGTCCGAATTGTCCGGTTCAAATGGTAAAATTCCTATTATTTCGATTGGATTTTCAAAATCAAAGCTATTACCAACAGAGAGGTTTAGAAGAGCCTGTTATTTTATAGCGGTATCACCACACAGATATTATATCACATTAGGTATGTACATCTGTCATCAAAGGCGATAAAAAATCCCTTTGCGAAAAGCGTAGCACGTTTAAAATAACCGCAGGAAAACGTTTTTCCGGGTTTTAACGGAAATAATTTTCAAGCCCGCAGAAAAAAGGCGGCAATCTATAAAAGTACGCGTGCGCAGATACGACTGCTCCTTTGCAGATGAACTATGTTTATTTCCTAACCTCGGTCCTCAGTCCCACAGATATTGGCGAAGGCGTTCCACATCGCGAAATAATGTGAAACGCTCAACCAAAAGCACATTTCTCAACCTGTGATATTCCTAGATAGTGTTCTGTTTAAATTAATAATAATATTCAATGTTTTTCAATTCGCTCTGACGGAAAATCAAAACGCGAGTGCGCAAGATTCTACAGTGATTTCTTAATTAGCGTGAAAAGTGGTAATAACTGCAGCAGTGATTATTAAAATTATTACGTTATATTACTATTATTTTAGTAGAATTACGGAGTCCAAGTCGTAGGATATTATTAGTATAGCTCAGGTCAAAAACCAACAAATAGAATCGAAATGTTGCTTATAACGGCTTTAGCTATGTTTTTTTTACTATGTTGAATAGCCAGGTACTCCCCAACCGTCCTCTTACCTATCTCCAATCCTTCTCAACTCCATTCAGCCTCACAAAATACTCCAATTTATTCTTCCATCGTCTCCAGATAGTTGGAACTGTATTGCGGTATTCACATAAAAAAATTACAATATAATAACGCACTTAAAATAATATGTTAAAATAGTTATTGATTGGCATAGTAGATATACATAGTAGACTATTAATGTAATAAATTTAATTGAATCTAAATAAATAGGAGTTGTTGTTGATAACGGAATTCCGAGCTAAATTCGCTTTATCTATTTTTAAAGTAGATTATTTCAGAGTCAGAGGCAAGGTCTGGAAAAAACTTAAATATCGCATGTGGTTAACATTTAGTTGATGAAGGACTGGCCAAATAATATCCGCTCGAATTAGCTTTGAAGTTACATTCAAAAGACGTCGTGTTTTCGTTACTTTATGCACGGTGTCCGGAAATTAGTGGTACAAGCAGGAAACTGAGGAATACCTATACAGTAAATTAACGAACCAAACAAAAATATGAAAAAAAAAATCGTTTAGTTTTTTTCGTTTTTTTTTTTGGTTTTTTCTACAACTAAAAAAAATAGTAAATAGCTAAGTAACATCTAACAACGGATTTTTTTCAAATTTATCCTAATAAATTCAAATTTTGTACTCGAAAATAATCGAAAACGAAAACTGAAATCAAAAAAGTTTTCCCACAAAATCGACTCGGAATGTTTCGTAGATTCACTAGTTTTCCGCTTCGGCTTTTTATTTTCTTATCCAACAAATTGATATACTTATAGTATTTTACTGTCCTGAAGAAGCTATGGTTGCAGGGAAACCCGCTCGATATTAGGTATAAAAATAAAGTGGTGCTAAAAAAGTTATTGTTTTATTTTATGTAAATTAGAATGTCACATCACAGAGTATCTGTTTAATAAGAATAAACACTTATTGTATCTTAAAAATGGTTTCGTAACAAACATACAGATTAAGTTAAATGTGAAAAACTAAATGTCAAAATAATATAAAATTCATTTGAACATAATATGGAAAACTCTAAAAGTTATACATATAATGTTCATGCAATTATTAAAACATTATGCAAAGCACTGGCATTGTCAATAATCAGAGGTTCAGAGTTAATCCCATTTTTTAATAATAATGTAATATACTTATTTATGTTATGCAGTTATGAGAACGTCTCTATAGATACCTATGTATACCAACCAACGGCTATTAGTAAATTTTAAATATATAGAGACGCCTGTCTCGACACAGGTATACCCTAGTGAGACAGGCATACAAATAAAACCATTGTAAACATATTTTATTATAGATAAATAAATAAATAAATAAATAGATATGTTTTCAATGTTTAGTAAAATAAAACTGATGAAACAAGAAGTGATTTTTATGGTCATCGCATTGATGAATGATCAATAAACTTGCTTGTAAATCTAAGCTTCCGATGTCATTAAAGTTCTCACTAATTACTACATAATGATTTTAATTCGATAGGGAAACTTGGTCTGAAACGAATATAATTATTGCATCAGGAAATCGACTTGAAATATATATATATTTTTTAATTCGTAACATCGCGTTCGTTTGCTCCATTGGTAGAAACAAACACGACACAAACAATATTGTAAAAGTGAAAACATACAACACGCGATTGTTAGGTACATTATGCTTTCCTAAAACACGAATATATGAAGTCGGGTCTCCAGCAACAAGATGTTTTCAAAACATCCGATAAAAACAAAAACATTGGGTCGGGGCATCGTTATGTCTTATTTGCTCGATGGATTGGGACCACAATGTTTTATTTTTGTCAGATGTTTTGAAAATATTTTGCCGCAGGAGACGCGTATTTATACAGGTATATAATATAATACAAACAGAAAATATAATGATATGTTTTAAGATTTTCACGGCCAAAAGCATTTTCGTTATTTGATTTTGGGGTGTTATGCCGTGTTGCGCTACCTCCTTCTTTAGCCAACGTTTCGGACATCGTTGCAGTGTCCATCATCAGGGCAGATCCGGCAGATCACATCTATCTAAACGAAAAAAGAAAATATAATATACAAACAATATGCCACTAATAACATTAAATTATTTAATATAAGTACGTACATGGATGCACCTAGTTCAGAAGATAAATTTCCAGTGAAAGTGATTTAATAAAAAAAGAAAGTAAAACTTTTAAAAATATTCAAAAGCGATCAATGTGCCTATATAATAGCGCCCCTGAGGTGATTTTTCACAAAAAGGCGCTTTATAAATCAGCCGAATATTATTAGTAGGTACATCGGGGATACCACATATACCTACATCAATACACACACTCCTAAGATTTTATAGGTCATTTCAATTTTAATTGTGCGATCCATGTTTTAACCAGGTACTAAGGGGGCGTTCAAGTATTACGTAACGCAATTTTTGAAGATTTTTGACCCCCCCCCCATGTAAACGCGCCGTAATGTTTTTCCATACCCTCTCCCCCCTATACGTTACGAAAAGGGTTGCCAACTTGGAAGATTTTAATTCTCTGGTATTCATCTAAATAAAAAAAAACATGTTACGCCCCCCCCCGTAATGCACAGTAACGTTTCACAAGACCCCCCCCCCCCCTCCAAGTGCGTTACGTAATACTTGAACAGACTAAACTTTTTAAAATGTAACAAAACTTTTCTTTTCAGCATTTGAAAAATGGCGGCGTCAAAGATAGTGAATTTCGCAAAAACCATGTTCCACAAATACCCGCTGACGACCAACAGTTTCGTGTATGGAGTTCTCTATGTGGGCGCGGAGTTTTCCCAGCAGACCCTCACTAGAAAATTTTTGGTAAGAATTTTCCCGGTAATAACCCATAGTCCAAATAATCCAAACCGACACTAATAATTGCTGCTAATGAATGTAAGCTAGCGACATCTCTTGGATCTTTTTGTTTGTTTTTTTAAGGCGAATTATTAATTTAGTTGAGCATCAAATTTATTTTTTGTGACCAATTATTGCAGATGCAGTGCATTGAATTATTGAAGTAATCGGTCACGTAAATAATATTTAAAGATATTAAAAATAAGAAATGCGCACCGTAATTCGATTATTTAGTACAAATAATTCATCAAAAACACAGCGATAACTGAGCGAAAATTTATTGAATGATTACCGGAATCTTAATTAGGCACTAAAAGTATGAATTTATTTCCAGAATGTTATAATTAGGAGGTATTTTACCATTCTCTTGATAGCTTATCCATAGAATAATGTATATTTTCGATTTATAATTTATTTTTTAAAGCCTAAATAAAGGCTGCAACTGTTCAATATCCACTGATTTTTTGAAGAAAAACATAAAAGTCACCGAAAACCAAAAATTCATTAAATTTTTTTACTCTAAGTAATGTCAGGAATCACTGGTTAATGTAAGTCAAGTACGTCCCTTAACACCCTGTATAATATATGCAGAAAAAAAGTATAAAATGAAATTCCTAAATTACTGCGATTTAAAATATGTTTAATTTTGAAGAAGAAATAACGGAAAAAGTCCGCCAAAATCCTTAAATTTTAAATACTTACTGAAAAATATGTTTGCCGAATATCAATGTTTGTAATACATATATATATATCACTATAATATATTACTTATTTTTTAAAATTATTATTTGCACGTATGATGTTTTGGGCTAACTCGATTAATAAAAAAAGACAATAATATTTAGACGAGAAATCATTTTAATTTTTGTTCCAAGTTTTTGAAAACATTATTTTGGTTACTTACCCATTTTGATTTATCATTTTTAATATTTTATTTATTATTTCCATCAAAACAGTCAGAAAAGCCCATAAACTATGACACCGCCACAATTGGACGTTACGCTGTAATGGGTACCACGATGTACGCCCCCATTTTATATTACTGGTACAACTTATTATTTATTTCTCTATTATTTTTAACTATCGGCCCACACCATAACTAACAATTCTTAAAATCTTTATTTTCATTCATTTTAAAACACTGATTTTTGTTTTCAATTTTGATTCATTCGAATATTTGTATACTTAAACTAACAAATTGTTAACATTTTTGCATGCAGCATGGAGGCCAGCCAATGGCTTATGATCCGCACATGATAACACGCTTTGGGATTCTAGGAA
The DNA here is from genome assembly GCA_929108145.2 of Limnephilus rhombicus. Taxonomy (NCBI): domain Eukaryota; kingdom Metazoa; phylum Arthropoda; class Insecta; order Trichoptera; family Limnephilidae; genus Limnephilus; species Limnephilus rhombicus. The sequence goes on along the minus strand of OV815279.1, from coordinate 39,889,317 downwards.
TTGCAGTTTATCCTCAGGTCTATTATTACTGGCAAGTATAAACTATGTTTTTCATCATTACCAAAAAATAAGTACCTAAGTTATAATAAACACAATTAAATAACTTTGTTTCAATTCCACTTTATTATTTTTTAATCCAACCGGTTTCGGTTCGTACTGAACCTTCCTCAGGGGTGAATAAAAATATATTGAACATAATACAGAAAAACATGGTATTTATAAGTAAAATTAGAAGAGGGAGACAGAATATCAACTTAGGTGGGGGCGATGAGGGAGGGGTCTAAGAGGGAGGGGTGAACGTGGGTGGGGGTAATGGAAATATTTTAAAAATCGGGGTGTTAGACAGATCTAATTGTTTATTAAGTAAATTGGTTTTATTTATTTTTAATGACTTTTTTATTTCAAGGGCTTCAAGATTATTAAGGCGTAGACCTATCCCATTTCTATGCAATACATCTATCCCGGAAGCTTTATTAAATGAGTGATTTTTATCTATTAGGTGGGAGGCGAATTCTGAAAAACCTACACTGTTTAGACATCTCAAGTGTTCGACCACTCTTGTTTGAATGTTTCTAGCCGTTTTACCGATGTAAAAGGCCGAACAGTCATTACATTTAAGTTTATATATGCCAGAATGGCTTAAGTTATTTTCTTTATTTTATTTTTTATTTTTAACTTTATGAGTAAAACCTCAAATTGTAATATTTAAATAAATGAAGACAATATAAGCGAAACTCAATCGAAAATCTGGAAACAGAAAAATCAGAAAAACATATTGACACCTCTGGGACTCGAACCCAGCAAGAGGTCCTGGGTTCGAGTCCCAGAGGTGTCAATATGTTTTTCTGATTTTTCTGTTCCCAGATTTTCGATTGAGTTTCGCTTATATTGTCTTCATTTATTTAAATATTATTTTCTTTATCTTTAGAGTTTATTAAAAGTTTACCTAGGTTGTTATTAGTATAAAACGCAGCTTTAATTTCTGTAGGGAATTTAGAAACACATGAAGATGAAAAGTTATTTATGAATAAAATTCTACGCCAACCATGGTTTTTACCGGCTTCAAACATTTTATTCATAAATAACTTTTCATCTTCATGTGTTTCTAAATTCCCTACAGAAATTAAAGCTGCGTTTTATACTAATAACAACCTAGGTAAACTTTTAATAAACTCTAAAGATATAACTTAAGCCATTCTGGCATATATAAACTTAAATGTAATGACTGTTCGGCCTTTTACATCGGTAAAACGGCTAGAAACATTCAAACAAGAGTGGTCGAACACTTGAGATGTCTAAACAGTGTAGGTTTTTCAGAATTCGCCTCCCACCTAATAGATAAAAATCACTCATTTAATAAAGCTTCCGGGATAGATGTATTGCATAGAAATGGGATAGGTCTACGCCTTAGAAATCTTGAAGCCCTTGAAATAAAAAAGTCATTAAAAATAAATAAAACCAATTTACTTAATAAACAATTAGATCTGTCTAACACCCCGATTTTTAAAATATTTCCATTACCCCCACCCACGTTCACCCCTCCCTCTTAGACCCCTCCCTCATCGCCCCCACCTAAGTTGATATTCTGTCTCCCTCTTCTAATTTTACTTATAAATACCATGTTTTTCTGTATTATGTTCAATATATTTTTATTCACCCCTGAGGAAGGTTCAGTACGAACCGAAACCGGTTGGATTAAAAAATAATAAAGTGGAATTGAAACAAAGTTATTTAATTGTGTTTATTATAATTATGTATTCCCACAAAGTGTTTGCTACATATCAAGATTTAGTACCTAAGTTCTTCGATCTGGGTCCAGCAGTATACTCATCAGCAGTAAATTCAAATCACAAGGATCTAAAATGTAAAAAATTGATAGCTAAATAACACATTTAAAAAAAAACAAATCCAGATTTATGAAAATGTTCCTTTATTTCTTTGAAAAGCCCACCTCATCTTTCCCTTATCTCCCTAACCTAAGTTCTTACGGTGACCCGACAGTTGAACCCCTACAGTTGGCTCCCTGAAATTAGTATTATTATAAAATTATAATTTTTTTTTTGATTATTTACCAATTTCAAACTTAAAACCGGCTTCAAACATATTTTCAATAATAAGTTGGTATGGAAATGAAACGAATTTATTTACAGTGTCAATTTTGCACGTTGGTATATACAGTTACAGACAAGTAGTTTTATCCTTGGTGCATTTGAATGAAAACATGTTTTAACTTTTGTTCTTCAGCGATACATCTTCTTTGCACATCCCTTCAGAGACACTTAGTTGTATTTAGTGTAAGTAGGTATAGCATATTTTCCCTAAACCGACTGCAATATATAAGTATATCGGAGGGCCAACTGTCTGGGGTTCAACTGTCACGGAATTAGAACTTACCACTGACTCTGGGCAGTGGGGCTTTTGCATAAGTTGCAAAAGAGATTTGTACAAAGGGGGCATTCTAGTATTATGTAACGCAATTTTTGACCCCCCCTCCCCCCCATGTAACGCGCCATAACGTTTTTCCTTACCCCCCCCCCCCCTAAACGTTACGTAACGCCCATGTGACAATTTTTACCTGAAAGTCACTATTAAGTTACGCGAAGTACTGGAAAGTCGCCTAAATAACCTTTTTCTTGTTTTAATCGCGTTTGCGGAAATAAATAAAATAAGAGGTTTCGATAACGAAAAGGATTGCCATGTTGGAAGATTTTAATTCCCCAGTTTTTTTTACCCGAATAAATAAAAATATGTTACGTAACGCATTGTTCAAACCCCTCCCCCTCCACCCCCCTCGTAACGCTCAATAACGTTTCACACCCTCCCCCCAAGTGCATTACGTAATACTTCAACAGCCCCAAAGGGCATCCTAGAATATTATAACACGCATTACTACGAAACATTCAATAACTCCTTTCCAAAGAAGTAACTTAAACTTCTCTTAACTGTGTTGACTATATAAAATCCATAGTAGTGGCAAGATTCCGAACATATTTAGTGTAATGTTCTTAAGATTAACGTCATGTACGTTATAATCTATCCATTCACAGATGGCGCCAATTAAATTATTTTAGGTTTTTAATACCTTTTGCACGTTTTGCTTTAAAATATTGAGGTGAATTAATTGTTTGCGCCCGTACACATATAATATGAACAAAAATAAATAGTTTTGTCCATAAACAAACCCAAATCTTTCCAGAAAGGCTGAAAAATACAATATTGGATTGAGTCACCGATACAAAATTGAATTTTTTTAGCCTCTCTTGAAAGATTTGGGTTTGTTTATGGACAAAACTATTTATTTATCTTCATATTAAATATGTACGGGCGCATTAATTTACCAATTAATTTACCTTAACAATTAATTTACCTTAATATTTTTAAGCGAAATGTGCAAAAAGTATTAAAAACCTAAAATATTTTGATTGGCGCCATCTGTGAATGGATAGATTATCACATACATGACGTTTAACATTAAGGTTAAACTCACTTACGTTATGTTATAATCAATGCATTCACAGATGATGGCACCAATTAAATTATTTTAGGTTTTTAATACTTTTTGCATGTTACACTCTAAAATATTAACCCGGCGTCAATGACGTGAAAATAATTACGCGGTCAATGACGCCGGGTAACCGTGTCCCGAATTTTATCGATGGGTTGTACCAAAACTGAAAGAGTTATGTTGATTTTGAAAATTATTTATTTTTTATGGGTTCTTTGCTCATAAAGAAAATATAAATAATACCATTACATTTTATAAATCAACTTTTTATTACCTTAGTAAGAAACACATGCAAAATCAACTATGAAAAAATAGCTATAGAATTTCATTTCAACTATAGGAAATATGTACCCATTTTAACTTGACGCACGTGTATCTCCTTCCGCAAGCGGCGTCGCACTGAGCACGCCGGCGGTGCGGGTAGAAGGGGGTTGTATCTCCAGCTACTGAAGCGCTCGAGTCAAATGGTTGACGGGAAAAAATAATATGGCCGTTTTAAATCGCCTCGGGTCATTATGACCCAGCGTCATCGACGGCGGGTTAAGGTAAGTTAATTGTTTGCGCTCATACAAAATTAATATGAATATAAATAAATAGTTTTGCCCATAAACAAACCCAAATCTTTCCAGAGAGGCTGAAAAATTCAAATTTGTATCGGTGACTCAATCCAATATTGTATTTTTCAGCCTTTCTTGAAAGATTTGGGTTTGTTTATTGACAAAACCATTTATTTGTATTCATATTAAATATGTACGGGCGCAAACGAATCATTTACATTAATATTTTAAAGCGTAACATGCAAAATGTATTAAAAACCTAAAATAATTTTATTGGCGCCATCTGTGAATGCGTAGATTATAACGTACGTGACGTTTAACCTTAATCACAGTGATTGCGATTAGTTGAAATATGTTCAGGAAAACTCCAACAAAGATCGTGGTTTGTTGAGATTACAACTTGCTTTATTTATGTTATCATAAGGTCACCAATGAATATTTAACTGGACCAGACATTCTTACTATAGGAGGTTCTAAGTTATTACACTGTCGGAGCCCAACGGTCTATCATAAGCCATAACCGTTCGTGCACTAGACACAAACGACAATAGACGATACTCTTCTCAAGCACCACTTTACTGACATCTGTTGAGAAACCTAAAAACTAGATAAAACTATCTATGCCAACGACATCTGTTGAAGGATGTTGAAACTACATGTTTAATCCTATACACTACGTTTAGACATAGCCCCTAGAAATTTACAAAATTCCTCGAGTATCCTTCACACTTAACTTCACTTGACTCAAACTTAATTGCTTCTTGTTATTATTGTTTAACAAAATTATTTTTTTATTCTTACATATTGTTATATGGCATTATTTGATGGTTTATTTATTGAAATGAATAAATAAATGTATAATATGAATTATTTATTCTCAGGTACCGCTGGCTGGATAAGAAGTATGTGGGCAAGTCGGCTAAGATAATTGTAAAGAAACTGCTTTTGGATCAATTCCTCCTGACACCACCATTGCTGGTTATATTCTTTGTTGGTAAGTAGTAATTCCCAAAAGAATTCCTTCATTATTTATTTGGTCAAATGTAATCAGGGCTGGGCAAAATACATGCTTTGCTGTAATTAAAATACAAATTACAAAATACTTTTTCGCACGATTTTTTGTAAATACGAATTTTAAAATTATTACGAAATTACGAAATTTAAAATATGAAATACAAAATACAGTATTTTAACCATTTTTTTAATTTCAAATACAAAATACAAATTACAAAATACATTTGATTTTGGTAGTACTTTTGGTTGCAATAAATTGTCATAAGTGCCCTTATTTAAGGGTGCGTTTCCATAGAAGCAAAGCTGAGCAGAGTGAAACAGAGACTTGCAAAAATTGACCAATCATATTGCTCAGAAGACACATCTCGTCTCCGCTCCACTTGTAAAGTTTTGTGGTATAGGACTTAGGTTGAGTGGGCATAGCGCTTGGGTCCCACCCGAGCGTCGCGTGCGTGTTCGATTCCTCGGCTGGCTATGTCCTCCATCACAACACAAGCAACATTTTCGGCTTTCTGTGGTGGTAGTAGGAGAACATTGTTGGGTTATTCTTAACCCGGGAATGTTTGTGTTTTAAAAAAAAAGGTGTTAGTTAATAATTATTATCCATTATTAACCATAAAAAACAGCTGCCTGCTAAATTCAATTTCATCAAACGCGCGAACTGTCAAACGTGCGAAGTCAAAATATTCGTTAATTTTTCTGAAATTATCCAATTTTCTGCGTAATTTTCTTAATTTTTCTTTGCGTAAGAACCTTCTACAAAGTATTAGAAAACTTAAAAAAATGAATGAAATAGGTAAAGTCGTTCTGAAGTTATGGCGTGACCAAGAGAAACAAGGATTCAATTTTATTACATAGATGACTCCAACCCAGCCAACTACCGCCCCATAGCGATCACGTCAGTTCTGTCTAAGGTAATGGAACTTTCGATCAACGACAAACTGCTCACATACCTCGAGAAGAACAAAATCATTAACGACCGTCAATACGGATTCCGGCGGAACCGCTTGTGCGGTGATCTTCTCGCGTATGTGACGCATGTTTGGGGGCGGTGCCTGGAACGTTTCGGTGAGACCCAAACGGTTGCACTGGGTATTTCCAAGGCCTTTGACCGGGTTTGGCACCGAGGGCTTTCCCAACAAACTGCCTTCTTACGGGCTTCCCGCATCCTTGTGTACGTGGATTGCCGACTTTTTGAGGGAGAGGTCGATTCAGGCGGTTGCTGACGGTTTCACCTCTTCCTCGCATTCGATAAATGCAGGCGTCCCACATGGATCGGTTCTGTCACCGATTTTGTTTCTGTTGCACATCAATGACCTCTTGTCATGTGCACCGATTCATTGTTACGCGGATGACAGTACAGTCCATGATAGCTTTTTGTTTGACAAGCCCTCAAAGGGCACACAAACACCTAAAGCTCGGAGGGCTTTGAAGCAAAGAATGGAGGGTTACCTCGAGAGTGTTTTCTCTTGGGGTAAGAATAACTTCGTCGAATTTAATGTTTCAAAAACCCAATCATGTTTGATAACGTCTAAAGAGGATTGAAATGAAAATCTAGTCTCCTTCAACGGAAGCAATCTTCCGAACAGGACCTCCATCGATATGCTTAGTGTAAGTGACCAGCTCAGGTACGGGGGCTCCATCGAAACCAGAGTTAAGTTAGCCTCTCAGAAACTGGGGTACTGTACAGAGCCTGCAGATATTTTAATAGTACACAACTGCTAACCCTGTACAAATCGCAAGTCCGCCCCACGATTGAATTTGGCAGCCACCTCTGGTCTGGAGCTCCAAAATACCTAAAAAAACCCTTGACTCTGTGCAGAAACTGGCGGTCCGTTTAAAAGATTCTCCCAATTTAACAGACGGACTGCAATCTTTAGAGCATAGGCGTCAGGTTGGAATGCTGTCCTTGTTCTACTGGTATTATAATGGAAGATGCTCCGAGGAACTAGCGCCATTGATCCCCTCTGCACCGGTGCATAGTCGGGAAACATGCCAAACACGAGCACAGGACAATAGTGGATTCTAGCGTTTTTAGTCTATGTATTATCTATGTCAGTTTATTTTTCATTATCATTATTAAGATCGCTAAATGTATTTGAAAATGTATTTTGAAGCCATAAGTATTTGAAATACAAATTACAAAATACCTCAGCAGCAGGTAATTGAAATACCAATTACAAAATACATTTTTAGGAAGTAATTGAAATACAAATACAAAATTCGTATTTGTATTTCAAATACGTATTTTAATTTCAATTCAGGGGGGGGTCTTCAAATTACCACGCTTCATCACAATGAGCGGCGGGCGGCTTAGGTTTTAGTCTCCGGGTTAGGGGGGGGGGGGGGGGTTAAAAATGCATAAAGTGGGTCACGTAGTATGGATACGTTCCCTTACTTGTAAGGTATGACCCAAACAATATCAAAGTAAGCTATAAACCCGAGGTAAAGCCTACTGGGAATAAGCAAAATAATTACAAATTCGACAGTCAAAGACGACTTAGTAACAAATGTAAGAAATACCCATATCTTTTAATCTTATATATAAAAATCTTGTGTCACGGTGTTTGTGGTCGCACTCCTCCGAAACGGCTTGACCGATTTTTATGTATATTTGGTAGGTATGAGAATAGGTTTTAAAGTATATTTCTTACCGCTAGGTGATTAGGGTGCACCTATCCAGAAAAAAATTTCTATCATTTTAACAATTTTTTTTTTTGTATTTTTTTTATTTGGCATCAAAAAATACCTACAACCTCAAAACACTCCTGCCCCCACCCCCCACCCTCCCATTTTTTAATCGCGATTTTAGTATTTTTGTATGAACAAATTTAACCGCCTTTCGTATTTAAAACAGAACGAAATTATTTATGTTGTTGAATGACAGATGGCGCTACGTCCGCCTCATCGAACTTTCATTCACACACGCGCAAGGTATTCACGAGAAGCGTGGCATCATTTTGATATTTCATTCAGCATCATGTTCTCGCGTGGGCAAATCATCGAGCTTATTTGTGTTGGCTAAAGACGGACTGACAAAAATATCGTACACTCAATTGCTCTTCGAAATTAATATTGATTTTCTTTAGTGTTTTTTTGTTTTAATCGGCGGTCATCGTCTACAGCGCTCAATTCTTCTTTCGGTCATACATAGATCCCATCCCCACACACTTACAATACATTCGTTATTTTTTATTTAACAACCAAAATATTCACTAGAAATAATTTATATGGCAGAACAACGTTTGTCGGGTCAGCTAGCAATTGAATAAAATCCTTGTAGACCCCTCTCCCCCCTCCCCCATATGTTATGTATACGAACAGTAGATAAAGAATAATTTGTACTATTGATAATAAATTAAAGTGGAAATGAGTTTCATATTAGTTTTAGTATGTTATTGTAATGAAAACTGCTCCAGACACCTTTATATGCAAGTAAAGTATGTTTTTCAGGTAATATTCACTAAGCATTATACTTTATGACTATGGTGAGGGGAAAAACCACAGTCGTAAATTTATCAAACATAACTAGTCTCCGTGGTTGAGAGTCCGAAGATCGCGGGTTCAAATTCCGGCATGCACAAGTAAATTTTATTTGATTAATATGTGTTATTTCGCAATTTATTAATTAAAACAATATTAGTATATTTGCAGCACTTTCTAGAGTGGAAGTAGATACTTTCAGTATCGCCCTGGTATAAGACCACCATTCCTAATTGAAATGTTGCTTGAAATAATTTTTGTCATGTTTTGGTAAACAGATCTGAATGGCGAGCCTCCGCTTCCCTCTTCACCATCTCTTCCCCCTCTTTACTTTCAGCCTCAAAATGTGGATTTCATAATCTCACTGGCTCCAGAAGGGAGCAGTTGGGACTCTTGTGCGGTTTTCACATAAAAAAAAACAAATAGAATAAAAATAAACTTTAAAATAGAAAATAATATTTACCAATAATATCCCGAAAAGACCCAGTAATCAGTTCCATCTTTACCCTGAAGAGCCGTTCACACAAGCCAAGTAATTTAGACGAGTAGAGAGTATAGTAGTAACTAAACGCGTCTGAACACCACAATTTTAGTAGAATGGTTTAGTCAGCTCTTTAGTAGATTCAATCCATTTTATTCTACTTATTCGGGCGAGTAAGCACCCCCACCACGTGTCCCTGCGCACTGACATGCGTGAACCCGACCTTTTAACAGAGTTCATTTGTACATGCGCATAAATGTTGTGGCGTTGGAACGCAGATGCTACACTAAAATTATTTATTTATGCTGCTATTAATCTCTCCGTGTCCATAGTTTATTTATTTTCATCCTACTAATTTTTTATTCTTCCACCTATTCTAAAATAAGCATTGTAATATGTTTTACTTTGTTGTGTAGCAAATCTTGCAACGGGCGGCGGGCACTAATGTACTCTACTTGAAAGTAATGCAAACGATTTTCGGTGACTCAAGTAAGCAAGTATACTTGACTTACTACTTGTTCAATGCGAACGAGCGGGCAAGCGGGTCAAGAGAACTTACCACAGAAATATTATTTTGTGTTTTGGTTGTTCCTGTGTGTTTTTAGCTTTCAAAAAGAGGCCCCAAACTTAGTGTGGAGCCCCCGGGACAGAACTGTGCCAAGGAGCCGAGGCGATATTTTGGAGAAATTTTTCCCCTTGAAATTCTCTAGGCACCCCCCTCCCCCCTCACGGCATCATAAAGGAGATCTACAAAATAGAATAAGTACAGAAGAACACAAGAAATTCAATGTGGATTCTATGATCCTAAGAGTCTGGTCAATCGGCCTTTAAATCAAGTGTATGAGAGACTGAGCGCGTGCTAAATGGGCTAGAACCAAAAAGTATTAAGAGGAATATGCAAGCCAAAAATAATCTCCTACTAATGAATCCATTTTCGGATAAAGTTTTTTTTTATAATGTGGCAAATTAAGTTCTTTAGAAAATAATCGAAAAACATTTTAATATTTGTGCCTGAATTTAACAAAATAAAATAAAGCAATGCAATTTTGCTTTGTTCTTTTCGGCATGAATCAAAATGGGCGGAGTTCAACGAATTTGGATTTTAAATTTATTTATTTTACATCCAGAAGGCTTTTACATAAATAAATAAATGCAGTACAACTTTAACATGAGAAAGAAATATTATAAATAAGTTACGATAGAAAAAACTGTACACACATGAAATAAAAATACAAGCAATAATAATTTAAAGTACAGTGAGAAATATTAACAATAAAGTTTGAGAATTAAATCTTACGCCGTCCACATAAAGACTAGATGTACATTTTAACCCCCGCCAAAGTGGCGTATGGACATCCCTGGACCAGGGCCGTATTATCCATAAGGCAGTGTAGGCAACTGCCAAGAGGCCTGCATCGGCTAGGGGTCTCTAGGGTAAAGGGCCCCTAAATGTGCATCACCTAGTGACCCCGACATATTTAATCCGATGCTGCCCTGGACCCTATGGCACTTGGCTCCGTGCAATCGATTTTAAATTTCTTTGTTATTATTATAATAAACTAGCTGGTTCCCGGCATGCGTTGCAAAGCCATATTTAAAGAAATATAAATTGTTTCTCCCTGTATGTCCTTTCCCGTGCGTCCCCGTTCCCCTCCCACATCCTTTACCTTCCAGCGTCCCCCTTCAACCTTCCCTGCCCACCTCTCCCCTCCTGCGTTCCATATATTCAGTCCCAGTACATTCAGTTTTCAAATAGCTCGCTTGCCACTTATTACAATTTTTTTATTCAAATTTTCATTTTTCGTATATTACAAATATTCATTTTTGTATATTATAAGAATAATCAACCAAATTTGGTACCTAACATAGCTACTTATTAAAAATATTTATAATTTAAAAAATCAGAACAATAGCTGCCTGCTAAATTTAATTTCATCAAACGAGCGAACTGTCAAACGTGTAAAAGTTAAAATAGTCGTTAAGTTTTCTGAAATTATTCAATTTTCTGCGCAATTTTCTTAATTTTTCTTTCCGTAAGAACCTTCTACAAAGTATTAGAAAACTTAAAAAAAAGATGAATGAAAAAGGTAAAGTCATTCTAAAGTTATGGCGTGACCAAGGGAAACAGGGAGTCATTTTTATATTGCGTAAAAAAGGAGTTAATGTTTTTTACAGGCCTTTACGAAATCAACATGTAAAAAAACAACCCTCAAATACCTTCTCAAGTATTTTTAAATCCCTCCCAAAAAGAGGAGGGGATTCAGTTTTCGAATTTTTCATGGACTAGGCCGACTAGGGGATTACCTTAATAAAAAAAATTGGATAATTTGTAGAGCACCGTTTTTGTGAAAAATCACCTCAAGGGCGCTTAATCGAAAATAGTTATTTCGCTGATAACTTGGGACGATATTAGTTTCTGTTCAAATCTTCATGGAAGGCATTTCTAGTGTCTATCTGTTCAGTGTACAAAATGCACAAAAACAATAAATTCATCATGAGGCGACTTAGTGCTAAAAAAATGTATTTAATTTGCAGGAATGAGTGTGATGGAGAGAAAGACTAACTACATGGAGGAGTGCAAGAACAAGATCCTTCCAACTTTCCAGACCAGCTGCCTCTTCTGGCTTCCGGCGCAAGCCTTCAACTTCATGCTCATTCCCCCCGCCTTCCGCGTCATCTACGTCGGATCCTGCGCCTTCGTCTGGGTCAATATCCTCTGTTGGATCAAGAGGCAGACATACTGAATACCCTCCACTGCTCCATAAACCCACTGCATTGGGTTTAGTGACAATACTGTATATTAAGATGATTAATTTTTGGGTTATGTCGTGTTGCGCTTCCTCCGTTTTTAGCCTACTGCCGAGCACTTAATTGAAACAGGCTAACTTTTCATTTGTTCCTGAAGTACTGGGAAGACCCAAAACGCATCCAGCATATCTAATTACACAGGAAAATGAAATCATAGAGACGACGGGACTAAACTTAACAGTTCTTGGTATCCGGTACTTGACTATACTGAAATACCGGCGCGCAACACCTGCTCACACATAAACAAACACTTCACCACATTCTACACATCTGCCCTGATGATAGACACTGTAATGCTGTCCGAAACGTTGACTAAAGAGGGAGGGAGCGCAATATGGCGTAATAAACCAAAAATTAACCTCATAATACTTTTGGCCGCAAACATTTTAGATCATATTATCTAATATTGTACGTAGTCATAATGATCCAGTGATCTAGCTCAGTCTCGGGATATTTTTGATATCGTAATCAGCCCCCTTAGTTAGGCTCGTAGCTTTGTATCTCCCAAACAATAATTATACTAATAACTGTATAAAATCCAACAGAAACATGTTTAGTGAAGTCTGTACAGTTTAATTTCCATTTGATGTGTGTCTTGGTAAAAAAAAGCCTCGCTCCCAGTTGAAAAAATGTCAGAAATGGCTTGATCATATTGGAATAATAATATTATAGGAGTACAAGAAATTTATTCTGTTCCAACTTGGAGATAATATAATTGTAAATAGATGAACAGATGCATACAGTATACAGTAGAAAATAATATGTTTGCACCATTGTGAGTTTGCATGCGGTGAAATCAGAAACTACAATTATTACTTGGTACTCTGATTATTATCAATAAAACAGAGAAGCCCATTGCACTTTCTCCAATTTTACCTCATTCCTTTGACAGTAACACAGTCTCTTTTGTTGAAGTTCACCAGGGTTGTCATGGATATTAGGCAATGCCTCCTGGTTCAACAATATATTTCCCAGGTAGATGGACCATGTTCCCATTAGTGTAGGATATTGGCACCATTGATGAATTCGAGTCTCTTCATCATCTTCACATTTCCTGCATCTATTGGTGCTTTCCACTTCCAACAGTTGCATAATTGTGTCTCCTGATGCAGTGTACCTTTAGTAGCCCTATCAGTTCCCTCAGTGAGTAGATGCCCGGTTCTTCCAGGGTTTGGTACATTTATGATTATGTACTTTGATACTAAAAAATATCGAACATAAAAATGTACTTTAAGATTTGTAGTTTGTGAATTCACCACCCGCTCTAACTATCGATGATCGGAATATATATACGAATAACCGCTGTAATTTTGTAAGTAAAAAGAAAATTCCGTAATATTATATATTTGTGTTACTAGCCTACAATGTACTAAAGTTGAGTGTTACAACTACACCACACTTTCATCAGTGCACAACTTTGCATCAAGAGTGTTTTTTTGCTTCTGTCTGTTGAAAATGATGTGAATATCTTCACATCAGTTACTATAAAAAGTATGAATAGCTGGAGGAGGATTATATTGGACTGGAGTTATTCTTCGACATGAGGACCAGCATCCAGATGAAATTGTAGATAATACATTTCTATTTAACTTTTGATAAAATAGCACCAATTTCATATTTACATACACATCACATTACAATCCCTTTCACAGATTTTTCATAATCTTTCAATTTAAAAAAATGATTCTGTTTATGTACATTAATTTGCTATCTTTAAAAATGTACCTTCGTAATGCATGTGATAGAAAAATCAAGAAAATATTTTAAATATTAGATAGATACAAAATCAAAATATCTGAAGAAAGGTTGCAGGGTGGATGGTAATGGATTTAATTCAAAGAAGTTCAGCATTCTGTGTAACAATCGGAGAGAGTGAAAATGATTTGGTAACGAAGTGTCAATTATTGATTATGATAATAACAGACTGAAAAATATTATGATTAAAGGAATTCAAGAAGTATGAAGTCATTGGACCAAGAATTTAAAGAGTGTTTGTGAAACAGAAATCAATCAATCCATTCAATGGAAAAATGTAGATAGGTTAGCTTTTAAAGATACTTTGACTTAATGTTACGTAAGTACATTGTTTAGGGAGTATTTCACTATCCCTGTGAGAGCCTATCTATATGATAATGAATATTTGTCAATTTATTATTTATTTATTTGTAAAGTCCGAATTTACTATTCGATACTTAAACCTATGAATAGTGGCTATGTATCAGATAAGTTTATCCGAGTTTTCTACCTATTGTGAACATTTAGTTGTTTATTTAATAACTCCTAGAGGCTGGAGCCCTGCATTTGCAATGTTGAAGAATTGTGCCCATGCGCGGTACGAAGCACCACGACCTTAAAGATTCATTTTTCCTTTGGATATTACCTCTATGAAGCCAGAGAGACTATTGTAGGCGTCCACAATTGGGGTATGTTATGGGCCTGAAGGTAGTGGGGAGGGGAAAGAAATGAGGGAGAGGAAGGTGGGGAAATACCCGGCTATTCAGATCTGGTCACCAAACATTTCAAGAAACATTTCAATTCTGAATGGTGGTCAAATCACAACGAGGGTATATAAGTTTCACTTCAAAAAGTATAACTGTACAGGGTGTTAAGGGACGTACTTGACTTACTTTAAGCAGTGATTTCTGACATTATTTGGAGTAAAAAATGTAAATGAAATTTTGGTGTAAAACAGTGCGATACTGAGAGCATCTTCCACTCTGGAACGTGCTATATATTATTTTAAATGAATTAATTGTGAAATAACACAAATTAATCAAATAAAATTTATTTGCGCATGCCGGAATTCAATCCTGCAACCTTTGGATTGCGAGTCAAGAGCCTTACCCCTCGACCACGGAGGCCATCAATCAATTAGTTAAAGACAAAAATAAAAATTTCACTTTATCAAGTATGGTAATGTCTACACGTTGGCTTTAACAAAAATGTATTTTCATTTATTGAAGTTTCTTGCCGGCTCCTACTAATTATTATACTTTATCCTATGGGTAAGCTTTCAAGGAGATAGTGAAATACCCCCTTATTATAATATACATATTATACGATGAATGAAAATATTCATGTACATATTTTTGTTAATAAATGTGAATTGATAGAGATGCAAATGGCTTATTTTTAAAATGCCCGGTAAGATAAAAGAACAATAATATTAAATTTTGACTTCAATGCATCCATATTTTGCATTTATGTTTAACAAATATAATTTTAGCTAGGAATTACATAGAATTTAATAATTTATATTTCTCTATCAACCTGTGTATCTTTCATAATTAATAAGTATTCATTTTTCAGATTCTGTCTCTCATATCAATCAATGCATGAACTTGTACTATTTTCTAGCACAAATTTAATTATAATTTAAGATGAAATTAAGAATTTAACCATTGGAGTACCTACTTAAGAAATATTGAGCTTCCATTGTGTTTTAATTAGTGCTTCTAATCGTCTAAGGTAGATTGTAAAATTAAGGACTAACTAATTATTATTCATCTTAATCTGCCTTTAAAAGTTTTATTTCTTCAAAATAACACCAAAAAATTACTAACAATCAAAACCATAGAATATTTTGTGAAAAGAATACATGTACATTTATCACTTCTATCACTTCTTCCTTGCATTCACTCCAAAGGATCGAAGGGCATTAAAGCAAAGAATGGACAGTTCCTCTTGGGGTAAAAATAATTTCATCGGATTTAAGGTTTCAAAGATCCAATCGTGTGTGATTATGTCTAAAAAGGATCGAAATTAAATTCTAGTTTCCTTCAACGGAAGCAATCTTCCTAACAGGCTTTTAATTGATATGCTTGGTATAAGTCTAAGTGACCAGCTCAGGACTGGGGCTCCATCGAAGCCAGAGTCAAGTTAGCCTCTCAGAAATAGGGCGTACTGTACAGGCCCACAGATAGTTTAATAATATCTAACTGCTGATCCTGCACAAATCGCAAGTGCTCCCTATGGTTGAATTTGGCAGTCATCCCCAGTCTGGAGCCTCAAAAAACCTGAAAAAACCCTCGACTCAATTCAGAAACGAGGGGTCCGTTTGATTGATTCTCATATCTTAACAAACGGATTGCAATCTTTAGAGCACAGGTGTCGGGTGAGAATGCTGTCTCTGTTCTACCGGAACTTCAATTGAAGAGGTTCCGAGGAACTAGCATCACTGATTCCTTCGGCACCGGTGCACAGTCATAAAAAACACATCAAACACGCGCCCAAGATTTGCACACAACTGACATTTGTCACACGAGAACAGGTTGTTCTACGACTTGTTCTTGAGTTCAACAGCTTGGCTGTGGAATGATTTGCCGGCCTCTGAAATTCCTCCCTCTTACAACATGGATCACTCCTTCCTATCCACAAAAAGACCCCCCACACAGGATCCCCAAAGGCCTTGAGGGCTTTTCCTTCTGTAAAAGTGGAGTGGAGTTAACGTAAAAAAATAAAAATACATGGCTGCATGGTCACAGAGGTAATGAGTGAGTAATGCTAGTATTATATTGTATTTTTTACTCAATGCAAACAGGGTAAGCCCATCGTTCCACTGGGTCGGTATCAGAAAAGTTCGCTACGGTTTAAAGTGCAACCATTGCAGGAATTTTCTGCATCTGGTCTTAATTTTCTGGTCTTCGGTCTATGTTGATTGCTTTCCGATACCGACCCAGTGTGACGACAGCTTTAGATGACTTTGCGCTTGCAATCAATTTTATACACTTATTTATAATTTTTATCAGCACAAATCTTCAGAAATATTAATAATTTTTATGTTTTTATTTGAAATTTAAAAAATAATTTCATCCAAGTATTCAGAGATTTCATAAATTTATTATAAATATAATTTTTTAATAAACAATTTTAAAATGCACTCTTGCCTTTTTATTATGATCTACCAACTCCAACTGCACAAAATTACTAGTAGAACTCAACATAATGCAGATGGTCAATATTCCTATCCAGTTACTTGGAACCAGTTCCTTTGCTGTTACTGGAACCGTCGATAATATCATTTATCTAAGGAACCATCTGTTTTTGGAACTGCTGCCTTTTGAGATATTAATTATTTATCGAAAATGAAAAAAAAAATTGTATAAACATGACAAAATATTTGAAAATTTTTGAGGAACCGGTTTTATATTCTCAGAATTTCATAAAGAAAGAACCTGTTTCACGTCTTCCGTAACTGGAACCGTAGTGACAACCCACTTCAGGTATCAAACATTCCTACAATCAATATGAAACAGTAATTTTGGTTCCATGAAAAATCAGACACTAAAAATACTTTTGAAAAGTGATATTAAGAAATAAACAGCAAAAAAAAAAACGATGATATATTTCATGATGTTAAATCACTTTTCAAAAGATTTATTACTGTTTTGATTTGCCCGGTTGCTGTAATTTTGAAAACATATTATAAAGCCTTTAATGCGAGTCAAGTAAGAATAATAGAGAAAATTTTTGGAAATATTTTGTTCATATTGCGAGCAGCTTCAAAAAAGTGTTACAAATGGTCATTTTAATTACATTGGTAGAAATTATCTATAAAAAAACTGTGGGGAAATGTTTCGCTCTCAATATGAAGAGCGATAATTATTATAGTGATAATATTATTATGCTGTATTGCGCTCCCTCCTTCTTTAGCCAATGCTTCAGACAGCATAACAGTGTCCATCATCAGGGCAGATGTCTGGATACTGTAAAGCGCTGTCTGAAACATTGATAATACCGATCACGGAAATTTTAAATGCTATCAAACAGTGGTCCCCAACCCATGGGCCGCGGCCCGGTACCGGGCCATGGACCAATTGGTATTTGGCCGCGCAAGGGCCTGCTTAACCCGAAGGATCCGACCAACTGTATACGTAGTTGAAAGGAAATTCTCATGTGGGCCGACCCACTGTATTAGTAGTTTGGAGAATTCGTCATGTTCATCTCTAAATATTGAGATAATTTACTAGTAAATGTTCGTAGTAAAAGATTCATATTATAAAACCAAGTGTTTTGTACCATGTCCTTTAAAGAGAAAGACCTTTTTACTTACAGTTATTTTTTAAATTAATTTTTTCATCATAGCGAACCTTTCAAATTACGTCGAAGTTTTTTTGGACCGCATACAGTCTCGTCTTGCGCGTCGATGTGTTAGTGCGTGCCGGTACCGAGCAAGCGTGCTTACATTGATATCGTTTATTGCGGTGCACATTATTTCGCGAGGTCTTATCTTTTTATGGCTGATAATAAACTGATTGAGATGAGTTATGTCCTTTGTCGGCTTCATGAGATCCGTGTAGATATTTACGTGAAATTTTAAACCTACGATTTTATTTATGAACATTTATTATTTCGGTAACTTTAAAAATATCTCATTGCGGTGCATATTCTTTCGTGGCCCATGTTTTATTATTTTAAATAATTTCAGACAAGTATATCAGTGTACAGTGGGTTTATAATTCTTAAAAATGGATAACGAAGATATCGAAAACTATGTGTTAGATTGCGATTCGGAGTTCTCCATGAGTGATGAAGAAGACTACATTCCAGAAAATTTGGAGAGTTCCGATGAATCAGAAAACGAAGATAATGAAATTAATAATTCTGGATTGGACGACCATTTATCCTCAGATATAAATTTTATGAATTTCTCGCCAGTATGGGAAAGTGCAATAAACTTCCAACCCGATGTACACAATTTCAACCAACAATCTGGTTTACGAGATTGTGAACTCAATCCGGAGAGTAGTGAAATTGACTTTTTTGAGCTTTTCCTAAATACAAATATCGTGGGTTGCATTACAACCGAAACCAATAGATATTTTACCACTGTAAAGTCACAAAAAGTATTTGCTCCAAATTCAAGTTTACACAAATGGAAAGATGTTGATACAGAGGAGATGTACGTATTTATTGCCCTTACTATGCTTATGGCAAGAAGCAAAAAAGGGAAAATTCGTCAATATTGGACACTGGACAAGTTGATTTCATCCCCAATATTTGGAGAAACCATGTCAAGAGATCGCTATATGTCAATTCTGAGCATGCTCCATTTTTCAGATAACGAAAAACAAAAAAAGGGCGATACGACCTTCAAAATAAGAAATTTTGTAGATATGGTATGCGGCCAATTTAAAAAGTACTTTTATCCGTTCGAGAATTTGTGTATTGACGAATCGCTGGTGCTATTCAAAGGAAGATTATCGATCAAACAATATCTTCCAGCAAAAAGACATAGATTTGGCGTAAAACTATTTGTTTTATGTGATTGCAAAACCGGTTTTGTTTTACAATTTGTTATTTATTGTGGCGCCAAAACAAACATAGACATACCAAATATGGATGAAGGCATATCAAAGCAATTGTTGGTTTCTGGAAAAGTTGTGGTTTCGTTATTAGCCGATTATTTAGGAAAGGGACACACAGTATACACGGACAACTGGTACACGAGCCCTTTTTTATTTAGTTATTTACACAATAAATACACTAATGCGTGTGGCACTGTTAAAAAAACGCGAAAATGTTTACCATCATTTGGAGATGTAAAAAAAGGAGATGTGGAAAGGAAGAAATCTGGATGCCTACTTGCAATAAAATGGCACGATAAGAGGGATGTTCATATGCTCACTACATCACACAATGATTCAATGGTAGAAACAGGAAAAGTGAATTGGAAAACAAAGGATCCAATAATAAAACCCAATTGTGTTGTAAATTATAATAAGAATATGGGGGGTGTAGATAGGTCGGATATGTTGATAACATTTGTGCAATGTGTTCGTAAAACCGTTAAATGGTATAAAAAAATTGCGTTTCGGACAATCGATGTAGTTTTAATAAATGCCCACGCGATGTATAAATACACAACTAAAAAAGAAGTAAGCCTAACAGATTTTCATTTAGAAGTCATAAGGCAACTAATTCAAAAACATCACATTCCCGGCTCAACAAAAAGAGTTAATCGAGTTGGTGAATATCCGCTAAGGCTAACTGCCAGACATTTTCTGTCGGATGTTCCACAGTCTGCGAATTCGAAGAGAAAAACAGTTTACCGGGAGTGTTATGTTTGCAAACACTCAATGCGAAATCCAAAGCGTCGAGTTCAGACACGTTATTGGTGTTCACACTGCGAAATTGCGTTATGCCCCACTACCTGTTTTAAAATATATCATACTGTACAGAAGTTTTAATTATTAAAAGTGTCCGCCGCGCCTAACAATCTTATGGTGACCCTATCTAATATAGACATGGTGTCGCGTAAGTGTATGTGTGATCACCGGAAAAAAATGACTGCGTAGTAAGAAATCAATAATTGTAATCAATGTGTAAATAAACCTCCAGATAAATCTTGATAATGTGATTGCCAAAAGTATATTATTTATGTAAAAACAAAAAATTCTTCGATATTACAATGAATAAATAAACTGCGAGTGATTATAATTCGGGTGGCTGCATTTTTAAGGTAAATTTTCGTTTATATTTCACATAACACCTAATCAGAAACCAAAAACCTAATATTAGATTTATAAATATAACAATTCAACATTTAAGAATGCATTAAAACAAAATTTTTAACTGAAAACTTGGTTTGTGCAGCTGTATGATTTTTTAAACAAAAACCCAAAATAAAAAACACAACAGAAATTCATGCCGTTCCAGGCAGCCAATTCAGTAAAATCTTTCTCGGTGCCTAAGGGTTAAAAATCAAAATTACGTAAAAAAAATCAAACATACTCCATAAAAAATTAAATAATTTTCCACAAAAAAATACAGTGGAATCTCTTATGACGAGCACCTCCCATAACGACTAATTTGCATAACAAGCAAAACAGATTTTGAAAAAACGCTCCCTTAAAGAGCGACTTTTCGCATAACGAGCGACATTTCGCATAAAGCAAGAGAAGTCCCATCTTCACGTCACTCACCTGTGAGCCGGGACTTCCGCGCCAGTTCATCAGTCTCTGGTTAGCACTCATTCCGCTAGCACAGTGGTTCTTAACCTGTGTTCGATTGAACCCCAGGGGTTCGGTGAGTCAGTCTCAGGAGTTCGGCGGAACAAGACACAGTCTGAAAAAAAAATACGAAGAATATTGTCACTATCCCATATCCCATCCCATCCCATCCTATCCCATTGCACCCCCCCCCCCGTTGTGGTAAATATAGTCGGGACAATAGCCCTTCCTAACCCATTATGCCCCCCCCCTTGTGGTAATCCGCCGCCACTGATGACATGCCCCGCTTTCCAATTAAGAAGGGTTTGGTGAATGCATATGAAACTGGTAGGCCCCTACCAAGTAGGGGGTTTAGTATCTCCAAAAAGGTTAAGAACCACTGCACTAGCATATTAGCATCGCATGTGCTCATACATTTTCCCAAATTCTTTGTTTTATAAATTTGTAATTTTTTTTCATTATTTGTAAAATTTCGGAACATGAAAAAGGTTTTTCTCCACAATGAGTCAGCATGTGGATTTTAAATTATCACTTTCGAGAACACGAATAGTCGCAGTCAGAACAAGATAAAGTTTTTTCTCCACTGTGAGACGACTTGTGGACTTTTAAATGTTCCTTTTGAGAACATGAATAGTTGCAGCCGGAACATGAAAATGGTTTTTCTCCACTTGAGTAAACTTATGGGTTTTCAAAGTCTCCTTCATGGGCGCCCGCAGAAAATTTTCTAGGGGGGGGCAAAATATTTTTAGTAATGTTTCAATGTAGTTTTAATTTACTGTAGCGTATTTATATGGTGAATGAAGGGACAGGACACTGTAGTAATGAAGGACATACTGTAGCAATAATTTTATTAACACAATATATGTATATAACCAAAAATATAATGACATAAATTTATTCTTTAAACAAGAACTGGAGGCGCCAGTTATCGCTACCCAACATATCTACAATTTTGTCCATAAAGTCTTTTTTGTTGCAGTTCACTTTTTCTCTGTGTACGCTTAACACGCACAATCCAGACAAACGTTCATCTGACATTATAGATCTAAGCCATGTTTTTACACGACGTAATGTGCTGAACGATCGCTCCACCTTACATGTTGTTACTGGTAATGTTAAAACCAGTAAGACACTTGGATAAAACTTTGTAAAAGATAACAAGTCGATGAAATCTTATACTACTTATGGCTACTTTTGTATTCTCGCGTTATCCAAAAATCAAACCAACTCAAGGCTTCAGTTTCAAAATTATCAATGTGGTATACCTGATTAATAGTAGACATTATATCCTTAAACTGTTGACGATTCAGTTTGCACAATTTCGAAGGATGTTAAGTTAAATTGTGCACTGTTGGCTTCACAAAATCGACTCTCCATTGAGTTAATTAGAGAATCTAAGTATGGAATGTAAACTATTTGTCTGAAGTACTCTTCAACACTTATGATTGCTTCGATGCTTTTTCTTCCACACTGTCTTGGGATAATAAGTTCAATATCCACTTTCTGTGCGAGTTGTACTGTTTTCTCAAAAATATCATTATTATTATTAAAAGAAACATTATTTGACTATTTTCAATCAATCCAGCGAGGGGCAAGTGCCCCCCCTTGCCCCCCCACCCCCCCTGCGGGCGCCCATGGTCTCCTTTCTAGCACATAAATAATTGCAATCGGAACATACAAAAGGTTTTTCTCAACTGTGAGACGGCTTGTGGACTTTTAATCCTTTTGAGAACATACATAGTTGCAGTTTCTTATATTCTGGGTGTAGACTAAAACGACTTCCCGCAAACAGATTCACTCTTAATTAAATTAAAACCAGTTTCGAGAAAAGCTTTAAATTCGAGGTGCACACCAGAGAAAAATCTGTGTGTAACTATTCTTTAAGCTTGTGGAGTCTTGATGAATGAACATCCCCCCCCCCCTCAAGCGTTTACCGGTCCGCGGTGATAAAAAGGTTGGGGACCACTGCTGTAAAGGACAAAATGTTAATTGTTCAAGAGAGCGAAAAGAAAATTATATCTCCTGCTTTTGTAGACTTATAATTATGAATTTTTATTAAAAATTAGCATTGAATTGAACATTCAAGAATACTTTAAATTTCTTCAATAACACTATCTATTTAATACATTTTGAATTTTTCAGTAAAATATCCTCTTAAAATGCATGTCATAAAAGATGCACCTATTTTTCTAGAAATATTTTGACAAAGCAGATCGAAAGAGAAAAAAAAAACGAGAAAAATGTCATATATAATTCATTGTCCTTTACAGCATTTCAAATTTCCGCTATCGATACTTTTGACCGTGAAAGTCTAAAATCGTAAAATGTATGTCTCACAAACAAATAAAACGATACCAAAACTAAACTTACAAATGAAAACAATTATTACACAAACAAGAACATTTGACACCCGTCATCATCTTATTAGTGGTCATCTTATTAAAGACTTTAGCTCGTTTATTTGTGACTCTATACTGAAGCCAAGCAAGTACATAAACTTTAACGTCAAGATAAATAATAATATTGTAAGTTAAAGAAATGCCGAGTCGGGGCGGCTCTTTAAGTAGATTAGCCCTTCCCTTATTTCCCGGCGCATGACAGTTGGCAGGCTTCCTCGGGCAATTAAACACAACACAATATCAGTTTCACTCGTCGCTTCCCAGGAAGCACACGAGTCTAGAAACCCAGGTATATTGTGATCTCATTTAAGTATTTAGTGAAAAATATATAGTGTTTGCCAACTAAATATAAGTTAAATGAAAAATAAATATCAACTCGAGCGATAGAGATTTCCGGGAGTTTGGTTCTGAGTTTGGCCATGTCCATTCCAAAATTCATACCTCAGAACATTAATACGGAAACATATTTATGTATTGTATAACCTGTTTACTGTAATTTACAATCAATGAATCCACATATATTTCACAGTTTATCTCATATTTTTAGGTTTCATGAAATTTAAAAAAAAAACCGATAAGTTCATAAATGTATTAATTCTGCAAGTTACTGAAGTTGCCCCATTTTGTACTTTTTTATGTGAATACCGCATGAGAGTTCCAACTGCTCCCAACATTCTGGAGCCAGTGAGAGCATCCCCAATTGTGGCATTTTGTGAGGCTGAAGGGAGTGGGGAGGGGATGGAGACGGGGAAGCGGAAGGTGCTCCTGGCTATTCAGATTTGGTCACAAAACACAATTAAAGCCAAATTAAGCAACGTTTCAATTCTGAATGGTTGTCTTACATCAGGGCAACACTGAAAGTATCTTCCACTCTGGAACGTGCCGCAAATATACCTTTTTATTATTTTAAATGATTAAATTGTGAAATTACACAAATTAATAAAATTGCTTTTTAATTTGTATAATTTATTTTGCCTTGCTCCTCGACCATGGAGCTTATTCTGTTCGACCAAGCCGTCGAACGGCCACGTACGTTGCAATATTTGGGGAAAAACTTCTATTTCTGTATGCTTATGGTCTACTGGAAGTGTTAATAGTCACAGACATTAAAAAAATACAAGCATGTAAAAAGATGTTAAATTTTTAGAAAAACTATTAAATGGCGTATACACACAGACTTCACGATACAAAACATTATCTAGAATATTCAAAGAGAGGAACATTAGTGACATCTTTTGGTTTTCGATAGAAGCTTAATCGAGCTAGTGGCTAAAAAATATTAGCTAGTTGTGGGAAGTTCAAAATAAATTCATAAAAATCACTTACCTACAGCTACCCAAACTTGGTTAGCAGCTATCACTCGAGTGACTATGTTGTACCTAGTAAAATATAGTATTTACCGACTAAATATACTAGTTCAACATAAAATATAATATGAATTTGTAAGGTGTTTGTGAACAGTAGTGATCCGTAGCAATATTAAAATGTTCAAATTCTAGATTTAGGAAAATGGAATACTCAAACAGTTGGATGTGGAATGCGGAACACAATATGGAAAAAGATTCCAACTGGACAAGCCCTTTCTTCAAGAGTGTCTTTTGCTCCATAAACGATTCATTAGCAAGGCCTCAAACCAAATTTGCTGGAACATCTATATTCAGTTCTCTAACTCCGGTTGAGCAATGTGGAGTGGTCATTCCTATTTTTTTGGTTGCTATCATTAAAAACCTTTTAAACAAGGTAAGTAAATGAACCAAATATGTTGTACCTACCGTAATATGGGGAATTTTTTGAATCGGGGGCGACTTTGATCACGGTGGATAACTGAAACCAGTCACAAATTATTCACTTTTTTTTAATGAATTTTGCTGGAAATGATGACAGTTGCCAAAATAAGTGCCAAATTAGATGGTTTCTAGTTACATTCCAACATATCGTCGGTTGAATTATGAAACTGATTTTTTTAGATACACCAGTGATATTTAGATATTTTAGTGAAAGAAAAATGTGATAAGGGAACGTACCCAAACTACGTGACCAATTTTTTGCAATTTTTAACCCCCCCCGGTGACCAAAAACCTAAGCATTCCGCCGCTCATTTGTACCAAGTGTGGTATTTTGAAGACCCCCCCCCTCCCCTAAACGTGTCACGTAGTATGGGTACGTTCCCTAAGTACATTTTATAAATTCCTCAATGATTTTAATAGTGTTGTGTCATTTATATTGTAAAGTATATTATACGTGTCTATCAATATAATATAACTACTTAATATTCAAACTTGCAATTACTATGTTACAAAATTTTTTGGAATTAGCGTAATAAGCTTACAAAATCTACAATTTTTTGATAGTTTTGATTTTTTGTATAATAATTATAACATAAAATTTTCCTACACAAAAGTTTTTATAAAAAAATTATTTAGTTTAATATACGATTTTAGATTTTCACGGCCAAAAATATTTTTGTTATTAGTTTTTGGGGTATTATGCCGTGTTGCGGTATCTCCTTCTTTAGCCAACGTTTCGGACAGCGTTGCAGTGTCCATCATCAGGGCAGATGTGTAATAGTTAGGGGAGATGTTTGTACTTATCTACTTAGGAGCGACACGTTGTCGCCAGCTCCACTCCTCTACGAGCTGGCGCTACAATATACTTCAACATGTTTTTTTGCATTTAGCCTTGATGTAACCGTCAATTATCGGGTACCAAGAACTATTGAGTTTAGCTGCGTCGTCTCTATTAATATTTATAGGATTTTTGTGAATTTCAATTGCCTCCGTAATCTACATGCTGATTCCCATCACCACCCAGCGCAGAAGAGAGGACTTATCCATGCATTGGTGACCCGAGCGATCAGAATATATGAAGAAACAAAAATCGGAGCAGAACTTACAAAACTGACCGATGCACTGGAGCGTAACGGTTACCCAGTAAGGCAGACAAGGCAAATCATAAGAGCCAAATCTGCACCAAACGAAGACAGAATTGAACAAGAGTCAAAGGGCTGCGCTTTCCTGCCTTACGTTCACAACGTGACAGACAGAATTGCCAGGCTGTTGAAAAAAGAAAGCATCAAGACTGTCTTCGGAACCACAACAAAAATACGAGACTTTTTGAGGCCTGCAAAGACCAAGTTTCCTCTGGAAACCGATGGAGTATATAAACTCAGCTGTTCCGGATGTGATAAGGTCTATGTGGGCCAGACAGAGCGGACGATCTCCAAAAGGATATCGGAACACTTTCGAGCGTGTAAACTTGGCCACCCTGACAAATCGGCAATCGCCGAGCATTTAATTGAAACCGGCCATTACTTTGGATTTGTTCCTGAAGTCCTGGGAAGACCGAAAACTCATAGAGCACGCCTGATTACGGAGGCAATTGAAATTCACAAAAATCCTATAAATATTAATAGAGACGACGCAGCTAAACTCAATAGTTCTTGGTACCCGGTAATTGACGGTTACATCAAGGCTAAACGCAAAAAAACATGTTGAAGTATATTGTAGCGCCAGCTCGTAGAGGAGTGGAGCTGGCGACACGGTATCGCTCCTAAGTAGATAAGTACAAACATCACCCCTAACTATTACACATCTGCCCTGATGATGGACACTGCAACGCTGTCCGAAACGTTGGCTAAAGAAGGAGATAGCGCAACACGGCATAATACCCCAAAAACTAATAGCAAAAATATTTAGTTTAAAGTTGAAAAGTCACCTCATTTTATGGTTACAATAAGTATATATATGATTTATTGTTATGTAATATTTTTCTATTTCTTTCAGGATTATCTAAATGGAAAGAATAAATTAACTCTGTCGTGGCCCCAGTTTATAAACCCAAAATCATTCTTCATTATCGTTTCTTTTGTGATCTTTAGTATTCTTCTGCCAGTGATACTTTTAACACTGACTTTGGCTTATTTCAATAGAATACTAGTGAACATTCTTTTAAAAAAGAAGTATGGCAGTAATTTCATTCGGTTGTTGGTCGGGACTGATACAATATGGGCACTTGAAGAAGATAACGCGAGGAGCATCATTAATGTTATCACAACCATCGAAGTCGATGGCAAACTTGATGATTCTTCAAATGGCATTTTATTAAACAAATTAAAAGAAAAAATACGGCAGAAATTGTTCACAGGAAAATGCCCCTATCCGAAAATGTTCTACAAGAGGTCTTTTGAAAAGGGATATTACTTTTGGGAAAAACGCGAAAATCGTTGCATCGATGACTACGTCCGTCCCATGAATCTCGATGAGAAACTCGAAATGAACAATGAAAATTTACACAAATTCGTTTCTGAAAATGCGAATACTAAATTGCCGTTTGATAATACCGCATCATGGGAAGTATTGATAAGCGATCGGCCGATAGTTAAGAGCGAAGAAGAACAACCAAACATTGAAATTTACCCGTTATTATTCAGAATTCACCACAGTCTTGGAGACGGGGTAGTCCTGATCAAATTGCTGCTTAAAACAATCGCCGATGAAGACCTCGACATCAGAGCTGAAAAAAAGAGATCATTTACCACGGTGTCGGTAATGAAGCACATCAAGGAGAAGATCAGCTTAAAAAAAATACACGGTATATCACTGACTAAAGGTCTCCGGAAATGTTTTTATAATATAATGACCAAGATAATGTTATTGATAATGGCACCAGCTTCACTCATGAGCCAAGTCCTACGACCTCCAGACAATAACACCCTGCATGGACCGGCTTTAAGCGGGAACAAGGTCTGCGCCTGGGTGTCTGACGGATTGACGGAAGAAAGTTTACTGGTTAAAATTAAGCGAGTGAAATCCAGGATACCCGGAGTCACATTTTCTGATATCTTTTTGATGGCGTTGTCTGCTAGCTATCACAACTATTTCACACAGGTAACATTCAGTTCAAAATATGATATATATGTAAGTCTCGTCACAAGAAACATTCTTTTGATTGTGAATTTGGATAAGTTTGAATGCTTTTGTTTAATTTAAGGTTTGAAAAAAAAAAAATTTTTTTCAATAAAAAAAAGACAATAATTCCCGGGTTATGAATAACACGACAATATTTGAAAATCATTTACTACCACCACAGTAAGCTGAAAATGTTGCTTGTATCGTGATGGAGGACTTGCCAGCCGAGGAATCGAACATGCGATGCCAACTCAGCAAATGACCGGTCTAATAATATCCAGATTTTTGCTCAATAACCCTAGCAACTAATATTGTTAACAGATGTCTCTGTGGTTGCATTTATTAATGAATATTATGTACAGACTCCTGTTTTACCATTGTGACTATTTTCCTTCATTTAAAAGAGCAATATCTGTAGATTCCTGTTTAATCACATTTTCTTTTGTTTGAGGCTGAATTTTATCTCTTCAAATTTGCGAACCTATCGAATAACAAACAAAAAAACTTGTGGCCAAAGTTTCTAATTTTAAAATTATAAAAGGAAAGGATTGGATAATACATGTGACTAACATTACAAACAGTGCCCTATATTTAACAGCTTTGTTTATTCTTCTAGTGTTGTTTATTGGACAAGCCACTGATTCCTGAATACATGACTGCAGTAGTGCCGGTGCAGGTGAACAAGTCTGATCTGACTTTGAAAGCGGAGATTGCCGACAAGAAACTTAAGCTGCAAAATAGGTTTTCAGTAGCCATGCTGACAGTCCCGATTACCATCGCAGATTGCGGAGACGGAATCAGCTTTTCTCTGCTCAAGAGATTGGTGGAAGTGCGAAAACAGACCAGCAAAATGAGATGCAGTGCAGATTTCTATGTAAGTGCAAAATAATGTTAATCATAAATTTATTATTTTTGTGTAATACCTCAAAAGGACTTCCGTTAGTAACATGTACAATTGGGGGAAATAAATCGCCACCTGGTTAGGGGAACATTGAGTGGAATGCGGGACTTGAAGAGGCCCGGAAAAAATGAGGAGGAAACATGAATGATGCTAGCTAGAATACGCTGGAGAAATGATGAATGCGTGTAGGTACCTCTAAATCAATTTATAATCAACCCAAGCTAGCAATTTTTTTTTAAATTATGTGATTACTCCATAAGATTCTCAAGATGGTGTGAGGCGGAAGATCGAGGGAAACGAAATGGGAAAGAGGATGTGGAGAAGTGCGTGGCTAATCGGATATGATCACTAAACTCGGCTAAAGCCATTTTAAGCGACGTTTTGATTGTGAATGGAGATCTTTCGCCAGGACAATACTGAGAGGACCTACCACTCTGAAACGTAGTCTAATAAAAGACAAGTACTGGTGAAGCATTGTGACATTAAGTCTTATATTTTGATATTATCATTATTTAAAGAAATCCAATAATAGTCAAGTTACGATTTTTTTAATGTTTTGTTTCCAGGTTAATTATTGGATAATGAGTGTTGCCAGTCAACTGTTGCCCGAACCGATGCTTCGTCCAATTCTATATAGCGAACAGGCGACATTGGTCATCAGCAACCTGCCTGGTCCTACCGACATCAAGATATGCGGCGGATATGTCAGAGACATGGCCTTCTTCGTCCCACACAGGGGCACCACGGGTAAATACATAAATTAAACTAAAAATGAAAGAAATACGACATTTCTTATTAGTTATCACATTAAAAAAGTTCCTTTGGTTCTAGAAAGATTTTATTTTAGAACAAATGTTATTGACTTGGTATTTGAATAACATTAGTCATCAAATCTTGTCAGCTAGAGGATCACGCTATGAGATAAGAAAACACTTACAGCCTACTTATAAAAAACACTTTCCAACCGTTAAAAGGTGTTTTAGTTAGACATTTAATAAACACTACATTTTCCATTTTGAATTATTACTGATAAAAAATGTCTTCAACTTGCTGCGATAGAACTGGCAAAATTGCATTTTGGTTTATTTTCCAATACTGGCGCATGTTTTTCCCAGCAAAATGTTGTTTTCCGAAAGCAAAGTTTGGTTTTTAATTGTTGGATTATTCAGATCGTATTTATCTTCATAATTTCTATTCTAATGACCAATTCACTATCATATTAGTATAATTCAATATTTCGAGTTTTAGTCAACTAAGGGAGCATACATTAATTACGTGAGCAGTTTTTCTTACAATCTAGACCCCTCCCGCCCCCTTGGTGAGATAAATTTGGGCCACTTCATATATTCTTTTCAAGTAACGTGAGATTTTGCTGGACCCCCTCCCCCCCTTTTGAGCTCACGTAATTAAAGTATGCCCCCTAATCATGTAATAATTGCATATCGTAAATTGAACTTTCGTGTTATGTCAAAAAATAGGGTTAAAGGTTATATCAATGTTCAAACTGAATTTTATGGTCTTAATTTTATAAGAATTTTCATGAAAGTGATGTTTTTTTTATAACATAAATGTCTAATACACATATTGGTAAACATGTATCAAAGAAATACACTATTTGAGATGTGCAAGCTTTGCGCTCAAAGTCAGTTTTTTTTGGTATTTTTTGGGAATTAAAATCAAACATCATATTTTTTTTATTGTATGTAAGAGGTAAAAGTGAAATGAAAGTTTTCACTTGGTTTTTAAATTTTTTGAAATTTCTCAGCATTTTGAAAAAATGTTTGTGGGAAGCTTTTTAATTCAACTTTTTTTCCAGTGTGAAATTAAAATAAATTTCAAATACAAAAAGGTAATTTTATTGAGTTTCTAAAAAGACATTTGTTTTTATGACAAATTCAAAAATAAGAAATTTATGGGACACTAGCTAAACCTACCATATAAATTATGTTGCTCTGCCATATAAATTATTTCTAGTGAATATTTTGGTTGTTAAATAAAAAATAACCAATGTATTGTAAGTGTGTGGGGATGGGATCTATGACAGAAATAGGAATGGAGCGCTGTAGACGATGACTGCCGAAAAAAACAAAAAAACACCAACTAAAGTAGGAAAATGAAATAAAGAAAATCAATATGAATTTCGAAGAGCAATTGAGTGTACGATATTTTTTGTCAGTCCGTCTTTAGCCAACACAAATAAGCTCGATGGTTTGCCCACGCGAGAACATGATGTCGAATAAAATATCAAAATGACGCGACGCTTCTCGTGAATGTCTTGCGCATCTGTGGATGAGAGTTCGATGAGGCGAACGTAGTGCCATTTGTCATTCAACAACATAAATAATTTCGTTCTGTTTGAAATACGAAAGACGGTTAAATTTGTTACAAAAATACTAAAATCGCGATTAAAAAATGGGAGGGTGGGGGTAGGAGGGTTAAAATTTGGGGTTATAGGTATTTTTTGATGCCAAATTAAAAACAAATAAAAAAAAAATAATTGTCAAAAAAATAGAATTTTTTTTCTGGGTAGACACCCTAATCACATAGTGTTATGAAATATAATATACTTCAACCCCTCCGAATTTTCGATAAATATTCGCTTTTGGTGTCTCTAACAAAATTACATTTTACGAAAACTTTTTTACCGCTTCACAATTAAAGCTCTATAAATAAAACATTTCTGAACGTAGCCGAATAGTAAAAACTGTTTTAGAAAGGTTACAAAGTAGGCTTTCAAATTATTATATTACAAATAAATATTAGCATTTGTAAATATTAAAATTTAGAATGCAAACATTAAAAATAGGTAAAAATGACTCATGTGATGGTTTTATGTGAAAACGGTACTAAAATCACAGATTATGTAAACAACAATACTTATTCTATTGTATATATATGTAATAAACACTTTCGTTATCTCACCTTTTTTATCATTTCATATAAAAATATTTAATAAAAATTTAAAGTGTGGAGCGCGGTGGAGCAAATTTGCGCGGGTAAATATTTTTGTCAACTACACGACTGACAGCTGATTCCTGTTATGTATTTCCATAGACAACTTGATAGAGATGTGCAGCTTGATCTACTATCGACCTTTTACTTTTTGTTTTAGGGATGTAACTAAAACAATAACGGTGTTAGAACGATTTCTATGGAAACACACGCGCTGACGTATAAACACGCTTATTGTACTTGACTGCTGTCCTATTTTTAACGCTTATATCTGCTTACGTTGCGGAGGGGTTAAAACTTATTCTCTAACCTATCAAATATGTATAAAAAATTGCATAAAAATCGGTCAACCCGTTTCGGAGGAGTGCGAACACAAACATCGTGACAATAGATTTTTATATATAAGATTTAAAATACCTCGGTAAAACTTAATTGGCTGGGTAAAGAATGTATTCCTTTTCACAAACAATTTTTTGTCAATTTCTATATAAGTAAGGTTTTCGCATACATGGTTGTTTATCAATTGTATAAAATTTTCACCACGTTTATTAAGGCTCTAAATGGTCATTCGGTAGCATTGTGGAATTCTACTCCCACTACTTGATTAAATAGTGAAACAATAGAATAGAATACAGAATTTTGGTGATCCATAAATATTAAAAAACATAATATTACGCTTATAAGAATTTATACAAATGTGATTGGAGTAAAGGATAATTTATTGACTTCTAGGTATGGGAGTAACTCTGCTGACCTGCGGGGGTCGCGTGAATCTGGGCCTGATGGGTGACTCCTCACTCATCAGCTGCAGTGAAGATGCGGAGGCCATCCTGAGGGGGGCTGTGGAGGAGATCAAGGCGCTGGACCTCTACACTTCTCGGAAGATGCAATCTCATGAACATGGTGACAATACCTTTTATGAATCTTTAAAATGCTGGCCTTTCCAATGCAATCTTTCATGTCCTATTTTGACACAATGTATGCATTTTAGTGAAACTTCATGGATCCCATATGTGACATACGCTTATGGGTACATATCATCTAGAGTAAAACTGTCCTAAACGACAAATAGTAAATTATCCAGGAGAACATTTTTTCCAATTTTGATCACCTAAAATGATGACACAAGGGAGAGTTTACAAAAGATTTATTTTCTACCAAGGTGTCAATTTATGTCTAAATATATTTGTACATTTATTTTATGAGCATTTAAAAAAAAGTGGCATTTAGGAGTGCTCACTGGCAAGCTGATCACGGAAACCAGTCATTCTTTAGTGTAATCCAAAGATATTTAAATATAAGGTAGATGTGCTATCTGCTGTTTTTACTATGTGGGTCTGTGCTTCCGGGTGTCGCCGATATTGTTTACCAATTAACAAATAAACTAAAAGAACAAATGATTAACGAATAAACCAAACGAACGTTAAACTAAATGAACGAATTCTTTCCTTATTCAAAATATATTGTTAACTAATATTAATGCACATTTTCAAAAAAATCAACGAAATGAACAAATTTTTTTTGTATGAAAACTACGCTAATTAGCGTGTAGTCCGGCGACAGTTGCGCGGACACCATAGCATATCTCTTCTGTATTTGAATATCTTTGGTGTAATCCAATTCTAACCGACATTGTGATGCTTGGGATTGTTTTACAAGCGCAAACTCAACAATAACTTAAAAAAAAAGAAATAGGTGTGAATCGAGCGAAAACCAAAGGAAAATTTGAATGTAAAACTGTACCACATACCCACATAGGATAGCTTTTTTCCGACAATAAAAAACGAGGTAGGAATGTAATATTACATGCTTAGCACAGTTTTATACTTGTAATATTACCAGTTTTGACATTTAGGACTAAATTACATTGTCAATTTTACCCGAAAATAATTTATTTTATAAATATTTCGAGCATAGGGAAAGATTCATACGATCTTAGGGTTCGTCCATTAATCACGTGATGTTTTTTTAGCAACTTTTTACCACCCCCCCCCCCCCCCCCCCCCCCCGTGGTGAGGTTTTAGACTAACCCCCCCCCCCTCAAAATCACGTGTATTTTTTTAGTACAATGTATTTTGAAATTTTCAGAATATTATCATGTAAAATAAATACACGTGATATCTCGGTACACCCCCTCCCCCTCCCGGTGATATTTCGTGATTTTTTCCGAACTCCCCTTTCGAGCTTCACGTGATTAATGGACGACCCCTTTTTGAATATTAAAAAAAATTAAAAAGTATAATTTAGGACAGTTTTAAACTAGATAGACAATAATATGCACAGTGGCATAGATCAGGTAAGACATGAAAGTCAAATTTACTCATTCTCGATGCGAATGTTCAGTTTTGTTTGACAGAGATTGAAAATAACTTGTTTTACAATCAGCCGCTTTTATAAAATATTTGATTGCTGTTGTAATTTACAGGAAATATTAATAATAGATTTTTGAAACCCAGACAGCATTGTCACTTGGACCAAGCACGTTTTCAGGCTAGGGGGCATACATTCATTACATGAGCTCAAAAAGGGGGTGGGGTCCAGAAAAATCTCAGTTACTTGAAAAGAATTATACGAAGTGGCCCAAATTTATCTCACCAAGGGGGGGGAGGGGTCTAGTTTGGATGAAAAACTGCTCACGTAATTAATGTATGTCGGTGACTATTTATATAAGGGATGCTGAAGTATATACCTACCTAATATCAAATATAAATACCTACAGACTAGCCCACGAACAAGATGCGATTACTGACAAAAATAGTATGTCAGATTAGCTCTATAAATATATATATATTTTTTTTACATTAACTCCACACAAGAGGCCCTGAGGAAAATAATTTCCCTCGGGGCCTATGTCATCTGGGATGCTGTATGGAGGGTCTTTTTGAGGAGAGGAAGGAATGAACATTGGTCTTGAAGAGACCCATGTTGTAGGAAGGAGGAAACACAGAGGCCGGCAAATCATTCCACAGCCGAGCTGTTGAACACAAGAATGAGTCGAAGAAACGACCCGTTCTCATGTGACAAATGTCAACCGTGTACAAATGTTGGGCACGCGTTTGGCGTGTTTCCCGACTATGCACCGATGCCGAAGGGATCGATGATGCTAGTTCCTCGGAGCATCTGCCATTGTATTTTATGCTTCACATCAATTATTACAGTTCTAAAATTAAATTAATTAACCGTTTGAGTGCCAAAAAATGCATACAGTTTCTTGTAAAATGCCACCAAAAAACATCATTTTTTATGAAACTATATATTTTTTTAAAACCCCATAAATTCTTTGAATTTTCATGAATTTTGATGATTTTTTCGGTGTTTTATTAAAGAATGTCGAAAATTGGTTCCGGGAGGTACATTTGTAAATGAGTAATTTCTGGTGTTACTCTCCATTTCTTGGTCACGATCAGAAGAATTACTGGAAATTCGCATCCTGCGGTTGGGAAACACGGGTATGACATCACTGACATCACTCTCACCAGAGCTACTCTTACTCCAACTTGAATTAGAGGAGTGGAAATCGTCGCTCTCGCTGTCAGACATTTCAGAGGACGCGCTCGACATTATGTGTTTTCAATTAACTAAAATAAAAAAAAATAATAAATGAATCTGAAATTTAAACGGTTTACTACGATCTTACAACTATTAAGATAATATTAGAATAATATTTACCAACGCCGCAGCACCACACCCGACGTACGCGCGAATCAGAGCACGACTGACGCAATCGACGGAAATCGACGATCGGCAATCTTCGTTAAAACACGAATTGACGAAAATCGACGATCGGCAATCAAACGGTTAAATAGATATTTAACAATCAATCAGCATCCGTTATTCAAGCCAAATTGTCAAAATAATCGGGTGAACAAATTCTCTAAAACGTACCGAATTAATCTTAATAAGCTAGTTTGTGCACTATGCCTACGCATATTAAAGTCGTTTTCTGCACGTTGGATGCTCCCATCGAATGTGTGTACTGCTTCAGGCAAACGCACATGCGCAAATATCAAACTTTTTCTAACATCGTGGATGCGGAATGGAGCAGAGAATCCAATGATGTTGGTATTGGTGCGTTTACGCGACATTTGACACACTAGCATCGAGAATGGTGTTGTTATTATGTATTTCGGTCCGGTCCGCGCGTCGCTTTTTGTTGTTTTTGGCCACTGAGGTTGGGACGGTGTCGTCAAATTGCAGTATTTAATGCTGTTTACGGTGAAAAAAAATAAGCTCAAAGCTTTTTTTAATGCCGAATAAATAAATAACAATTATAATTATATGTATTTATTATACGCCTCAAAAGGAAGGGATGCGCCGCGTCCACAGTATGTATGGAGGGACCGCGCCTGCTATAACATTGCCAGCCATATATAATAACAT
Source organism: Limnephilus rhombicus (assembly GCA_929108145.2). Lineage (NCBI taxonomy): Eukaryota > Metazoa > Arthropoda > Insecta > Trichoptera > Limnephilidae > Limnephilus > Limnephilus rhombicus. Next base: position 39,852,979 of record OV815279.1, on the reverse strand, counting down.
AAGAAGCGTACCTGACTTATTGAAAATAAAAGTGTTATTTACTAAGTTATTGTTTTATTTTTAAATCATAATGTCACATCACTAAGTGTCTGCTTCATATGAATAAATAAAAATTTTGTTTGCAGGGATGGAGAAATGCAGTACTTAGGGAGACGTGGGACGACAGCCTGATTACAAGGAACTTTTATATTATATTTTGTAATTTGGGAGGCAGGTATGGGAATCGCCACCCTGGGAACCATTTATTGTATAATCACCTGTCTTAGATCACCCCAAGTGGTTTGCTATGTTTGGTGACTTAGCAGGGGTGCCTGGGTCCAAAGGTGAGGTTTGTCCGGGTCTTGCCGGCGGATGTATCTATCCACCTGCTGCGTGGCGGGCCGGCTCTCCAGCTGGACTCTCGACCGCAGTGGGAGGGATGGATTCATACATCTGTCACTCCTGGACACACTGACCCCCAGATTCCTACTCACCCCTCATACCTTTTCAGAATTTTCTCTCCTTTCTTTTCTTAAAAAGACCCTCCACACAGCATCCCCTAAGATGATATAGACCCTGGTGGAAATTATTTTCCTAGGGGCCTCCTGTGTGGAGTTAATGTAAAAAAAGTATATTAAAAACGTTTTTGATATCGCATATTTATTAAAATGACAAAATGTAAAAAAAATGTATTTGAATAAATAATATTTTTATTGTTTTATGAAAAATTAATCTTTTTATTACCATTTATATTAAGAGGGTATTACCAGCAAAAACCAGATATATGTCATTTTTAAATCGAATTTTAGACGTATTGACTCTTTTCAACAAAAAATTATAAATGAATTTCGAAAGACTGTTCTTTTATCTAGCATTCGCATGTTTTAAATTTTGAGAAAAAATGTTTATTTTTAGTAAGTATAATAAGGTTATACCATAGGTCGTTGGCAGATTTGTTAAATTTTCAAAAAAGATTTTGTATTATACCACACCCATTTCAAATCATATAATCATGCAGTAAAATAAATCAATACATAATCTGGGTATCGCATGTTTTAGAATTTTAATTTTAGTTCAAATAAAATATATACGTACATATGTTTCTAGACGAAAATTGGTTCGTTTGTGTATTTATTTGCGCACTTACAAACTAATATATTTCAGATTTTTTTAACATTCTTATTTAACTTAAACATTATTGAAAAATGATAAATACTTTTAATCAAAAAATAATTACAAAAAGTACATTATTTAAATAGTTTTATCACCACGCCTTTCAGCATTTTTGGATGTAGGTATAAATTAAAGCAAATTTGGAATGAAATAAAATCAGTATTGGGTTATAATTTTAAAAAGCTTGTACGGAGAATAATTAATCTTTCTCATTGTAACCGCCCTGCACGATCGTAAGAACTACTTTGGACGAAATGTGGATTTTCGGCCGCTGGCTGGTTAAACGCTCTTAACTAATGTAATAAATTTATTCTGTGTGGGAGTGGGCTGGATGATAAGACATGAGATAAAAGATTTGGAAAGCTTGGAACAAGCTTCTTCTTCTTTGCGTGCCGTATCAGGTCCCCCCGACGTTGGCGATCACTCTTGAGAATGTCTCTCTGTCCTGCGCTGCCCGGAATAGCTCCTCCACACTTCTATTGCTATTAACAAGCTATTGGATGATTATTTCTATAGGATAGATAGTTAGGACATAAATTTCATTGCCTCTAGTGAATATTGCAATTGTGAAATATGTCCTCACGCTCTTAATAAACTGATACTGAATAACAACATTTAAGTATGTAAGACGAAATGAAAAAACACCGCCATTACGCAATTCAATATTTAAATGTATTATGGAAAAAAACTGTCCATTGTGAAATATGTTGTCAGGCTTGATAGGGTAGCATTTTATTAAACACTAAAGCAGACCCGTGATAAATCACGGGTTAGTCTGCATTGTCGACAAATCAGTTCCAATTTTGAAGACGACAATTAAAATAATTTTATTTTTAAAATGTTATATTATTTGTAGGTAGGTACCTTTTTTAATGTGAATACTGCACAAAAGTCCCAACTGCTCCTAACCGCAGGGAGCCAATGAGACTATGGTATCCCCAATTGGGGCATGTTGTAAGGCTGAAGGTAGAGGGGAGGGGATGGAGACGGGAAGAGGAATGTGGGGAAGTGCCTGGCTATTCAGATTTAGTCACCAAACATGCCTAAAGTCATTTCAAGCAACGTTTCAATTTTGAATGGTGGTCTTACACCAAGGCGATAATACTAAGTATCTTCCACCCTGAAACTATATCTCTCGTTTGAATTCTTTACACACAGTTCCCATTTCGAAAATGAGACTTAAATTCAAAGCAAATCTGAGTTCCTGAATTTATTACCAGAGTTCGCAGGACACACATGGACAACCAAAATTAGCATATTTGTTAGATTTTGAAATCAGTGGTTAAATCATTACGTTATAAAGGAAAATACATTTTTTTATAAAGATTTTTTAATAATTAAAACACTAGTAACAACTTTGATGGTGAGTGTATGAACAGAATGTGCAACCAACAACATGATAAATGGCAACTATAAAAATAACAATGTGAGATGAATAAACAATTTCAACAATTATATTTCACTAACAACTGTACAACCAACAAATTGGCCCTCCCCCTTCGTCCAAAGCCATCAAACCCATACACAAACCCATCAAATAATATTTTAGAAGAGAAAAAGTTAACAGAATGAATTAATAATAGAGCACTTTTGATATTACAGTGACGATTCACGGTACCGTGACGGCATAAAAAGGCAATAAACATACGTTCCTTAACATAACAATGCTACAGCTCTTTCAAAAGCTGAGATACACAATGTACGTAGGTCTGTTTCCTGCAAAGGAAAAAGTCATAATTTTCTTGTATCTCTCTCACACACCGCACTGTGACGTCTCAAAGTTAACAGAATGAATTAATAATAGAGCACTTTTGATATTACAGTGACGATTCACGGTACCGTGACGGCATAAAAAGGCAATAAACATACGTTCCTTAACATAACAATGCTACAGCTCTTTCAAAAGCTGAGATACACAATGTACGTAGGTCTGTTTCCTGCAAAGGAAAAAGTCATAATTTTCTTGTATCTCTCTCACACACCGCACTGTGACGTCTCCGTAGACCCTACAATACTACTAGCCGTGACGATAATTTTGAAAGTATGGAATATAGTTACAAAGATAATATTGAAGTGTGGGTGAATTCCATAAATTTAAAAAGGTCAAAAGTCAATTGCGCTGATGGTTTTCCTTTTATTCTTAAATATATAATGCTGAAGCTCTTTTTTACATACTAAATAACAGTCGAAAGTGAGACAAACGATAAACATATGTCTACACCCCCCCAAAGGAAACATACAATTATTATCATACATCTCCCTCAAACGTATAAAGAAAATGAAACGCAATTCCTCTCACCATGGCCGAGCCATAATAAATCTGTTTCCTCCAAAGGAAAAAAGTAGTACTTTGGAAGAAACAGACACTTTGTCTCACCATTATTTAATGTGTAAGAAAGAGCCGCAGTGTTATAACAATAAGGAACGTATGTTTATGGCCTTTTTTTGCTGTCACGGTACCGTAACCGTGAATCATCACGGTAATTCTAAAAGCGACTATCGGGTGTGACTGCTTTGGACGGGATGCGTTTGGGCCAACCACTAACCAGATCCAACATAATCATTATCTCAAAACATTTAAAGGCGATTGTTAAAAAAGAGACAAATTTTACAATAAAATACTAATTCCACAAACAACATTTCAAAAGGCTGTAAACATTATAAAAATACAATATTGGAATAATCATCATTTGAACTTCTTCACTATAAGAAAGGGAAGAGAGAAATCTGTTTAAAATAAACTATTCCAAGCCGTTGCGGACCAAGTTACTTAACGTTTATATTGCACTCACCGCGCACAAAGTGTCTACAAATTCATTCAATCTACTGGTAAACAAACAACCCTAATTCAACTTCTAACTAACTTTACTCAAAGCATACTCAACTTACACACAACACACTAACCTTTCAACTCCTCCTAACAACCTGATATTCCAACCTCAATCAATTACTTCCATTCCTAATTCTCACTTCTCTCTTACAACCTGTAGTAATTGTGCCCATTCCCCTTAATCAACGTCACTCAATCCTGATTTGATGAGAACTATTTGAATTGTTATATATGTATTACAATGGAAACTCACGAGAACCATTGTTGATTCAAATGTACAATCTTTTAATCATAAATCTGCCAATGTTTCTTATGATTCAGATAAACATTTTAGCTGTTTCTTGATTCAGCTGGTTGGGAGCTAAAGACTACTTAAACTTAATATATCAACAAGTGTATTAAGTTCAAACTTAAGCACTTTGTTCAAAAACACTACTAAATTAGCTGCTGAAACAATGTGCCATAATAAGAAGATGTGCCACATTTCCTTCAAAAACATAAAATTCAAAAATCAAGTTAAAGATATGGAGGACTTTCATTTCAAAAAGATATTCTGCGTAAAGATATAATTTTTATATGTATTCTCAACTTAATCTAAGATTCACACCATTTTCAAAAATTTGTATACTTTTGACAACCGTCACCAGATATTTTCAATTACAATATTTCTCCTCTCTTCGTACTAGTATAGGTACAACGCAATGTCTTTTTTTTAATAGAAGAAATAATAGCACTTATATTTAAGGCAAGCACACTTGTTAATTATATCTCCCATTACAAATCTTTTCAAGTTGCTGACAATTCATTTTATAGCGGAACAGAAATATTTCAAAATCATTTTTTGACACAGTTTTTTAGTCTGTCTTACTTTATGCATAATATGAATCATTAATTCTAAAATATTAAATGATAGTTAGTATTCTAATCGACTATTGTACTAACACAGCATCCAATTCTTTGCATTTGAATTAATAATAATGGAATATAATCCTACATCATACCAACAACACATTTTCAAAACACAAGGAACTAACTACACTATTTATATTATAAATGGATTTCGGCCAATAATAATAATTAATTCAATAAGTAGAACCAACAACACACCAGGTGAGAATTCTACTCTACGACCAGAACCGAGAAGAAACCAAACCAAAATATATGGCAACAGAAGTCAATTCTTGGTAAGTAATTTTTTGTTAATAAAATAAAAACGTAACACATAAAGACTAGACTATACAGACATGTTTACGATTGATCATTTCAAAGGCAGGACCGTTCTTATTGCACATAGAGAGGCACAACGTGTTATAATTGCGTGGACAAAAAAAAAAAAATAACTTTCAATTCATAAAATATTACAAAGTTAACTTGAAAATTAAATTAAATATACCTTCAATTGATTGCAAAAAATACATACCTATGTATTTAAATAACCTGAATCTAGCCACCACTGGAGCGTTTTTGGCCACATTTTGGCCGATTTGCAAATACCCTCGAGCGTTCACTGGCCAAATCGTGGCCAATTTGAAGAGATATTTTAAAACATTTATTGGAATTAATTCAAAAGTTCCCGAGCATTGCATACTTCAATTAATTACTCTCATTTTTTAACAAGAGATGTCTCGCATTTCTTCTAAATTATTTGTTTTTGAGATTTCATGAACTGAAAATATTGAAATAATTTTTCTTGCAAATTATTGTTGATCATGTGTTTACATAAAATTAAAAAATGCATGTTCGAAATTAAATTTTATCAACCAGACTGTAGATAACATGTAGAAGTTATAATATTCAATATTATCCTAATAAGTACTATGTATGCCAATTTTAAACTAAAAATATGCAGAATTTAATTATTAATTTAAAGATTTTTTATTCATCTTAAAAATTAATATGGGATGAACAGTTAAATATAGGTGCATTCAATTGTTCTCAAACACTATAAGCAGTTTATGTCACCTTCAAAATTCAAAAGCATGATTTTTTAAAGGGCGGGAAATTTTCAAACTGAAAGATTAAAAATTCATGAGCGCTCAAGATTGAAATCAATTATACAGCAGAACACTCCAGCAGATAAACTATAAAAGAGGTTTTAGAATATTGCATCAGAAATAATTTTGTATTAAATCTAGTTACACAGAGAGGATGGCCAGCCTTGAATAATACATAAAACATAAACTAATAACTACATATTTAAACCACAGCACAAACTTTGTGCGTACATTTTAACGCTACTAAAACTAAAGGTAAAATAATAATTTCACTACGTTCTGTATTGGTACTACATAAAATATATTTAAACTAAATTTGATTTGCTCACAAAAGTGAAAATCATATAAAATTCCTACAAAATAACATAAAATATCTACAATAAATTCTATTAGCGGCACAACAAATTCAATATTGGAGATATAATATAATTTTACTTAAAAAATAACAAAAAGATGTATAAACCACTTCTTTTCAATTTTCACTTAAAATGTTTGCTTCTGCATGATTTTAATATAATTTTTGATTGCACATAACTTACAAATTGAAATCTTTGTTTTTAAAAAGCTGATAACTGTATGAATAAATCATAATATTTTTAAAATCTAATCAGTCTAATGTTATTATAAATATGTACAAACATAAAAATTGGATGCAGATTAAATAGATGTTGAAACATTAATAGAAAATCAGTAAACAGAAACTTAACACATAGGCTAAATAAAGTAATGGGAGAAATTCATGAACATATTTATATAAATTGGACAATACTTAGTACAAACAGATATATGTATTGTGTAGTATTACAAATTATAGTACTCTCTCACTAATTTACCACTTTAAAAACAGCGCAAATGTCCAATTAGTGAAAGCGGCAGATTATGGTGCGTACGTAAAAAAATCAAATGAAAACAAGTATTTTGTAAAAACAATTTTGGTTTAAAGTTAAGGTGTCATTATGTATTATTAATTGTTTTTGTGTTTAATTCGTGGAAAGATTTATTAAAAAAAAATTATGTAAATAAAACTTAACCACTCGGATTCATAAGCTTGTCTGACGATAATATAACATTACCAGACGTATGTATGACGTGTGAGGAGAACTTGACTTATTATTCCTTAGAACGGGCAATCTGCCTAGCTAGGAACTAATACCGACCCACAAGACATAATAACACTTGTACACATTTTATAGTTATTTTTCAATGTTATTATTATGTTATTTTTGCCATACAAACGTATCAAATGTAATGTTATAAATAAATAATAATGTTATCATTAAATTCTGCTTTAGTTTTTTATTATTGTGATAGCTGTTTCGGTATTCAAGGCCTTTTTCAAACTGTAGTTAGGACACATTGGGATGACTTATTTTTATGATTCTATTTACCCTGCCCAATTTAAATTTTTATGGTGTCCAAAATGATTTATTATTGGTTAAACCGATTTTCTGAGATTAGATTCTCTATTCTGTGTGGTACTTTGAAATCACGTGATCTAATCACAGTTAGAAAACGGTTTTGAACGTCAAAACAGCTGTCACAATAATAAAAAATTTAGGTGTTTAGGTTTACAAGAAGACTTTATTTTGTAATCTTATTCAAACAAAGACATGGCAGAACGAAACAAACAGAAGTTGCAGAAATTGCACTAGTTGCTAGAATATACAGAGGACTAACCGAAATGTCCTCCTAAAATAATAATAATGACTGGTAAAATGGTCAGTGAGAATTTGTTATACGAATACCAGCAAATCATAGAGTTTGATTTTGTGCTTTCAACTAGTAAAAATAACAGCTAATTATAGTAATTGTCAGATAAGTGAGCGGCGGATACTGAGAGAGTACTGTACTTATATTATTATTAGGCCAAAATGTTTATAAACAACACAATTTTTTTTCAAATTAGCTTAATACGGACCATTGCAGGTCAATAAATTAAATTGTGCAAAATTCATAGCATGACGCCCGGGCGATGAGATAACAACTGTGGAACAAAACCTACCAAAATTATTTTTAAAGTTGACATCATACATCACTGTGAATATGATCTGAGAAAGTAATCTAAGTAAAATGACCAGCTTTAAAATCCTGCAATAAGAAATGTAATACATAGTAACTTATTTACCTTTTTTACAAAATATTATTATGATTATTACAATTATAACTTCAAGTTATAATATACATAATATTATTATTGAATATTGGAGATGATTGAAATAAAATATATATTTTCTATATCTTTACCCCTCAGGCTAATTTTTTCACTTTCGGACCAGCTCATATAGGTCACACAAAAATTATTTTGTCTCCCTTCCCTTACTAACAGTAAAAAATATGATCTAAACTTCTAAACGGAGAAGTTATTTTATATTCAAATCTAAAAGTTTACCACAGAAGAATTAAAATGTACACCTCTATGAAACCAAAGTTTCCGACCACAATTTGAAAAAGTTCATGAAACTTTGTGAATTTTTTATTAATTATTTTTACATCGATAATGAAAAAGTGAGGTCACAATAACATTTATAATGCATTTTTTTAAAATAAAATCTGCGTGTTTTTGATTTTTTTTCATTATCAGTAATTTTAGTTAGAAAAAATGTAAGGTGAGCCATTTTTAAAAGTTTTAATGTTTGGATTAAAAAAAATTGTTTTATTTTATTTAAGAATCTTCACCTTTCAAAAACAGTATTTAGTTTTCGGATACATTCATAATGTTCCATTTATTTGGATTTTATTGGAAAGCTTAAATATTCTGACCTTTGGACAGAAAATGCCCAAGGCCTGAGGGGTTAAGTTTTGGATTCGAATAGTAACCTTATCAGAGGAAGGGCAAAGTTAAGACAATGGTCTAATTCAGATATAATAATATTTAGGTCCTTTATAATATGATACACACTTTTAAATGTTTAGGTACACATATTTATGAGAGAGTAAAAACTTGGGATCCTCCTTGGAGATTTAAAAATTATACATATTTACAAATATTTTGATCAGATAATAATTAAAATTAGTTTTCATTCAAAATCCAAACATCTAAAAAATGAAAGCGATCAATGCAATTGTGTAAACTATTATTTAATTTCATACCGCAGAAAACAGATGAGCAGCATTCGACTTTTCAGATAGATAACTTATTTTGTGTTTTCAAACATAGGCAGATTCTAATAATTCATTCTGGTCAAACCATCAATTTGCAACATGAGGAATATAACTACAGGTAGGTAGCCACCTAGAATTAACCCGTTGGCTAGTTTTGAGTCAGAAAAAGCACCCAATATTGCGATTATTTCAGGAAATAAAAAATAATTTTATATAAGTATGAAATTTGATAAAGATATTTATGCTAGAATGCACATTCTTTAACTAAACAAAAGATAGAAAATCTGCCATTGGCACATTTTACATGAGAGCAAAAATAAAACTATGAAATTAATTGGGTAAGGATTAATTACGCATAGCTAATTCTAAGTATGTATTTTATTTAAAAAAATAAGCATAATTGGCATCCCAATACAACCCTTATTCTTTTAAAAATTATTTCAAGCACTGCTTTGTTCTCCTGTAAAATAGTGTCAATGGCTGATATGGCTTTTGCCATTACAGTACTGAAATGAGTAATTTCGATATATGTATCCACATTGGTCAGATTCTATGAATTTTCTCGGATTGTGGCCAATGGGTTGTTTCATCTTGGTAAACATAACCTTAAAGCATGCTTCGTGGGGGAGGCCATTAAATGAAAGGGATTTTTGAGATCGATAGCAGACACGTGTCTGTAGTTGTGTTAAGGATCACAATACAAAGACAGAATAGTATGCCAATGATATTATCATTAATTTGATCATCAATGATGACCAATGGTTGTGATATTAGAGACCACACGACACGATGATATTATCATTAATTTGATCATCAATGATGACCAATGGCTGTGATATTAGAGACCACACGACACGATGATATTATCATTAATTTGATCAACGATGATATTATCATTAATTTCATCATAATAATGACCAATGGTTGTGACAACAGAGACCGCACAACATATTGATGATATTACCATTAATTTGAACAAAGATGACCAATGGTTGTGACCACAGAGACTACACAACACATTGATGACATTATCATTAATTTAATCATCCATGATTACCAATGGCTTTGGCAACAGAGACCACACGACATGTCGATGATAAAATTATTAATTCATCCATCATTGATTGTTGCAGACAACACAACACAGTAATGATATTATTTTTTTCGAAGAAAACTTCTTCTAAAAGGTTGTTACTTTGTGATGTCATTATTTATTTTAAAATAAAGTGATATAAACTAAGTTATTTTCTTTTAATAAATAAAATGATATTATCATTAATTTGACTATCAATGTTTATTATATTATTAGTGATTTGATAATTAATGATGACATGGTTTTGGAAATAGAGACCACACAACATGTTGATAATAATACCATTAATGTGTCCATCATTGAAGACCGATGACCGTGGCAACAGAGACAACACGACACGTTAATGATGTTATCATTGGTGTGACTATCAATGTCGTTTCAATTATCTTTAATTCACTCATTAATATTGATGGTATTTTCACTAGACCATCAAATTGATTATACCATCATTGATTTGACCATCAATGTTGACAGAATTATCACGAAATTGGTCATAAATGAAGACAACCGCTGTAGTTGCTACACGCTACCAGGATGACGGCAAATACCAACCTTCCTGAAGGTTAGTCTAGCGATGGCGTCAGGCCCGGCGAGGTGTAGCGAGTGGAATCACGTAGCGAGTGCGGCGGGGGCGAGGATAGGGGCGGGACGAGCTCTACAGGGATTTGGTGATGTTGTGGAACAGGCGCTTGCCCCACCAGGACTCCAGGTCAAAGGGCTTGAAGTCTCGCAGCACCGGGCTGGGGGCTGAGTCCTTGTAGAACAAGGCGTTGGGTGGAGTGGTGATGGAGTACACTGGAAAGAAATAAAATAAATAAAAACATTAATAATTCTGCACCGAAAAGATAGATAGAACAAGGTGTTGTGGGTGGAGTGGTGATGGAGTACAATGGAAAGAAATAAAAATAAACAAACAAATTAGTAATTCAGCACCAAAAAGATAGATACACATAGAAATGCCTTCCGTGCAGATTTAAATTTTTTTATTTTTTTATTTTTTATTTAGTAACTATATAATATTTTTTACATTTTTATATGAAACATGTTAGTTAGATGTATATATAAAATATATTCGTAGTCCTCCTCACTAGGAGATCCTGTGCTGAGGGGGACTATGCTTTGGATAAGTTTTTCAGCGACTTCTATGGTTTAACTTCATTGATTGGATAAGGTTTTCCAGAAACTTCTATGATGTTTTAAGTATACTAGTAAGTTCATTTTCCGATAGATTCTTCAGCCAACATTTAATGTCCTTAATGTAGCTATTTTTTATTTTTATTTGTTTGATACTAAGTGGGAGCTTGTTATATAACTTTACTGCTAAAAATGCAGAACTTCTTTGACCAAATGAAGAGTTACACTTGAAACTAAACTTGTCGTCACTCAATTAGTGCCTTTTGGTTCTAGCCCATTTAGCATTCGCTGTCTCTCTTACGCTTGTGTGACATTGTGTATCACCATCCCATTTGACCAAAATAAAAATTTCGTAATGATGAGAAACACAGTCACAGTCCCATGTTTGAAATTTAAGCAAAGAATGGTCAGACATTTGGATCAAAGTACACCAATTAATGACATTCTTTTTTATTCTATGTGATTCAGCATATTTTAAATCAATATTTATTATGCAATATACATTTCGTCCTTAAAGATCACACTGTCATTGCGTTGCATAGTAATGTATTAGAATAATATATTTTCTTTCATTTTTTTTTTACAGTGAATACCGCACAAGAATCTCAACTGCTCCCGTCTGGAGCCAGTGAGACTATGGCATCCCCAATTGGGGTATGTTGTGAGGCTGAAGGTAGTGGGGAGGGGAAGGAGGTGGGGAAGAGGAAGGTTGGGAAGTACCTGGCTATTCAGATCTGGTCACCAAACAGCAACGTTTCAATTCTGAATGGTGGTCTTACACCAGGGCGATACTAATAGTATCATCTTCCACTCTGGAACATGCCGCAAATATACTATATATTATTTTAAATGAATTAATTGTGAAATAACACAAATTAATCAAATAAAATTTATTTGCGCATGCCGGGTTCGAACCCGCGTCCTCCGGATTGTGAGTCAAGAGTCTTACCCACTGGACTACGGAGGTCGCTTCATTGCTTCAATAATAAAATTATGATGGAATAAATTTAAACAAAGAGTTTTCTCGTACAATGTAAGGTGACTGTTATGAACATTGTATTCTGGATAGAATTACAATTTCTTTGAAAATAAACACATTGTCATAGAGAAGTAGACTTGTTCCATTGGACGGAAGGAAACATTAGAATGAAAAATAGAAGAAAATACTCACCCTGCTCCTCATCTGAAGGTGTAGTGGGCTCGCTGTCGGTCTCTGCTACCTGATTCCAAGCTAGAAGCAAATTTATAAAACATTTTAATATTTGCATCATCAAGTGCTTTCCTTAAGTCAAAACTTAATCACTCGAGCGATAGCTACCCAAATTTAGATTGTATCGCTAATGCTCTTAAACAATACCTACCCAAATTTGGATAGCATCGCAAATGCCTGATATCTACCCAAATTTGGGTAGCATCCAAATGCCCTTAACCTCTAATGGGCCGGAGACGCGCGGGCGCGCGCGTATTATGCGCATGCGCGAGAAAACAATTAGAAAATTTGAATAAAATTTTCGACCAAAAACTGTTTGTCTGCGATTTTGGCCCTTCTATGTACAGAATTTGTATGAAGAACAGGGTCAGAATCGCTTGCGCCAACATTACTCTGTAAGATGCGTATAAATTTCATTCACCTTGCAACCCTAGAATATTTTTAAACGATTTTATCTATGACATAGAAATGTCATTTTTGCCGAGATTTTTAACCGTCAAAATTTATGCGTGTTCCTCGACTAAAACATCGTAAAACCTATTAATTTACGTAATTAACGCAAGTAATGTTGTTTTGGTACATAGTTTATTGTTCTAGGAACGTGTTTCAGTCAATAAAATATACAATAGCTCAAAATTAATCGACAAAACATTCAATTCAAAATTTAAAGTGGTGCTTTTTTAGTGAAATTTCGTGAAATGGCGTGGCCACCCAGAGGTTAAGCGATAGCTACTCAAATTTGGATATGTAGCTGATGTTTAAGAATTGATTTTGAAATTTCCGCAATCAGCTAATTGTTTAGTCGCTAGCTTGATTAAGCTACTATCGAATATGAAAAGATGTTACTAATACATCTCTCATGGAATTTTCTAGATAATGTTGTGTATCATGTAGTCCGTGGGTATACACCATTTTTAACCCCTCAGGCAACCTTTCAGTTTTTGGAATAACTCATATAGGTCTCACCATACTCTCATGGTTCGAAAGAGAAAACACCATGCTTTATATTCAAATATACAAGTTAACCACAAAATAATTAAAAGGTACATTTATGGTGGGTTTCTTCATTTACCGAGAATGCAATGCTAATTGTAAAAGTAAACGGTCAAATGTGCAGAAATTTCATTTAAATTTAAAATTTCGATCGTTTACTTTTACAATTAGCATTGCATTTAGCATTCTCGGTAACTGAAGAAACCCACCCATAGTCACATTCCTACATGAAACAAAATTTTCGACCGTAACTTGAAAAAAAAAATTATGAAACTTTGGATAAGTTTTAAGATTTTCACGGCCAAAAGCATTTTCGTTATTTGTTTTTGGGGTGTTATGCCGTGTTGCGCTACCTCCTTCTTTAGCCAACGTTTCGGACATCGTTGCAGTGTCCATCATCAGGGCAGATCCGGCAGATCCGGTAGATGAGTATACGGCAGATCCGGTACCATCTACCGGATCTGCCCTGATGATGGACACTGCAACGATGTCCGAAACGTTGGCTAAAGAAGGAGGTAGCGCAACACGGCATAACACCCCAAAAACAAATAACGAGAAGATTATGAAACTTTGTTAATTATTATTTTTTAAATGAAACGTCAAAAAAGTGTGTTGACAATAACGTTTGTAATACGTTTGCCTAATAAAATATGTATGCGTTTTTATATTTTTTCATTAGGGGCCATCCATAAATTACGTCACACCTTGAGGTGGGGGGGGGGGGGGGGGGAGTAGAGAAGTGTGACATTGTGTGACAAGGGGTATGGGGGGGTCATCAGCTCTGTGACGTCACACAGTTTTTAGTTTTCGGATGCGTTCAGAAATATTCTGTTTATTTGGATTTTATTGCTTCCGACAAAACAGATCCAGGGCCTGAGGGGTTAAATTGCTTTCTAAAAATAGAACATCCGTGTACATTCGCTAAAAATTGCAGTTTTTTAATGTATGTGACTACAGACATTAATTTACAGACATAGACAACACAAAGAAAAATTAATATTAAAAAATTTCCAAAAAAGTACAAGGTAGGGAAATTTCAGAAATTAACAGAGGTAAGTATGATTTTTGAAATGAGTGCAGCTGAATCCAAAACCACAATTGCTAGGAAATCTGTAACGCTTTTTTAAAAATGCTGTGAAATGTCTGTTTATTAAGTCATAACTTTTGCCAGTCAAAATTGTATTTACGTAATTTCAAAGTCATCTCCAATATACATATAAACAGTCGAGAATTCTTTTTAAGTAAATTGGCAAACCAAACAGTAAAGATGCTAATTTATTGCACAAAATTTAGGAATTCTTATTATTTTATTCGTGATGGTACACTTCATTCATGGCCTAAAAGCGGTTAAATAAATCACATGGATAAGCGCACATTAAATCAAGTGGAGAGATCTTCTATTTATGTCAATCTTATTGTGTGTTGATCAAGTCAATTGTTCTCCAACTTTCTGATCAATTAAAAAAGTACACTAAGAATAAATTAATAAAAATAATTAAGAAAGTGTTCATCATTAACCGCTGGGAGGCCGGAGACGCGCCGGCGCGCGCGTCATATGCGCATGCGCGAGAAAATAATTCAAATATTTGAATAATACATCCGACAAAAAACTTTTGGTCCACGATTTTGGCCCTTCTATGTACACAATTTGTATGGAGAACAGTGTCAGAATCGCTTGCGCTGTCATTACTCTCGGAGACGCTACAAGTTTCATTCACCTAGTCACCCTGGAATATTTTTAAAACGATATCTTCTATGACAATCGGCTGTCAGAATTTGCCGCGAATTTAACGGTCGCAATTAATGGGTGTATCGCGAATAAAACGATCATAAAACCTATTAATTTACGTAATAAATGCAAGTAATGTGGTTTTGGTAGATAGTATGTTGTGTTGTGAACGTGTTTCAGTTAATAAAATATACAATAGCTCAAAATTTATCAACAAAACATTCAATTCAAAATTCAAAGTGGTGGTTTTTTAGTGTTTTTTTGCGAAGTTCCGCGAATTTCCGCTAAATGTCACGGCCTTTGACCGGTTAATTAATATACAGGCCCATAAAAGGCACACATCCCTCATGTGTGAAATTGTTCTTTCATCGTTCCGGCATCATGAAATTTGCACAACTGTTTCTGTCGGATATTTATTGGTTAACGCAACTAGTTTCAGCTTGCAATGCCATTTCCATCATGAGCTATTTTTAGCTTTTGAGAACAAAAGTTGTTCAAATTGCATATGAGGTCGGACAGTAAATGTAGCGTATCATAAATATGAAAAGGATTTTAACCAGCGATTCCTGAACATATTTGGAATGATATTTTTCCACAAAAAATATATTTAAATCGCACTTCGCCACTGATCCCACACCTATAATGTCACAATGGGATAATGTGATATGCGCTGTTTCATGTGCTACTGGAATGAGATGGAGTGCTTATAACGTGACCCACCACTATGCTATACCCGACTACTCTGTTGCGACGTGTGATGAAATATTTATATTTTTTTTAATTGAAAACCACCAAAATTTTTAATCCAAATATGCTCAGAAATTTTTGGTTAAAATCCACCGGGCATGAGCGGTCACACCTGTATACAAGGTGCTTATACAATCATCTCTCAAAGACATTGCTTTTTACCATCATTTTTAACGCTATGCAAATTTTTAAAAATTATTTTTAACAAATTTTTTCTTTTTATTTCAAGGATAAATGAAACTTTAAAAATTAAGCAACATAGTATTAAAAATACATATAATATGATGGATTTAACAGTAGTTTTAAGAAGCACATGGCAATGACGAGCAGTGATGAGAATTAACTGGCGGGCTGCCAATACAAGGCCAAGGTGTGGGGACTTTGGACAAATCAACACACTCTAATATTACTCCAATAGAAACAGCTCTGCTAATGGCTAACCACCAACAAAGCACTGAACATTTTCAATGTACTGATTATAGGAAAAACTACAGTTCTGAGCAGCAAATACTATATTAATTTCGGTTGTCTATGCGTCCTGTGAAAAATTCATAAAAGCGATAAAGTACATCCTATAATATAATATTTTTAACAGAAAATCATTTTAATAAACATTTTCAAAATCGGAATTGATTTGTTGAGAATTCAGACTATCCTGTGATTTTTCTCGTGTCCGCGCTATTATAAAATAATAATACTAACTAGGCAGAGAGGACTAGCCACCAAACTCACTCTTGGCGCACACTCCGTGCCCCATTCACATTTTGTTATTCTGACTCTTTAACTTGATCGGGTCATGTCTTCCTCGGGCTTTAAAAATACATAAATATATAACAATACTTATTTAGTGGAACAAAGTTATAAAGTTTTTTAATCAAAAAAATTTCAAAATAGAAAAACCAGATTACAATAAACTTGTTATAAATGTTTCAACCACCCAGAGTCAGTTGGAATATGACATGCCATATGTCATGTGGTAAGGCTGAAGGACATGGGAAGGGAAAGAATGTGGGGAAAAAAAGGGTCAAGAGGACACCCAGTTATTCCGATCTAGCCACAAAACACAGTTCAAGCAATGTTCCGATTCTGAATGGTGGCCTTTCACTAGGGCAATACTGAGAGTATCTACCACCTAAGATGTTTTAGAGCTCAGAATGTACAAATTCAAAGAATGATGATCTAAATAGAAAAATCATTGATAAAAGAAGTAATTTAAAAAAAATGCGTAATTTTTATTGTAATACAGATTAATTATCATCTATTTCTATACGCATTACAAGATTTCTTATTTTAACGTCCTTAATTTTTGGGAAGATAGATATAGCACAAAAGTTTTAAGGTTATTTAACCTCTTATTGACCGGAAGCACGGAACAAATTAAAAAAAACAAATTTTAAATGCGATTTTAACCCTTATGTATAAAGAAACTGTATGAAGGATAAGGTCAGAATCGCTTACGCCAATATCATTTGTGATGTAGCCAAAAGTTTCATTCACCTAGCAACACCAGAATATTTTTAAATGAATTATCTATGGAAACTGGGTGTCAGATTTTGCCATGATTTGAACTGTCGAAAAGTCCGAGCGTGATACCGCTCATAAAAAAGATGTCTATGGCCGGCGAATTCTTGAGTATTTCCGCATTCCAATAAAATCAAAATAATTTTAATATTTCTGAACGTATTCTAAAACTAAAAAATGTTTTTTAAAGGCGATTATATACGCTTTCAAATCGTATTATTAGAAGTAAGCATGTTATTTTTGAAATATTAAAATTTTGAATGCAAACATTAAAAATTTTCAACTTACATTGTTCTGACGGAAATTTGACATCATAAATCTGAATAATTTATATTTTTTGCGGATATCTATGGAACTCAAATCGTAGCGTAGTGTTTTCTCTTTCTAACACTGCTTAGATCACATTTCTCGTCATGATTTTTATGAGACCTGACGAGCTGACCCCATAAAAGGGTCAAATTTATCAGCTGTTTGACTCATAAATGTGTCAAATTTTCTCAACCGGTTAAAGAGCACTACTAAGTACTGTTGTAGAAATTTCATCCAATATCACAGGACAATGGTGCATCCATCAGACCTCTTGTCATGTTAGGCTATTCTAGAACATCTGAACTGCCGTGGGATATCTTGAATAAGTCATGGTGACAACTACCATGCTAGTGGATAGCACATAATTGGCCTATTACACAGTATAAAAGTGGTCCAGCTCACATCATGAAATTGGTATACATCAAAGCGAGCAATAATTATACTATCTTCCACAGTTTAAATATCCTTAGTTTGAACACATTCTCACAGCGGCTAACGACTCCCCAATCCCATAACTACTCCTTGGCAAACTGACAAGTATTCTAATCACGAGACTCTTCTTTCCGCCGGCTCATAACGTAATAGGAAATTGATTATAAAACTGTCCGCCGTGCATCGCTGTTATTGCTTCAAACAGTCACTTTAGTATAAACTGCTATATGACATTGAATCTCCAATTTACTACTATGCAATTCATAGTGCAGGTCTATTATGTAACTAACTAATCGTGGCAACGTTTTCCCGGGGGGGATGGAACGCCAAACTTGATTATCCTGCTACACAATCTTCACTTCAAACGCCTTCTCATAAATCACACTCCAGTAACTACCTTTGTAACCGCTAACCGCTCTTTAGTCGGGTGCTTATACACGGTGACTATAATTTTTTGTGCAATTTATTTTTATTTTTATTTTTACAATAGCTCCACACGGGAGGCCCTGAGGAAAATATTTTCCCCCAGGGCCTAAGTCACAAACGTAGCAAACCACCACATTTGGCGACTTAGCAGGGGTTTAATAAATTAAAATCTAAAATCCACTTCAAAAATACCTTTAATAATAAGTTGGTACGGATATCTAACGAATGTCTTCGTCTTTTTTTTTTGTACTCATTTGCTGGTATATTCAGTATATAGACAAGTAGTTTTATCCTTAATGCATTTGATTGAAAATGTTATATTAAAATTTTTAAGCTTTTACATCAATAATTAAATGAATAGTAAACATTGAATAAAGCTAATTACTAATAAGTTGTAATCCCTAACAACACCTGATAAGGCCTGTCAGATAAATTATAGATAACCTACAGGCCTCCTTCAGATATTGGCTAATTTCATACAAGTAATAGCCAAATCATGCTGCGTCATGTTCATTTTATATGTTCTGCACATCGTTAAAATTGACCAATTCAAAAATAATGCCTCAAAAAACATATTACCTCATTGCAGAATTTTGCAAACTACTTATTATAAGAATTCCCCAAGAAATAAAAAGATAATTAAACATACAATAATGGATTTGTAAACAAGCTTTGATTCTGTTTTTCATTGAATTAAGAATAAAAAAATAAAATACCAATTATAGACTTGGCATAGATACGTAGCAAAAAATGGCCACAATGTTATTTTCACCATTACTATTTTGCATAAAATACATAAACATCAACACATTTTCAAGTGCAAAAAGAAGCTCATGTTGAAACTTATTTCGTCCGGGCATTCATTTGAGAAACAAAACGCGATAGCAGAAAAATGACAAAATAATTCAATACTGCACAGAATGAAAATATTTAGGGTTAAAATTAATCTGTTAAAAATTGATAAAGTTCTCATGAACTATGTATTCCTTCCTGTATCCTTGTAAAAAATTAAATCAGAAAATGCTGGTTACAAATCTGCTTATCAGTTAAGTACCTAGCTTGAATAAATAATGTCAAAAAAAATGTTAGCATAAAAAATTCTCTTTAGTGATTGCGCCTCATGTGAAGAATATAACATAAGAAATCTTCCATCCTTTTTTGGGAAAATGCCAATGAACTTCCGAAAACATTGTATCATACCAAACCATGTGAACCAAATATTATGTAAACATAACGCAAGTGAATATTATTTATTTAGTTATCGTAAACCATTCGATCTTGAGAAAGATAATGTTGAAATGACCCATTTATTTAGCAAAACACATTTTTCTGATAGCATTCCTTATCATAGAACGTAAATATATTGTAAATTTGCATACCATTTTTGAGAACGTTGATGGATGCCAGTTTTTCACTACATTCCTTTGTTTTTTTTTTTAACATTATATTTTTCATGGTGGGCTTATTGCATTATTTCTTCCAACTAACCGATACAGATAATGAATTAAATTAATTCTTGCATCCATTATACTCTGGTGCCAAACAGGTCAAAATTATTAAAAGTTAACGGCCATCAGTACTATTCTGACATATTTTGAGGAATTGTGAGGTAATAATCATGGCTACCAAAATATGTTAAAATAGAAAGGAAAATATACAAAGACATTGTGGAGTGCAATTTGCAAATATAGGTTTGCTGTAGGGAAGTATCAAATCTCAGCATCAATAGAAGAACTGCGAGTTCGCAAATAGAATTTCAGACCAGATCTAATGATGGCTTTTAAGTTTTAAATAAAGCATTATTTATATTTTAAAATACATCAGTAACTGACGCAGAATACTAAAACTGAAAATAATTGAGGTAGAAGAGAATACGATACGATTGTACTACCCCAGCCAGGAGCACTCCTGTCCCGGTGAGACCGGTACACCAGGGGGCACTGATTTGTTAGGACTAGGAACACGTGCTCTGAGGTTGGAGTTTAAATCGACCGGTATACATGGCAACCTAATAAGCCAATATTGGAATTTAGGCAGGGCAGGAATAAAGGAATGAATTGAGCATTGTGATTTTTTTTATTCTTTCTTTTTTCTTGCCTGTTCTCGGCTCTTCTTGAATCTTGTTATCTATTTCTGGCTTTTCTTGGCTGTTCTTGCCTCTTTTTGATGGCTAATATTGTCTCTTCTTGGATCTTCTCGTCTCTTCTCGGCTCTTCTTGACTCTTCGTGGCTTTTCTTGTCTCTGCTCTTCTCATCTCTTCTGGGATTCTTCTTCTTTTTACTTCTTCTTGTCTCTTCTATGCTCTACTTGGATCTTCTTGCTAATTATACTGCACAACACAATTATGACACAAGACACAGACACCAACACATGACTCCAAAGACAAATACTACCTATGGACAAAGACATTACCGTAATTTGGCTCCAATTTTTTAAAATTTAATTGAAAAAGATATTAAAGATATTTTTGTGACTAAAAATGCTAATCTAAAACACAAAACTCATACGTGGAAATTCAACAAAGGCGTTGTATACTGCAGGGAGATAATTTATACCATATAACAACACAGTAAACTATATCTTTCTCTTTTCCTCTCAAATATTTGTTATTATTTCTAAATTTCTTAGTATTCTTAAGTATATAATCATTTTAAATTTTTATATTTCTTATTAATTGTATGAATATTTTTTATGTTTCTCAAGTTTTTTCATTTTCTTTTTCTTTCATTCTATTTATCTTTTCATGTATAAATTAAAAAATTTATCTTATTCTTTTCTTACAAGATTAAGGAATCAAAATTTGACTAAATTCCTGCCACCTCGGAACAGGCTCAGCCTAGTGAGGTGGTGTTTACCAAAAACAAAAAATATGTATTACACTTCAAACTGTAAGAAAAAATGTATTTGTGCTTATCTTGGTTAATAAATAATAAAAAAAAAATTATCGGCTCTTAAAGTCTCTTCTTGGCTCTTCATAGATCTTCTCATCTCTATGTCTCATCTTGGATTTTCCCGATCTTCTCTACTTTTCTCATCTCTTCTTGCCCCTTCTTGGATCTTCTTATCTCTTCACGGTTATTCTTGGCTCTTCGTGGCTTTTCTTATCTCTTCTTGGCTCTTCTTGCTTCTTCTTGGATCCTCTTGCTTCTTCTTGCATCTTCTCGCCTTTTCTTGCATCTTTTATCTTCTCGCCCCTTCTTGGCTCGTTTTATCTCTTCTTGAGTCTTCCAACTGCTTACCAACCCTTCTTGTTCATTCTTGTCTCTTCGGGTCTCTTCTTGGCTCGTCTCGTTGCGCACTTTCTTATCACTATTCAATTCCCAAATAATCCCAGATCATTCGTTTGAATGTATACGAGAAGAGAACAAACTAATTTCTGAAATACACTAAAAGTACCGATAAAAATGGAAAAAAAGACTTGTCTTCTGCATTGAGAGCCTCTCGGAAATCTCGGGATACACTTTTTGTTTAGCCTGTCACGATATATCAATTCACACTTGAACTATTATGAAGTTTTATGACACGGTTTAACCTAAACACGTGGAGTTTTCTACGATTTGTATAACTTCCAACTAATTTTGAATGCATTTTGGAATATATTTAAAAAAAAATCAAACATAACTTTAAAACCTAAAAAGGTAAAATTAATTGGCGAAGCAAAACAAATTGCACTGATTCTATCGCGTGTTTGTAACACTTTTCATGAAAATCGGTTCAAGAAAACTGCGGATAATTTAGAAAGAAGCTAGGCCCGCAGAATATACGTGCTCCTTCGCCCCGTATTGGGAGAGTTCTGTCGAAAATAATTGAGGCAGAAGAGAACAAAGTAAAAATAGGTGTGTTTAAAATTGTGGCAAAAATTTCTGTACTTCTAATAAATACGCCCAAATTATTGAAATAACACTTAGTTTCAAATTAATTAGTTCAAGAAATAACTATTTACACAGGGGAGATAGAAATTCATTCACAAAATAGGTTCTTAGTGAACAATTTGTGAGTATTTGGATTGATGTGGAACCTTCCGGTAAATGTTACAACATACTAACAAACATGGTGAATTTCATTTGTAACGTGGGTAATTTTGAACTAAAAAACAATGTAAATAGTACTTAGTGCTTTGCAGCAAGTTAAAAAAGTATTATTTAAATAATTTGTGCATGTTAAGAAGTAAGCGTAGTAATAAAACTTGGTAAATATCGGTTCGGACTGGCCACGCTTATTACGAATAATTTTTAGAAAAAAATTTAGATTCACCTTAAATACTATATGTAAAAGGAAACTTTTTGGCTTTGGGGCGGCGGAAAATAATGCATTTTAATTTTCAATTGCATAAAACCAAAATCCACTTCGCGAACCGACACAGCGAAAATCCGCGGCCGTACCTGTCACTGTAATGTTGGTATCCTTGATAAATTAACAAGAGCTAATACGACTGTGGCCGACTTCGTGGGATAAGGCGCGTAATTATGAAATTTGTCTAGCGGGCTTGTTTGTGTAACATGGTTTGTGATATGAAAGAAAGTGCCCCTTTATAACGCCTACTCGCATCAAGACAAGAAAAATATCCCAGTTTTCAAGTAGTTTAGCGGCTACGCTAGGTTTGTGTAACATGGTTTGTGATTCGCGGTATTTCATGTAGGTATCCCACGAAGTCGGCTACAGTCGTATTAGCTCTTGTTAATTTATCAAGGATACCAATATAACAGTGACAGGTACGGCCGCGGATTTTCGCTGTGTCGGTTCGCGAAGTGAATTTTGGTTTTATGCAATTGAAAATTAAAATGCATTATTTTCCGCCGCCTTAATAAAGCCAAAAAGTTTCCTTTTATAGTAATTAGGCGAATCTAAAGTTTTTTTCTAAAAATTATTCGTAATAAGCGTGGCCAGTAATTACCGATAATTACCGAAAACTTTACTAAAATCAAGAATAACATATTTTATGCTACAAAGTTTTTGGAAGCTATAAGAATCGGGATAGAAAATATTTTTAGGTTATGTTATTAAACTGAAACAAAATTCAAATTACTCACTTTCATTGATATATCTGATGATTTCCTCGTGTTGGGGACTAATTGAATCTTGGTGTATTCTTTGGTGCATTGATTTTTTGCCATTGCAGTGAAAAACGGGTCTCGAAATTCTGGAATAATAATAACAATGAGAACAACTTTTTATAAATAAAAAGTTTTAAAAATGTACGTAATAATATTACGTATGAATGAAATAAGCTATCTTAATTACGGATTGATCAAATCACATCATATTTATTTTACTAGAATTAAAAAATAAAAACAAACAATTATGCGAATCCGAAAATGAAAAGTAAATAAAATTCGCGCAAGAATGTAAAACATGACGAAATATTGTAACACAATAAAATTCATAGATACGACATGAATAATTATAATAAACTTACGTTTCCAAATCATTATTATTCGATTCTGTTGGTTTTCTGGTAAGATCTCTGAGAGTTTCCAATCTTTCTAGATTTTGCGAAATACCTGTAACGAAAAGCCGTGTTATTATAACTTCGCAGAATTCATTAAGAGTCTCATTAAAAAATGGTATAATAGACATACCTCTCCTTGTTTTGGCAACGATTTTACTGGGTCCTTTAGAAACTGTGTACATTTTTATAAATTTATACCGGAATCAAAAATTGTGTAAGAAGGGCGCATGGACAAAAGGGCACTAATCGATGATGTTGCCAGATCCTGAAAAACTTCTCCCCACTTGCGTTTGGTTAGGTACCCGCACTTATAAATACGTTTTTATCAAGAAAATAATTAACAGACTATCGATTCATCAAAATAAAATCAATAAAAAATATATTTATTTTCAAACAGTGACCAATAGTATAAAATGCATAATTCTTCGTTTTTAGAAAATAAGAATATCGTGACTGGAATATTGAAACTATTTTTGTCTATTGCAATACCAATGAACATGTGACAGGAAAGTTACACGGTGACCCGGTATTTTGAAATGCTCAAGTAATATTGGCTTTTGACGTTTTATTATCATTTCCATCTTCCAATACATAAGTGTATAAATAATTTATATTCGAAGATCATTTTTCTAATAATTTAAAAACATTTATCATTCTATATTTCTGAAACGCGGTGACAAAATTTCATCTCGATGTTGATTCACTATTACATACCTTACGCGAACGCCGTAAGTATTATTATGGGGTACTTTTTTGATAAACAATATTTAGTTACTAATAATGTCTAGCTACCGTTTGAAAATTACTTTTCTTTTGGCGGTTTTTTTTAAAAAACGTATTTTATCTAGTTCAATTTTCTATTGACGCGTTTAGTAATTTGTGGTCTTAAAACTTCTTTGTATTGTTTGAAAAGTATTTCAGAGTAATTTAAGCTGTATTAACATAAATAAAACAATCCATGAACTTGCATTGTTGAACTCCATGGTTTAATGATCCACGAATTTTATTTTGAGTCAGTATTTTAGGAATGTGGTTTCTGCAAAATGGCAAAAATATATTCATAACCTTTACACTAGGGATGGACATTCAAAAAATAAATCGATGTTTTTTCTGATTTCTGATGTGAAATTCCCTTAAAAATTTCAATGAATAAAGAAAAGTAAAAAAATCAAATAACTTTTCGTATTTGATGCATCGAATAAAAAACATCGATATATATTCGATGTTGAAGTATTAACAATACATCGCTTCGAAATCGATTGAACAAAAATAATCAATCATTTGTATGTTTTATATTGTTTTGTGTATATGAATAAATACTTAAGGAATAATAAGTAATTTGGAGGTTTTCAGAAAATGTTTTTTTATGAATTCGAAATATGCGTTTTGAATTTGTTGATGAAGCGCTATTTACACCGATTACCAAGTCAACTGCTGACAGTATTTACACCAAACGATTAGCTGCTTACACTGGGGTAGTTTCG
The DNA here is from genome assembly GCA_929108145.2 of Limnephilus rhombicus. NCBI lineage: Eukaryota > Metazoa > Arthropoda > Insecta > Trichoptera > Limnephilidae > Limnephilus > Limnephilus rhombicus. The sequence goes on along the minus strand of OV815279.1, from coordinate 39,827,373 downwards.
CAAGCTAATGTAATTCGTCTACCAAATGTAAGAGCACCCTCAGATTTCAATCAGCTGTCGATTCTTTGGATAAGAGGTTACGTGGGTGGTTTGGTATATTTATGGAGGTTACCTTCGCATTATTTGATCTAATTTTAGGTTTGATATTATCCAAAATCTAGTTTGAGTTACTTAAAAAAAAAGATACTGTATATTTTTAATAATTTAATTATATGTACAAGTATAATCGATTAACTAGTAATCCTTAAATCGGATTTTTGCCTTAGTCCTAATTTTAAAAATAAAATAAAATTGATTGGCTGCGTTACGTGAGTATGGCGTCTTGATGGTGTATTTATTCGTTGACCCGGCCTATACTAATCTCTCTTTTTTCCAGATTTAAGTAAAGGGTGACTCTGAGTGAGAATCAAAAAGTTTGAATAAAAGTTACACACAGAACAAGCAAATGATTTTCTTTTGAATTTTGGAGTGTACGGTGTGCAGCTCAAATTTTAAGCACATCTCAAAACTGGTTTCAATTTAAGATTGAATCTGTATTCGGTAACTCGTTTTTAATTAAAACTACACCCATAACATGAAAATGGTTTTCCTCCGATATTTGCAGCACGTAGTCTGTACGTAGTCGTAGATATTCCAAAGCGAATTATGGATGGTGCAGCTGGGGGTCGGAGAAGAGTTGGAAGACCAAAGCTTCGATGGCTGGATGGAGTGGTGAAGGATGCAAGCACCATCGGCATCCGAAACTGGCGCAACGCAGCACAACACCGACAGTCATGGAGGCAGGCTCTGCTGGAGGCCAAGACCCGACCTGGGTTGTAGAGCCACAGATGATGATGATGATGATGATTTGCAGTACATAGTCTGAAACTTTCATATCTTGTAACTCGGAGAATATCTTGCAATGGTAGAATTCGGGAAAGGTTTCCTTCGAAATGAGTCCGCAGATGAACAGAGCTACAAATGAAATTTCAAAGGAAACCGTTTTCGAGTTCCACGTGCAAGATTTAAAATTTGAAGAATATGTGCTACAAAGATCGGAGTAAAACCATTTTCGTGTACTGCGTGCATTAATAATTAAAGCTGGGCCACACCTTTACTATCTCAATTGAAATTTTATCATTACACTCTGAACACAAAACTGGCTTTAACTTAAGAATGGGTTGTTAAAATTATATTTTCACGCCAGCAAATGATTTTCTCCAGAATTTTGCAGCATATTAGAATTTAAGTCTCCACTCGGAACTTTAGAACGGTTTCGAAATTTATCCTGCATTTGGAAAACAAAACTGGTTTTAACTTTCTGTGTGCGTTTCCCCAGGTTCAAAACTGCATTCAGAACTCAAAAATGGTTTTCCTCAGATTCTTGCACCACATAGTATGAAACTTGAACTTTTTAACTGCACTTGGAAAATGAGAATGGTTTCCTTCGAAATGCGTCAGTATATGCATCCGCATCTGGATATTTTTTTGAAATTAAAATTGAACCGTATTAATTATTTCAAAACTGGTTTAAATTTAAGAGTGAATCTGTATTTGGTAACTCGTTTTAGTTAAAACTACACCCATAACATGAAAATGGTTTTCCTTCGGTATTTGCAGCACGTAGTCTGAAACTTTCATATCTTGCAACTCGGGTAATATCTTGCAATAGTGGAACTCGAGAATGGTTTCCTTCGAAATGGGTCCGCAGATGAACAGAGTTCACATGAAATTTCAAAGGAAACTATTTTCGAGTTCCACATGCAAGATTTTAAAGTTGCAGACTATGTGCTGCTAAGATCGGAGGAAAACCATTTTCGTGTACTGCGTGCATTAATAATTCAAGCTGAGGACTTACACCTTTACTATTTCACAATTGAAATGTTATAGTTACACTCAGAACACAAAACTGGTTTTAACTTAAATATGGCTTGTGAAAATAATGTTTTCATGCCAGCAAATGTATTTTCTTCAGAATTTTGCAGCATATTAGAATTGAAGACTCCACTCGGAACTCTGTTATTTTTAGCTCTATAGCTCGGTCGGTCGGGATTCCCAAAAATTTTTTCGTTCGTAGCTCTTACTATTGCTTTGTGGGAGATTCCCCTGAAATATTCCTCGCTTATCACCTGTGTCATTCTCATTTATTTCGTACATTGTGATTGACGGGAACTCGTGAAGGGAATTATTACCTATTGATTGTTGAAAAAGTTGTTATAAAAGTTATTGAGTGACACCACGTTTCCGCCCCGGGTGCCCATGCTAGCCACGCCACTGGTTGTACAGACTGGAGGAAAAAACAAAACAAAGTTTCAAAATGTTGATAATATTTGTATATTTTCTCATTTATTATTTTCATGAACCATAACAATTATACACTATAATAAATAAGTAATTTTATAATTAATAAAATACAACAAAGTGTAATAGAACTGGACGATATGCGCAATAGGATTAGATTACTAAAATATTTAAAACCTTGTGAAAAAATCTACATAATAACTAGTGCTGTGAAAGGTATTTGGAATGTACTGAATATTTTGTACTACACGGTCAAAGTGATATTTAATAAAGGGATACACATAAATGAATAAAGTCTACAAGGATAAAAATGGAATTATTCAATCTAAGAAATATTATTTATATGATACTGAACAAACTGTTAAAAAGTACTCTAGTAAATTTTTTCCCTATACATATCTATAATGTATAAATAATATTACAACCAAATAATATTTGTTTCTATAAATAATTACAATTTTTTTAATGCTGTCAATATTACAAACCATTTCATAAAACCATTAAAATATTATTTTTCTTGAAATTGACAATCTAAATGACGTATATGTCGTAGGCCGATCGTAAAATCAGCGCTAGGCCACATAATGATCTGCCGTATCGTGAAATGGCGGCAGATCGTGATGTGATTGGCCTGCGACATATACATGTTTTCAATTTGATTCTTTTTAAAAATATGAATTTCAAGGAAAAAATTATTTAGTTCTGTAAAAGAGTATCATGAAGAAATTTTATTTTAACCCAAAGTATGCATGTGAGTCAAAGATAAAAGAATGTGAGTAGTGGGAATGGCATAAATTATTTTTAATTAAAATTTGTGTTTTAGTGTGTAATTTAACTATACGTTTATTTTATAGAATCTATGGAATAGATCTAGCGATTGTTAACGGACGTTATCTCCTGTCAGATTGAGTGATTTTTACATATTTACTGTCACATATTTTCAAGGGCAGATCCAGCTTTGGCGCCAGGGGGGGGGGGGGTCACATAGCGCCAGGGGGGGGTCACATAGTCGTGGTCAAGTCACAAGAAGTTATAATTTAATTTCGATAATAATAGATACAAGTAAAAAGTAGGTCCACCTAGGTCCTGGACCCAGCCCAGGGGGGGGGGGGGTGGGGGTCATGACCCCCATGAACCCCTCCACTGGATCCGCCCTTACATATTTTAGTTTAGATCGATTTTAACACGAATTCCTGCAAGTACGTATGATTATTTATTCATTTAATGTAGGTTGTACATAGAAAAAGCAAATAACAGCCATAAAAATCACACAAATCTGACAGGAGATTACGTCCGCTATCTAATAATGATCCCACAAAAAATACAGAATCTCTAGGCAGTGAGAAATAGAAAACCAATGTTTAATCAACTCCAACTTTCATTCTTTCTGTATATAATTGATAACAGAACAGAGCAAGTGTGAAAGCACAACAATTCCTTTCTATTTTCAAAATGCTAATTCTATAAAGTAGATCATAGAGTAGACCAGGCCCCCTAGCATGGTCGATCGACATAGGTTTTATCGAAAATGTCGGTAACTTGAAATTGCTCCCGAGCACGACTGCAGGACGCTAACGAAGAAATAACAGTTTACGTCAAATAAATTAGGAACCCTTCGTCGATGTGAACAGTTGTTTGTTCGTTAGCGGCCTGCAGTCGTGCTCGGGAGCGATGTCAAGTTACCGACATTTTCGATAAAACCTATATCGACCGACCATGCTAGGACCCCAGGTGGGTAACCCAGCTCTGATGTAGAGAAGTACAAATAACTAAGTAGGCACTGCATGGAAGTTATCCTTTACAAACAGTATGACAAGGCAGTCAAAAGAATGTAAAATGTCTAAAATACATAAACATATTATTATTTATAATATATTCATAAATAATAATATGAATTACATATCCATAGACAAATCAGGCAACTATTCAATATGGACAGAAACTCAGAGGAAACTGGTAGGACTATTAACGGAACACTGCCATCTCATATTCATAGGAATAGTGTCAATGTTCCGTTCTGTTAGGAACAAGACTCAGATAGCTGAGAAGACACATACCTGGGAACCAGAAGTCAAAGCCACATCTCCAGTGACAACCCTGTATTATATCCAGTGACAACCTGGATTAAGACAATCCCTTTTTATAAAAGGGACCACGTTACTGTTTTGTACTAATGGAAACTATATGTAAACCGTCTCCACTTTAAAAAAATTGGATTATATCCACAATTTTTTTACCATCTTTACATTTTGCCTAATCTTCACTCCATATAATTTTTAACAAATCTATATAAAAATAAATATGTAATAAAAAATGTCACACGAAATGCATTCTTTCAAAACTTGATTCACTTTAAATATTTATTTATAACTTGCAACACTGGTCATTCTATAATATCGTCGATCGGCTTTAAAATTTTCTCCAAACCTGATATTTTATATCATTTGATTCGTAATTATTTTCTTCGAGCATGTTCGTTACGTGCTAAATCTCTTTCTATGCAAGATTATACCAATCTAACTATGCGAAGTTTGAAGAATATTGTCCTGGTAATTATTAAGAATAATTTATAATGAAAATGGTCACACACACAAGCTTCCGGTGAAGTCACTAATAAAGGCATTGTTTAAAGCTACCAACGATGTTTCATTAACGTTTAAACATAATTTTCAATTCATCACACACACAAAGACAATAATAAAGCTGGATTTCTTCCAATAATTAATTTTCAATAGACTAGAGGTTTTCACTTCATGTCACAGCAGTCTTTCTGTCATTCTTCAAACACGATATTCTAAATATCTCAACTGTACTCTGTTACTTACGTAAATTGTTTAACATTGCACTACAAAAGGTTTAAAACATGATATCACTACACTGATTAAAGTAAATAAACATCCTGTCAAATAACCAGCTTGAAACAGCATTGTAACAAAGTAAGTAATAAAATTAAAAGGAATAAATGAATAAAACATACATGTACCTATTTAAATCAATGGTTTTCAGTCAAATTATCTTAACAAACATTTTATGAATTTTAGAGAGTTTTTTTTTTATAAATCCACTTACACTCTTAAATTAAAATCTGAAGGTACATATTACTAAATCATAATATAATTAATCATTCAAGTCAATATTAGCGACTCTCAAACGACAATTTGAAAGAGAAAAATCATATAAAGGTATGGTCGCATCCAGGAATTGAACTCAGGACCTTAACCTGGAGCTCCGCTCTAATCAGTGAGACTTATTAATTTCATATTTAACTCATTAATTTCATATTTAACTTCGACTAAGACACCAACACTACTTTCATTTTCTTGACGCATATTTTTATTGGCTGCTTTCATTATGTACGATTGCAAGATTCTTCTCGAACATTTAGCTATATGACGAATGCTATATGACATCTATTGGCTTTTCTGCAAGACTAGGATGAATATATGTAATTGTCCAATTTATGGCATGGTTGCTTAGATTATCATTGTGGCAAAAATTGATTATTCAATTCAATAAAATTGAATATGAATAAAAGTGATAAATTTTGAAAAATGTATGTTTGTCCAAAAGATATTTTTACTGAAAACCATCGATATTTATAAAAAGTTTGCAATGCAGAAAAAATAACAGACAACTCAAATCTATCACGTTAAAATCGAAATAATTGATCATTATGTAGTTACAAGAATGATAACACTTATTTCGATTGGACAATTTTGCATAGTGCCATATAGTAAATGAACCACCTCAGAGGCGTTCATTGGTACCGGGAAATGTTATAATATTTCCACTTTTAATGGTATTAGTTTATTTATTTCAACTCAACCAGTAGTGTCACTTTCTATGGCATTGTGGAGGACGAACAAGACACCAATCTGCAGTCGCACGGCAATCCGATTGGTCCTCATACACCAATAGGAATCAACCTTTATCACAAGTCACTTTCTCGCACTGCGACGAAGATCATCCAGATTATTCTACTTTAAACTGCCGGATAATACTCTGTCTTGTAAATCGTACTCGTTCGCTCTCCACTTTCCTATATAATTGTTCGTATTAAAAATTAAATTATGGAGCATTATGTTCGTATGTAATTTGTTAAATAAACCTGTAAGTATTCTATCTACAATCTGCTTATTTGATTTACCACACATCACACATACCCCCATAATATTATTAGTTCACTGATATCAACTCAACCTAAATTGTCACTTGCAACATCAATTGCATTGATGTCAACACACAAGTCATCTTGTAATGTCTAGCCACATCAATTTATGGTCAAATTGTGTAGTATTGTCCACTTCACAAGCACTCCCCCTCGTTCTGGTAGCACCACTTGGGCTGCAAGGCTTCGGGATGGAGGCCCCGGGCGAGCAGGCGCTCCCGGTGTCGACTCATCCTGTCTTCAGCGGCCCCGTAGCGCGAACTGGGGTCTGCCCAGAGTCTCTCAGCCACTGCGGCGGCACGGGGCCAGATGCGGCCATCTGGAGGAAACAAGAAATACATTTTTTGAATTTATTTAACCTTTCATCACAATGAATCGATTTGTGTAAAAAAACTAGTTTCTGAATAAACAAATTATTTTTCTATATTTAAGGTGGTTTTATTTATCTATACATATTAGAAAGCCAATTTGTTTTTTGATAAGAATATACAAAAAATTTAATAAGTCTAAATATGTAATTTTGTAGGTAGGAATTATATTAAAAAAAATTATTCTCAGTTTGATGTTCCAAACAGAGACGGCCTCCGTGGTCGAGGGGTAAGGCTCTCGACTATCAATCTGGACGTTGTGGGTTCAAATCCCGACATGTGTAACTAAATTTTATTTATTATAAGCAATAATTGTCAGCCTTAATCACTCATTTACATTGAAAAATCTTCCGAGAAAAGATACTTGCCGCCAACGGGACTTGAACCCGTGTCCTTCTGATTGCCAGTCGGATGCTCTGACCACTGAGCTATGGCGGCTTATCTAATACCCGCCAAATAATTCAATATATACTGGTGTTTCATTCAACAATGACTGATTATTACATTTTTCCACCTGAAAACAACCTACTTTATTTTTGTGAGGGAGGTATTGTTAGTACTAAATCTCTCGCTAGGTGGCGTCGAGACAAATTATGTCTACATTTTTTGGTGAAATACTTTTAAGTTGTTAAATATAAATTATTATTTTTAATTTATAAACTAACGTTTAAGACAAGATTTGTTTAAGGCAAAACGTTTAAGAGAAGATTATGACAATTATTGCTTATAATAATTGTTACCCTTTGTGCTATGCATAAAAACCTTGTCTTAAACGTTAGTTTATAAATTAAAAATAATAATTAAATTTTATTTGACAGATTTGTGCTATTTCACAATTTAATCAATTAAAAACCCAGAGTGGAAGATACTCTCCGTATCGGTCTGGTGCAAGATCACTATTCAGAATTGAAACGTTGCTTGAAATGGCTTTAGCAGTGTTTGGTGACCAGATCTGAATAGTCAGTTACTCCCCCACCTTCCTTTTCCTCATCTCCTTCCCCTCTCCTTCAGCCGATTGGGGATGCTGTAGTCTCACTGGCTCCAGGCGGTTTGGAGCAGTTAGGACTGTTGTGCGGTATTCGCATTAAAAAGTGGTGAAGGTGTCGATACTATGATTATTGCATTACAATGACAAAATAAAATACCTAACTATTCAACATTATAATATTATTTAGCCTCTGCAGTGTTATTTACTGGAAAATAGTTAGAGAATTGACAATTTATTTTAAAAGAAACCAAAACTTTGATGGATAAAATCTATTTACACATATTATTTATGTTCACCAGTGCTGGAACTTCCCATCTTCTAACAGTCTTCTTCAACAGATCTTATTTATATATTGTTTAATATGAGATTTTGTGTACTTCAAGGCAGCATTTCAATTTACCTAGAACATTCTCGTCCACATACTCGGTCCACATGCAGACTTCCCCGCCAAGCACGGTCTTGTAGCGGGGCAGCGTATTGTCATAGGCCGTGCGCCATGAGTGGTACTGAGTGTTGCCCCAGAAGCCGTGGTCCAGGTACCAGGCATCCTTGGTGGACAGGATGACCCGGTAGCCCAGCTCCGACAGTTGACTGGGCAGCGAGTCCTCCGATACCACCCAAGTCTGGATTACATATCTGCAAAGAGGGATTACATAATAAACAGTTTAGTCGGCGAAATGTTTATGTACATAGGTAAAACTTAGTGGCAATTCTACCATCTTATGCGTAAAGGCAGCTTGAAATTTTCAGTATTCACTTTCTGGTAAATGATACCTTTCTTTGGGTCATAATAAAAAGTACATCTGAGTGTGCTCATTGAAATGTACCTGCTATCTTTGTGCTCATGATGGCGGAATTGGCAATGAATGAATGGCAATGAAACTGGAGAGGTAAAGGAACCTTGAAACATACAGCCTTGTGTGGCTTTAAAAAAAGAGCTCTCTCACTAATCCAAAAACCGGGATATATCCAATGACTGAATGTTATTATAATTCATACATACAAAATGTGCTAAAAATTAAAATGGGATTTTGTAAAAATGTTTTTATGTTATTGCACGCGCGGGCGCTTGACTGATTAGGTCAATTGGAGTAAGAACCCCAAAATTATAGTTTGTATTTTTATAAAATATTATTCAAATCAAAACAACACTGGCCATAATTGATTTGAATACTGCCAAATAGTGATCAGTGACGTTGGCGTCTGGCGAGTAGCGAGATCCAACATTTTCAGTTAGAAGCTATATCCATTCTGCTTGTACCTACGCTCGGTCAAAAAGTGACTGACCAAACTTCTGACTCTACATGTGCCATATAATCAATGAGATAACATTATAGCCCTAATGCCTAATATTATGCCTTCGAAATTTCGCTAACTGGAGGTTTGGGTCATGTCCGAGGCAGACTGACAGAAACAATACAATGAATTAATTGTGTGTTTGAAAGCGATAGATATAAATGTAGGTCGGGTAGTTATACAAAGCATAAACGTAGCCTAAAATAAACATTGTTTTGAATTATCTGGATAGTTTGGAATATTCTTTTGCAATTTGTGGATAGTTGGTCATATTTTTATTTTTATTATTTATTGAGTTCATATACTATATGAATGTAAACCAATAAGCACAATGTAACATTTCATTTCATAAATTTAAATATTTTTACAGTAAGCATAATATAGACATTACATACATTTTATATACATTCTTTCTTCATTATTCATACCTTCAGGCTTTCATTGTACATCTTTAGACCTCTATACATTAGGCAGTTCTGTGATTTTGATTTTTTCATATGTCGCAATCTAACTCTATTTGTATTTCTTGTTTCGTAATTATGTACATCTCACATCTCTATTAAAAATAATTTCACCCGTAAAGTAATTTGGTTTTTCATAACTTTATGCACAAAAATTAACACATTAAATAGCAGTCTCTTTTTTATTGGAATCCAATTGGCTCCTCTCTCGATTGATTAACCCTTGCACATTTGCCTTTCCCCAGTACCTAGCTCGTGGCTCTGTTCTGTATAACTTCTTATTCAAGTTTCCTTCATTGACATATTATAACATTGTAGAGCAGGAATCTAAATGTGAAGCAACTATAGTTTTATAAATGAGCTCTGTAGGGTTTCTATTTAATTTATTTCTTAGACTTCTAAGAAAATTTACTTTTTTTGATACCTTCTTTAGCACTTATTCAAAATTTGACAAGTTAGTTTTAAATTGAGTATTACACCCAGGTATTTGATAAATACAGGGTGTCCGGGGGTAAAGTGCATTAACTTCGGGAGGTGATCCTACATAATAGTACAAGTAAAAAAGATGAATAACTTTTTTCGAAATTCCAACTTTTAGGGGTAGTTTTTTGGTAAAAAGATAAAATTAGACCGGCGGGCGGCATTATTATTTTCCGCTGTTGCCGAATCCCCGCTCTAAGCGCTCAGTGTCGGTGTTGAATTCGAATGTAACAATTTTAAACATTGTAAACAATTTGTAAACAATTTTTAAATTGTAAACAATTTTATTCGCGTAGCAGTGTTTCACTTTAAAAATTTTACTGTTGTTAGTCAAATTTAATGTGTCTTTATCTAGTGTGTATTTATTATGAATGACAAAGGAGCAACTTCATTCAGTGCGAGTTTTTTTCAGACTTACTTTTGTTTATTTAGTTGTAGACTTGCCTAACTGTAAAAATGGTGTTTATTTTTTGTGCGTAATTTTGTCATTGAATTATTGTGCCAATACAGCGTAATTTTGTTATTGAATTATTCGGTCAATGCCTTACTTTACCGACAAAGAACGGGCAGACATTCATTAATGAGATACGCCACAACGTATAAATTGATAATAATATTACTTTACGTTTACATGCTTGCTTACAAGCTGAAGGTGGGCATTTTGAAAATTTGTTAAACTAATGTGCGATGACATTAGTTAAGTGTTCAATTAGTTTAAACAATTTAATCGTTGAAAGCGTGCCTTCAATTGTTATTTAAGTGCAGTTATCTTTTTACATTTGGTTTAAAACCTACGATCTGTATAAACGTCAAATTCTCGGTCTTGTTATTGTTTACAAACGGTTTCCATGGATAAAGGCCAAATCACACCAAGCAACGTTGCAACAATTGCACCCGGCAAGCTAACAGCAACTTTGTTGGGTAAGTGCTACCTTACACTAAGGATTTTTAGTAGGTATCTATTTTTGTATGGGAAAAAAAAAGTTGGAATTTCAGAAAAAGTTATTAATCTTTTTTACTCCTACCATAATGTAGAAACACTTCCCGAAGTTAATGCACTTTACCCCCGGACACCCTGTATATTAAAAGACAAATATATTTTTAACAAACATTATGTCAGTAATCACTGACCACGTATTGGCGGTTATAGAAAAATAACTCGATTTAAAACATTTCTCTTAGTTTTTCTAAATTTTTCTTGTAAAAGAAGAGTGCCCTCTAGCATAAAATGTCAGCAGTAATCAGTGTATACTGTTTATACTCTTGCAAGAACCATGAAGAATGCTTGAGTCTAGATTCACATCGGACCACTGAATTTGACATATGAATAGTGGCAAATTATTGGAGCTTGATTTTGTGCTTTCAACTAGTCAAAATAACATTGGATTATAGTAATTGTTGGAAAATAGAGCAGGGGATTAATTTATTATTAGTATGTTAATACATACCTATCTCACAAGTTCGCTATCCAAGGCCAGTGGAACTATGGCACCCGCAATTATTGAGGCACGTTGTGAGGCTGAAGGGAGTGGGGAAGGGGAGGATATGGTTAGATGAATATTTGGAAACACCTGACTATTCAGATTCGGTTACCAAACACTGCTAATGCTATTTCAAGTAAGTTTCGATTATGAACGGTGATATTTCACCAGTACTAAGAGTATCTACCACTCTGAAAAGAAACCTTGTGTAGATTGCATTTTTGTGGTTGGGAGAGATTTATTAATAAATCTCTCCCATTAATAATTTTACCGCCCTGTTTTTTCATTATTGGACAATATGAATCATATAATATTTATTTTTTAGTTAATGTAAATGGATATTTTGTCTATTGCCCTGACTTGAAAAACCTCTTCTAAATTATTTTGCTTGCTGGCCGGTCGTTAATTTGTTCCCGCCTGGCTAGATATTTAATTATTGAATCGCCTTCGTTTTTGTCTCGTCGAGTGGCGTCCCTGTGAAGGTCTCTTCCGTCCGCGTCACTTCTGGAATTTCCGCCGTCACGGGGAGCCGACATGAATTCAATTAGTCACTTATGTGATAGTTTTAATTTTAATATGGGACAAGGGGGCGTTCAAGTATTACATAACGCAATTTTTGAAGATTTTTGACCCCCCCTTCCCCCCATGTAACGCGCCGTAACGTTTTTATGTACCCTCCCCCCTAAATGTTACGTAACGCCCAAGTGACAATTTTTACCTGAAAGTCACAATAAAGTTGCGCAAAGTGGTGGAAAATACCTTTTTTCTTGTTTAAATCGCTTTTGCAGAAAAAATAAAACAAGAGATTTCGAGAACGAAAAGGGTTGCCAACTTGGAATATTTTAATTCCCTAGTTTTTTTATCTATATAAAGAAATATTTTATATTATAATAATATATTTTATAATAATAATTCAAACCACGAGCCGGATCATGGATGATCATTTTGCAAACGCATCTTATCGTATGTTTTCGGGCGTGATCATATCGTATGGCTGCGTCGTACTTGTAATGTGAATTACCCACGTAATCGCGACTCGTGTGGAGACGTGCTTCGCGAGACAAAATCTGATGAAACATGCTGTCCGAAATTGGGTTCTATCCGGTGTTCTCTAGTGCGCCCAACCGAGTCCTGGTCCTGTTCGTGAGCTTGGATCCTGCTCCCTGGCGAAGGGTCCTGATTCTTTGAGGCCTTCCTTGGAGTCTTGTCCGGTTCCCAAACTGGAGATCGCGCGAGATTACGGCCCGCTGTCTCTCAGCGTCCCTATCGTTCACGGTCCCTATGCGAAGTCCAATAAAGTGTTCTCGTGAATTTAGAAGTAATTTAGGATTCATTACTTGGTCCAACAGGTATGCTAATTTCCTTGGTTAGTTATCGGTTTTTACCTTATTGGTTATGTTGTTTGTGTACTTTGGAAACCTGTCCCTCAAAGGACATTAAGGTTATATAATAATTTTTGAAAATTTAAATATACTAGATTCTGTTGATTTAACACAATGATTTTATTTCAACTCTGATTACTATCTATGCAAAGAAGGAACTTGTATTGCCCCATTATCCTTACGAGACTCTCAGCTCTGCAGCCAAAATAAATCTGTAAAGTAATGGTAAAGTGATGGTTTGTGATGGTTTGCACGACCAAAACAATGCTGCAATTTTTATAAAATTTACGGATCATCATTGGGCTAACTTTGAAATTTCGTTACCCCAGAGCTCACCGTTTATGAGTTTGTAGGATAGAAGCAATAAATGAAATGAAATAATAATTAAATTGAAAGATTCTTTTCACAATGGTCCGGGAATAATTTTTAAGAATTTAGTTAATTTTATTTGAATAATTGTTTTTATCTTTCAAATACCACATAAATTAAACTTGTTTATTTAACAGATATCTTTAAAATCTCCATAAATCAAGACATTGACGTAAAACCACAAATATTATTGTATAGCTGCCAATTTTAACTTTCTGTTGTAAACATTCTAGTCAACACCAAATAGTCTTCAGCCACAAAGTTTAAAGGTTGAATTTGTTGGCAGCCACTTCGTTTTTCTTGTGTTTTATTGAATGACAGCTTTGCTAATGTGGTCTAACAATTCCACGGCTGTTAGTGTTTAGTTTAGTTGAGGTTCGTAGCCAAGTTTGTCTGGGTCTACCGTCTCTTGCTGAATAAGAGATACAATGACATAATAACTATGTGAGATCGAAAGACAGCAAAGCTGACAATTTGTTTACATATGTACGTAGGTGTAACAGCACTTACAATTCCTGAGCAAATTTGGAGAAAAAATGTTGATGTCATTTTGTTATCCGATGACATTTATTTTTATTTTCCATCACAAATTGCAACCGAGTAGTGGGGTATAGCCTATCTGAGGGTTCCAGCAGCACGTTAAAAAGTGGTGCGTATCAAGTGACCCGACTTGTAGGGGTGGGATCAGTGGCAACAAGCTTTTGAAAAGTATTTTTTTGTTTGTAAGAGAAAAATAATTTCATTGGACAGCAAAACGACATCTACTTTTTTTACTCCAAATATGCTCAGGAGTTGCTGGTTAAAATCCTTCGGGTACATGCTGTTACACCTCGAATATATATAAAGAAGGGTGTCTGTGGCGGCGTGGCTTTGTTTTTCATGTATATCTTCAGTATTATTAAATTTTGCATACTTCACAACAGGAGGAAGGTGACTGTATACATGAGATTTCGAAAGATTGCCCCATACCCCTTTCCCACTCCTTAAAGCAGAATTTTAATACTCCTTGATCAAATTTTGCACACTTGATATCCAAAATAAGAAGAGCCCGGGAAACGCCCGGGACTTCAGCTAGTACTTTATATTGATGCAGCACAGTAGGCCACATGGAGTACAAGTGTAGATCGCGAGCCTCGGCACGTGTACCACTGATTTTAGCTGATACATCGAGGATAGTAATTTCCAGGCTTTTGGTTACCCCTGTTGGCAACACAAAGTTTAAGACAGTATCATTAAAAGTAATTTACCTGTCTTTAGGCAAGAAGTTCTCGATGGTGGAGGGGGCAGTGAGGTGGCTGGACCACAGCATGATGGGCGTGGGGGTGGAGGACTCAGCAGCCCTGTCCCACACCCTCAGAGCCGTGGCCTGGTACTCGGCCCACAGCTTCAGGAAGTCCGACTGCTCACGGCCCATGCCTCGGGATGCCATCAGGTCTACTATCTCCTGCGTGTTGTTCCAGCAGGGGAAGAAAACCTGGAAAGAAGGTTAACATTATGGTTAAAGTAATGTTTGCAAACTATGAGTCAGTGCTTGGATATTGCTGAATTTTAATTTTAATACTTAATACCTATTTTCATGGATAAATAAAATACATTTTCAAGAATAAGACAAGGGGCAAATAAACTTCTTTGCTCTTGGCTCTTGGCAAGTTAAAATTTAAAAAAAAGCACACGTTTAACCCACTTGCTCACTCTCCACCATACACCAGCCCATATGTGTCCTAGCACTCAGCCCCCTCTTATTAAAATCAAGACAGGTGCATTCGATCTTCCAAGAAATGTGCGGAAAAATATATTGTTTCATTTTGTAATGAAAATATGCACCCTTGAGGTGATTTTTCACAAAAACGGCGCTCTACAAATTATCCAATTTTACTATTATTATTATTATTCTAAATAATTCTAATATATAAAATATATTAGAATTCGAGAGTCCGAGGTCTAATAACAAGAAAGTTTTAACTTCATAAAATATGATAAATTTACCAGAGCGATTTTTTATTTATTTTTTTATGTGAATACTAAAATCCAAAACATGCCATAATTTGGCCACAAAAAATCATCAATTGGGCCGCAGGTTGGGCAAGCCTGATCTAGTAGAAAACCACTAAAAAATTAATCAGTTCTAATCATAATGGATGTACACCGGTTAGCTACGTTTGGTGACTTGGCAGGGATGTCTAGATCTAGATCTTGGTGGCAAATGCGTTTGCCCACTGTGTGGCGGGCCGGATCGGGAGAGACTGATTGAGGGAGTCGAGGAACCTGCCGGACTCTCTCGACCCATCACCTTGCACCGTAGTGGGAGGGATGGATTCATACCTCCGTCACTCTTGCCACACCGACCCCCAGATTCCAACCCACACCTCATATCTTATTTTCTTCTCTAGAACTTCCTCTCCTTCCTTTCCCTAAAAAGACCCTCCACACAGAGGCCGGGATTTTTTTTCTCAGGGTCTGTGTGGAGCTAATGTAAAAAAATGGCAAAGGATAGATTCTGTAGAAGTAGCAACACGTAGCTTGCACTGTTTGTAAGTTATTATTTAGTCCCCAGCAATTTGAAATTGAAAATTGCCAGTTAAAATTTTTATATCGATTTTCGTTTACCTCATCCCCACCCATATGGAAAATCTCCCCTTTTGGTATCCACTCCGCAATATCCCTGTATAGCTCCCCCAGCAGCTTGAAGACGTGCGGGTTGGCCGGGTTCAGCTGGCCGCACGGGGGCTGCACGCAGCGCTCGCGCCATCGCTCGTGCGCCCAGCACGCCGCCAGCACGCCCAGCCCGGCATGCTCGCCCCACTGCCACCCGGCTCCGGCGTGTGCGGGCGCGTCGATCTCCAGCACCACGCGCACGCCGCGCGCTCTCGCGTACTCCAGCAGGGCGAGGATGTCGGACGCATGGTAGGTTTGGGAGGGGGAGTAGGCGCCGAACCTGCAAACAAATCCGTCATGATTTTTAAAAATATGATACTGCAAAAGAGTCTTAACTGAGTCTCAACTGACCGAAACTGAAAAAACGAAATGGCATCTAACGTTGTGAAGCTGATGAAAGTGGGGAAATGTCTGGCTGTTCTGAATTGTTTATTAAGCATAACTAAAGTCATTAAATTATCAAAGAAAGCAAACACTTTGTGGCTTGACATTATACAAAATGAAACAAGTTCTTTGTTTAAAACCACTGTATTTGGATTTATATTCGTCAACCGGTTTTGGTTATACTCAACCTTCTTCAGGACAACAACATTTTATATGTTTATTGTCCCGAAGAAGGTTGAGTACAACCGAAATCGGTCGACGAATAAAAACTCAAATAAAGTGGTTTTAAACAAAGAACTTATTTCACGTATAAAGTCAGTTGCAGCATTATCAGCACGTGTTATGAAATTGAATGGGAGAAATAAATTCGCACCAGCGCCAGCGGTGTTTATATCCGTAAAAGAGCAAAAAATATTTTTCGATTACATTTTTACAGATTAGCAGGGGATTTTTCATGACAAACAGACTGGAGTCAAAGATCTCTGACACGAATTATTTAATAATTTGCAGCATTACCAGCATGTGGAAAATCCCTGAAAAAGCAAAAATCTTTTTTGATGCCATTTTTCCAGATTAGCTGGCAATTTTTTAGAACAGACAGACATCCGGTGTGACTTCTAGAACGGAAGATTTGAAGGTTTTGCTGACGTTGGTCCATGAATTTGATTTTCAATTTTGTTGGTACAAGGTAAAATTAGAATCGACCCAGTATTTGTCTTGTTTGTTTCTTCCTAGGTATGGGGACTAACTTCACGCCGTGAATCCCCTAAAATCCCCTTATGTCGTCCGCAATAGTTATAAACCTACTTTCCCATTGAATAGCTTAATGTTGCAGAAGTCATGTAATAATATTTTTATTATGAATAGTAACGGCCCAAGAATGGTGCCTTGAGGAACATCGAAAGTGACTTATAATGGAATTCTTGGGGTAGGTTAAGTGAAGTAAGGCTGGGTTATGTTAGATTAGTGCAGGTAAGGTGATGTTATGTTGGTACAGACCTCGCAAGCTGAGGAACTCTTGGCGATACGATGGGGAAGCTCTGCGTATCCGTAGCGTGCCAGTGCAGCACGTTGAGCTTGCTGGCCGCCATGCCATCCAGGGTCCTGCGCATGTCGGCAAGTGGCAAGTAGTGGCGCGCCGTGTCCAGCATGAGACCTCGATGAGGGTATGCGGGCCGGTCCAGCACCCGCGCACTTCGCAGCACCAGGAGGCGGGGGCCCGAGGCTGCAGAGTAGGGGGCCGTCAGCTGCGAGAGGGTCTCCAGAGCGTGGCGAGCGCCGAACACGGTGGGGGCGTGGATGTCGGCCGTGAACAGGTTGTCTGAAAGGGAATAATAATAATAATACATTTAATTAAATGAAGACAATATTAGCGAAACTCAATAGAAAATCTGGAGACAGAAAAATCAGAAAAAGATATTGGCACCTCTGGGATTCGAACCCAGGACCTTCCGATTTTATGGCAACAGCTCTACCAACTGAGCTAAGGTGTCTATATTCAATTTGGTCACTTTTAACTGTATCATACTTCGATTAAGAACTACCAACATTATCTTCATTTTCTTAATGCACATATTATTGGCTGCTATCTTAATATACGATTGCAAGATTCAAACCCGAACTAAATGCTATCTAGATAGTGTCTGGATAAATTTTTATACATTTTATTTTTAATATGCGACACCTATTGACTTTTCTGCAAATCTATATATATAGCAACTAGCTGAAGTTCTCACAGTTATCCGGATTTTACGCCGTATTTTCGAAATCAGTTTTATGTGAGTAGACCAAGAGTGAGACTATAGCATCCCCAATTGGCTGAAGGCAGTGGGGAGGGTAAGGAGACGGCGTAGAGCATGGTTGGGAAGTACCTGAATATTCATAAAGCCATTTCAAGCAACGTTTCAATTATGAATTATGAATGATGGTCTTACACCAGGGCGATACTGAGAGTATCTTCCACTCTGGAACGAGCCGCAAATATACTATACCTATATTATTTTTTATTAATTAATCGGCCATCGACATCGGCGCATAGAAAAAGCAAATAACAGCCATAGAAAATCACACAAATCTGACAGGAGATCTCGTCCGTTATCTATCTCGATCCCACAAAAGATATACTTATAGAATCGCTCGGCCGGACACTCTTAGATTTTACATACCTATATATGTAGGTACAGAATCGTAATTTTTAACCATGCTGTGAAGTATGTAGATCCTTTGCATTTATCAATGAATTAATAGAATTGTCATTATTATTCTGGGTCTTGGCGGCAGATACGTCTGCCCACCAGCTGCGCTTGGCGGGCCGTATCGGGAGATAATGGTTGAGGGAGTCCCTTTGACTTCTCCAGCCGTACTCTCTCAGAACATCGCCATGCACCGCAGTGGGAGGGATGGATTCATACATTGACCACCAGATTCCTTCCCATCCCTAATACCCTTTTCCTTCTCAGAA
The DNA here is from genome assembly GCA_929108145.2 of Limnephilus rhombicus. NCBI lineage: Eukaryota > Metazoa > Arthropoda > Insecta > Trichoptera > Limnephilidae > Limnephilus > Limnephilus rhombicus. Next base: position 39,808,600 of record OV815279.1, on the reverse strand, counting down.
CTTCCTCTCCTTCTTTTCCTAAAAAGGCCCTCCACACAGCAACCCCAAAGATGACTAGGCCCTGAGTGGAATTATTTTCCTCAGGGCCTCCTGTGTGAAGCTAATGTAAAAAAAAAACGAGTGTGCTTTAGACCACACAACTGAAGTAAAACTTCTGCTCCATCTAAATCTAAATGATAGGAAGAGAGAAAGAAAATGTGCGCGCGCACGGTTCTCTCTTTCTCCTACAGTGTGATATAGATAATAGGCCTACACTGTGTAACGTAACTGGCTATGAGAGAAAGAGAGAAAGAGAGAAAGAAAGAAAGAAAATGTTTGCTTGCACCTCTCTCTCTGGACCCTACAGTAATAATATACGAAGCGTTCGCCTCGCTTTTCGTAACGCTCTCGTCACGCATTCGCCAGCTTACTCCCCAATTCAAGCGTGCGTAAAGAAGTTTAACATAAAAAATCTAGTTGATCTTTTGTTGACCATCCTTCATCCTACCGGTTGATCTGAGGTCCAGTGCATACCCCTCGTCGGTGCTCCAGTCTAGCGTGGCGTCCTCGGACACCACGTTGAGGTGCACCACGAGCGTGGCCTCCACATCTCCGCCGGAGCTGGCGCCGGAGTTAGCGCCGGAGCTGGAGTTGGCGCTGGAGCTGGAGCCGGCGCCGCACTCGAGCTGCAGCGCGTGAAGGAACACGCCGCCCATCTGCTCCATGAGTGGCCGCACGGAGTTAGGCACCTCCGTGAAGTCTAGCCTGCAACAAATTGAATTTATTATCTAGACCAACAAATTGAATTTATTATCCCATCCCCTTTTCCCACCTCTTGCAGAATTTTGATACTTATTGATTAAATTTTGCACACCTGACGTTAAAAATAAGAGGAAAATGACTGTCTACGAAACTGATTTCGAAAAACACTGCCTCATAGAGCCCGGGAAACACCGGGGACTTCAGCTTCTAATATATGAAAAAAAGAGTATTTAAATTGCAGTTAACATAAAAAATAAAATAATAATATAATATCATAATTTTGCAATTGCATAATACATAAAACAAACAGATTTTTTTTTGCGAATTTGAATGTTCTGAAGAATGCCCAGTAAGGTGGGTCATTTAAAAAAATGTTATTTTTAAATTCTAAGAGCGATAAAAGGGTGCCAAATGGGTTCAAACCGACGTGTTTCAAATTTCTGATACGATCTTCTTCCTCCGGATTCACTTCAATGTTTTGAAAATTTTCATTTTAAGGGGTTATTTCTAGTGTATACATATAAAAGATACTATGAATATTTTAAAACACATTTGTGTCGTCTTCTATAGCAAATATAGTATATTTTTACGAAATCATTTACAAAAAGTCCCAATATTGAGTCTCGCAAAATAATGCCGAAATTTGAGAGTAAGAAGGATTTTGCTGGTATTTGAATACACTGCCTTGAGATGATTTGAATTATATTCATATATTTTTTTTATAATGAATCAAAACATTCCCTCAATTTTGTGTTTTTTTGAAAATAGTTCATTTTTAATGGTTTTTCTAACTTTTTTAAAGATTTAACAAGGGTGGGTTTTTCTCTATTTTGTGAAATTTGAAAGTCAATCCGGAGGAAGAAGATGATATCCAAATATTATTAAAAAAATTACGTGATTTTATATTTCCATTTAACACCCCTTTTTCACTATTAGACAAATAAAAACACGATTTTTTTCCCATACAGTCGTGACCCACCCTAATGCCGAGTGCCCAGTATGCTGAGCGTCCTGAACGCCACTGCTCACACCTCAAATAAGAAGCCAAATAACCAACTTTACCGTCTTAGATGAATTAAATGTACATGGTTACCGCTAAACTTAAGAGGAAACACGCTCGCCAAGAAGTTTTAATAATAACTATTTTTATTTCATATGATAGCTAGCATGGGTGGCACCCGGGCGGAAAACGTGGTGGCACACACCCCCCCCCCCCATTAAAGTTTTCTTTGAGAAATTCAAAATGCAAATTTCGACCTCCTTAAATATAAATACATTACTAGCTAGTCAAATGTCTAAACAAAAAATTCGCAATCCTCAAAAATTTTAAAAACACTAACCGAATAACAACTTTTTCAACAATCAATAGTTAATAATTCCCTTCACGAGTTCCCGTCAATCACAATGTACGAAATAAATGAGAATGACACAGGTGATAAGCGAGGAATATTTCAGGGGAATCCCCCACAAAGCAATAGTAAGAGCTACGAACGATAATAAAACAATAAATTTTTTTTGACCGAGCAAAAGAGCAACAAAAAACAGAGTTCCCAGTGGAGTCTTCAATTCTAATATGCTGCAAAATTCTAAAGAAAATCATTATCAAAATCAAAATCAAAACAACCCATATTTAAGTTAAAACCAGTTTTGTGTTCTGAGTGTAACGATAAAATTTAAATTGTGAAATATTAATGGTGTAAGTCCTCAGCTTTAATTATTTATGCACGCAGTACACGAAAATGGCTTTCCTCCGATCTTTGCAGCACATAGTCTGCAACTTTCAAATCTTTCTAGAAAGTTGCAGACTTTTGCACGTGGAACTCGAAAATGGTTTCCTTTGAAATTTCATTTGAAACTCTGTTCATCTGCGGACCCATTTCGATGGAAACCATTCCCGAGTTCTATTATTGCAAGATATTCCCCGAGTTGGAAGACATGAAAGTTTCAGACTATGTGCTGCAAATATCGGAGGAAAACCATTTTCATGTTATAGGTGTAGTTTTAATTAAAACGAGTTACGAATACAGATTCAATCTTAAATTGAAAGCAATTTTGAGATGTGCTTAAAATTTGAGTTGCACACCGTACGCTCCAAAATTATCACACAGACTCACTCTTAACTTAAATCTGGAAAAATGTGAGATTAGTATAGGCCGGGTCAACGAGTAAATACACCGTCAAGACGCCATACTCACGTAACGTCGCCAATCAAAAAACTTATTATTATTCAAAATTAGGACTAAAGCCAAAATCTGATTTGAGCATTACTAGTTTATCGATTATACTTGTACATATAATTAAATTATTAAAAATATACAGTATCTTTATTTTTAGTAACTCAAACTAGATTTTGGATAATACTCAACCTAATATTGGATAAAATAATTTAGGTATTATGATTTACAGCGCTAGTAATGCGAAGGTGACCTCTTATCTAAAGAATCGACAACTGATCGAATTCTGAGGGTGCTCTTACATTTGGTAGACGAATTACCTTAGCTTGCGAAACTACCCCAGGTAAGCAGCTAATCGTTTGGTGTAAATACTGTCAACAGTTGACTTGGTAATCGGTGTAAATAGTGCTTCGTCAACAAATTCAAAACGCATTCGAATTCATAAAAAACGTTTTCTGAAAACTCCAAGTTACTTATTATTCCTTAAGTATTTATTCATGTATACAAAACAATATAATACAGATAAAAAACATAAAGATGATTGATCATTTTTCTTCAATCAGTTATCGATCGATTCTGGTATAATTGTATTCAAGTTTTGCGTCTATTAGAAAAGTGAACTATCAAATCCACTTACCTTGTTTTTTTTAATGATCTTTCAGCACTAATAAAAACGCTAACAGAATAACAACTTTTTCACTAATTCACGTCAGTCAATAGATAACAATTCACTTCACGAGTTTACGTTTACGATAACAATAACTTTACGAAATTAGAATGACACAAGGAATATTTCAGGGAAATCCCCAATCGAGCAATATTAATAAAGAACGAAAAAAAAAATTAAAACATTTTTTCGGGAATCCACGACCAAACGAGCCATAGAGCTAAATAACAGTCAGTGTACAATCGTAAAATATTTTTTGCGGCAATTTTGCAGTTTCATAAGTTTTTTCTCCACGTTCGAGTGTTACCCACCCTCGGGTGGCACCCGGGGCGGTCCGCACCCTCCGCCCCCCCTCGCTACGCCACTGAGTGCTTCTATGCAAACGAAGTAGGTATTTAATTTTATTTATTTTTTGTTTCATTTTTTATTTTTTTAATCTTAAAAGAAAATCAAACATTCACGGGTTACGAATATCCCGTCAATATATAAAAATCTCCTACTACGACTTAGCCAGCTGAGGAATCGAACACGCGACGTCTGGGTGGGACCCAAACGTGATGCCACTGACCAACTTGAAAAGCAACTCAAAACTAAGTAAGTAAATCAAAACTTTAACTTTAAGGTGCACAGTTTACCAAACTGTTGCTGTCATTGTTGCTGTTACCACCCCCACCTCAGGCTGATAGTACCTAAATAAAATTGTCAAAATCGAGATTTCGTATCATTTTTCTCTTCCAAAACTGGACGACTTTGAGGATTATTTTACTAGAAGAAAATATTTAAAAAAAATCATTCTCTAGTTTGTACACTGAATGTCTGTTGATGGCGTTCAAAGCAGGCAATTAGAACCATTTTTGGAGGGTACTAAATTTATTTAAGTGATGAATATCTAAATAAAAAATATTTGCACCAGTGTCATAATCCAGAGAGAAAATTGGGAAACACGTTTGTATGGACAAAAGGTCGCCCGGTTTCCTCCCAACAATGCCTAATAAGCAATGCAAAATCATATGACTTTGTTTTGAAAATTAGATGGCTTAGAAATATTTTAGATGCTTTAATTAAGTACTGCGAGTAGAACACATATTTGCCTTTGAAATAATCAGGTGTTTTTTTTTTATTTTTTTTTAATAAGCCAGGAAGAAAATAAGGAATCAGACCTGTAAAATCCGCTTTAAAGTTAAAAATCTCCTACTTACGAACCCCTTTTCGGTTATGTTCTTATTGCATAATGTGGAAAATTAAATTCTTTAGAAAATGATCGAAAAATATTTGCATATTTGTGCGTGAGCTTCGAAAAATAAAATAAAATACGCTTTTGGCGATGTTTTTTTCGTGAATAAATGAAATCAGGAGGCTGTTATTTGGGAAAATGATTTATGAATTCATAAATTCATCGAAATTAAAACTAAAATTTCATAGAATGGTTGAAAAGCATACATGTTTATAATTTTTTTGTTTCTTTTCTAATTTTATTTTTATTTCTCTTCTCTACGTTTAGGTATACTGTATTATTATTATTTTAAAAATGTATATTTACATTCATAAGCAACTGTTTGTATACACCAACAAAACTTTAATATATTATCCATCAAGTGTAATATCTAAGTAAAAGTCCATAAAATAGACAAAACAATATTAATAAATCTGACATTCTGACTGTCCTAAAACGAGTAAAATTCCTAGTTGGACAGCCAAAGATCATTGTAACATGTAATGTTTTAAAAAAATAAAATAAAATAAATAAACCTTATCGCCATCTACATAAGAAGTGTTATTGTTAGCCACCTGATCCCGAATTTTACACGACGTGGTGCATTAATGTTAGTTTCAGATTTCTGGGCTCGAAAATTTTCATCAATGTGAGGTTAGTGCGTCTGTGCGTGGCCAATCATGCGTGACGTCAGCACGGCACGAGGCGGTCTGCGAGCGGACATCTATTCCTGAACTTACGCAAATGTCACCAGACGCAGACAGAGACGGGGACACTATTATAGTAGAGTAGAGACTAGATTAGAATAAGCTAAAGTAGTACTTGAGTAGACTGTGAGATAATAATAACACAGGAACAGACGTCTCAGTCTGAATTCTGTACAAGTAAATATCATGTTGTAAATACATAGGCGGGGTCTGCAGTGTATCTATTTGTATGAAGGGCACAGGGGAAGAATGGAGAGTTCATAAAAATGTTCTGAAGTATATAATTACACGTTTTAAGTAAACCATACATGGTGAACAAGAACAGAGCGTACATAGGAACGAACCTCGAAGAGTTTCTTTGTAAAATGACACGCATTTGGAACCAGCGGGAGAAATCGCACTTTTTCTTAATTATTTAATATGGGCTTCTTACGGCCGTTGTTTCCAATCCTGCTGATCAATTGTTGAGCCGAAATTTTGGGTCAATACTCCTCAAATGCAAAAATGAACTCTTCCCAACGCAACTCTCCGACCAACAGGCGAATGAGAGTTACTAAACAAATCACTTGGCTGATCGGAGACTCAGATTGATCGATCGAAAAGTTGGAAACAACGGCAGTCAGAGTCCAGCATTAAAAAACACATTCCCACAACCCTTTCGTTAATCCGCCACACGACGTCGCTTTTTTTTTTACATTAACTCCACACAGGAGGCCTTGAGGAAAATAATTTCCCTCAGAGCCTATGTCATCTGGGATGCTGTGTGGAGGGTCTTTTTGAGGAGAGGAAGGAATGAATATTGGTCTTGAAGAGACCTATGTTGTAGGAAGGAGGAAACACAGAGGCCGGCAAATCATTCCACAGCCGAGCTGTTGAACATAAGAACGAGTCGAAGAAACGACCCGTTCTCATGTGACAAATGTCAACCGTGTACAAATGTTGGGCACGCGTTTGTTGGGTCGCTTAATTGGATGGTCGCTTAATTGAATGTTGGGTCGCTTAATTGGATGGCGCTATAGTTTACTCTTCCCTGGCTGTACATAGTTAGAGTTCTTGCAAGGTGCTTGTAGGGAGGAAGTTCGTGTAAAGTTCTTGCAAGTAACACAAAAAAATTTAAATAATTATATTGTGAGGAGTTTAACAAATATTGTCAAATTATTCGTAACCCGGGAAATTTCGTCTTCCATTAAAATAAAATACACACACCGGATGTACGATTTGATCAATGCCCAACTATTATCCAATAACCAGCACCCCTGCCATAGGTCATTCCAACTATTATCCAATAACCAGCACCCCTGCCATAGGTCATTCCAACTATTATCCAATAACCAGCACCCCTGCCATAGGTCATTCCAAGTGGTTCGTTTCTATATACGAGTACATATAGAAACGGAAATACAAATGGAAAGTTTCTATATACATATAGAAACTTTCGCGGTTTGCGCATAACAAATAGCCAAAGCTTCATCGTAAACGGATGAATGTATAGGAGATAATAAGGGACAAATAAAGAAACGTTCATTTTCATAAACATAGATTATAAAATGAACATTGTAAAATGTAAACATTGTCGTCTTCCCCTGTACCATTCCAACTTGTCTTCAACCAGTTGCAATCATGTAACACGGTCCTGTTGCCCAACAGTCTGCTCCGTGCCAGAACTGCTGCCAGTACTGCCAGTGGAAATATATGCGAGTAATTCAACCAATATATTTTAGAGGAATAACCACGAAACTGGTGCAAACCAATTTTCTTGGAGATTTTACTGCTTTTATGTATGAATGAATGGAAGTATGAATTTACTACTCGAACTATATGAATCTACTTCTTGATATATGAATCTAGTACTAGAAGTATATTTATGAATCTGCTACCCACGAGAATTCTATGCATAGATAGATACCTCTAACGTGACCATTTATTTTTTCCCTCAAACCGGGACACCGAAAACGTAATTTTATTCGTTTTACATTGACTCCACACAGGAGGCCCTGAAGAAAATAATTTCCCTCGGGGCCTATGTCATCTTAGGGGATGCTGTGTGGAGGGCCATCCAGCTGCGGTGCAAGGCGATGGTTCGAGAGGTCAAAAGGCCTTCCTCAACTAGTCTCTCCCGATCCGACCAGCCACGGAGCAGGTAATAATAATAATAAATTTGGACAACTTATGTAGCTCTGTTTTCGCAAAAAATCGCCTCAAGAGCTCTGCACAAAAGAGGCCAGATTACAATTCATCTTCCAGCTACCAACCAATCGCATGGACAATTGAAATTCTGGACCTTGTTCTAAATTTAAAGAGATTTTTTTTTCTAATAAACGTACGTAATCAATATATATTATAAAAGAAAGTCCAAAAAAACGTGCGGAACGCAAAAACTCAGAAAGGAGTGCCGGTACGATCAAGAGAGTTATATGGTATGGTAGATCTCTATCCCCCCTAGGGAATAAGGGTATTCGTTTTTACCTAAAGGGCTTGCTTTTGAAGATATAAGGGCTGAAAGTTATAAGAAGACTCTAGAAATTTCAAGAAGAGTCTAGAAGATTCCGGAAACTTATAGAAAATTCGATAAAACTCTGGAATGTTCTGGAAGAAGTGGAGGAGTAAGTAAGCGATTCTAGAAGGTTCCGGAAAGTTCGAGAAGGTTCGATAAAGCTGTAGAAAGTTCTGAAAGGAGTGGAGGAGTGTGTCGGTGTAGAAGGTTCCGGAAAATTCTTGAAGGTTCGATAAAGCTGTAGAAAGTTCTGAAAGGAGTGGAGGAGTGTGTCGGTATGTCTAGAAGGTTCCGGAAAATTCTAGAAGATTCCAAAAAGCTGTAAGAAGTTCTAGAAGGTTCGATAAAGCTGTACAAAGTTCTGGAAGGAGTGACGGAGTAAGTCGGTGAATCTAGAAGGTTGTGGAAAGTTCTAGAAGGTTCGAAAAAGCTGTAGAAAGTTCTGAAAGGTGTGGCGTAGTATGTTGGTGAGTCTAGAAGGATCTGATGGTCCACAAATGTTTTATAAAATTGTGGATGGAGAAAGTTCTAGAATTTTTCAGAAATAATTGGCGGTAAGTCTAGAAGATTCCGAAAGTTCTAGAAGGTTCGATAGAGCTATACAAAGTTCTGAAAGGAGTGGAGGAGTGTATCTGTGTGTCTAGAAGGTTCCAAAATATTCTAGAAGGTTCCATAAAGCTGTGGAAGTTCTAGAAGGTTCGATAGGGCTTAACAAAGTTCTGGAAGTAGTGGCGGAGTAGTCGGTGAGTCTAGATGGTTCCGGAAAGTTTTAGAAGGTTCGATAAAGCTGTAGAAAGTTCTGAAAGGATTGGCGGAGTATGTCGGTGAGTCTAGAAGGTTCCGGAAAGTTCTATAAGGTTCGATAAAGCTGTAGAAAGTTCTGAAAGGATTGGCGGAGTATGTCGGTGAGTCTAGAAGGTTCCGGAAAGTTCTATAAGGTTCGATAAAGCTGTAGAAGGTTCCGGAAAGTTCTAGAAGGCTTGATTAAGCTTTAGAAAGAAAGTATGTCGGGGAGTTTAGATGGTTCCGGAAAGTTCTATAAGGTTCGATAAAGCTGTAGAAAGTTCTGAAAGGATTGGCGGAGTATGTCGGTGAGTCTAGAAGGTTCTGGAAAGTTCTATAAGGTTCGATAAAGCTGTAGAAAGTTCTGAAAGGATTGGCGGAGTATGTCGGTGAGTCTAGAAGGTTCCGGAAAGTTCTATAAGGTTCGATAAAGCTGTAGAAGGTTCCGAAAAGTTCTAGAAGGCTTGATTAAGCTTTAGAAAGAAAGTATGTCGGGGAGTTTAGATGGTTCCGGAAAGTTCTATAAGGTTCGATAAAGCTGTAGAAAGTTCTGAAAGGATTGGCGGAGTACGTCGGTGAGTCTAGAAGGTTCCGGAAAGTTCTATAAGGTTCGATAAAGCTGTAGAAGGTTCCGGAAAGTTCTAGAAGGCTTGATTAAGCTTTAGAAAGAAAGTATGTCGGGGAGTTTAGATGGTTCCGGAAAGTTCTATAAGGTTCGATAAAGCTGTAGAAAGTTCTGAAAGGAGTGGCGGAGTATGTCGGTGAGTCTAGAAGATTCCGGAAAGTTCTATAAGGTTCGATAAATCTGTAGAAAATTCTGGAAGGAGTGGAGTATATAGTGGCGTAGCTAGGCGTGGGCGAAGCGGCCCCTCGCCCACGGCCTCGCACATAAAGGGGCCTCGCGTGAGTGAGGCCCCTTTATGATCTCATCATCTTTATGTGCAAAATTTTATTATCAATATCGATCATCGGAAATTTTCGGTATCGATCTTTGCGTTCCCATCCCTAGACTCAGATTTTGACAGATCCTCTACTTTCGTTCGATACGACCCGACCCGGCAGGCGTAAAAAGCAAGGATCATACTGAGCAGACGCAACGCGACGCAACGTTCCTGTCCCGTTCACACTGGCCGACGTACGTACGCGTCGCTGTGACCACGTGACAAGGGGTCTCTGGTTGTGCGCAGGCGCGTTTGATTTGACACATTTGACATTTATTTTTTAGGTTATGTTTATGTGATTCTCTTCTCAGCAGATGACAGCTTTGCCATGTCTTGAAAGTGAATTTGAAGATGATTTGCTACGATTATTATTATTAAATCAATATTCTCGTAAAAAGAAAAAAGTGAGAAGTATTTGGGTCCACAACATTAAGAAACAAAGACAAATGTTTGGAGAGTTCCATACTTCAGTAGAATCTAGTTAACTAATCTAATTAACTAGAATCTGATGACGGACGATTCTTCATGTACTTCCGTATGAGTAAAGTGGTATTTGAAGAGCTTCACAGCATAATTGAATATGACATAAAAAAGAAAACGAAAGTCCATTCGGATCAGAGAAAGACTGGCAGTGTGTCTATGTCATGTTTGATTGTCATTCATTATAGGGGTATAATATTGAAAGTCATGCCATGAATGGCTGAAATTTCCTCCCAAGCTGCACTGCGTATGCAGAATCTCTATAATCCTGTAATTTGATTTTATAAATAACTTCGTGCCGTCCAGTTTCAATGAACTGTTCGTCATCCATTTTTGAATAATATCTGTCAAAAAACAACCACAGATATTGCGAAACATAACGTTAAATGCTTAGATAACACCAGAAAGATGTAAAATCATCTCGTAGTAGGCGTGACCATACCCCCTCCACCTTCCACATGGCCCACGCCGATCTGGCTGCGGCAGATCCGCGTCGCGTAGGGGGCGTCGGTTTGCGTTGCGTGGGGCTAGTGTGATTCTAAAGCACCCGTTTCCATAGAAAATGTATGGATGGTAAGTAGTCCAGATATGGAAATGATGACGTCTACCTACGTCGCGTGGCGTTGCGTGGGCCTAGTATGTTCCCAGCTTAATAGTAGTGTGCATTGCGTCGACGAAGCATGGTTCAGTGGCTAGAATATGAAAAAGGTATTAAACATAGAAAAACGATTGATCAAGAAAACGAGAGACTCATTCAAGAAAGTCAGAAACATTGGTATAATTTGTTTGAAAGACTAGTTGATATAATAAATTTTTTAGCTTCACAGAACTTAGCTTTTCGAGGTCATAAGGAATCTCTCGATCAGAATCATTTAGGAAATAGCGGTAATTTTATCGATCTGTTTAAATTACTATCTAAATACGATTTGACTCTTCGTGAACACTTAAATCGTATCAATGAAAAAAAACTAAATCAACACTATTTAAGTCCTCAAATTCAAAATGAACTTATTTTATTAATGTCACAAACCATTGTCAATGAGATTATAGGGAAAATTAAAGAAAGTAAGTACTATGCTATAATGCTGGACTGTACAAGGGACATCAGTAGAGTCGAACAAATGTCCGTTATAATAAGATTCATCAATACCTGCACTGGTACAATTGAAGAACATTTTCTTGGGTTTTTGGCAGTTTCGGAATCAACAGGAGAATTTTTAACAGAAACAATTCTCAAAGAGCTAGAAAAATATGAATTAAATATTCAAAACTGTAGAGGCCAAGGCTACGATAATGGCGCAAATATGGTTGGAATCAACAAGGGAGTGAAATCCAGAATACTGACCATTAATCCAAGAGCATTCTTTACGCCTTGTGGCTGCCATAGTTGCAATCTTATATTAGTAGACGCAGCCAACACATCATCTATGGCAAAGGTGTTTTTTGGGTTTATCCAAAAAATATATGTCTTATTTTCAAAATCCAGCAAGAGATGGGAATTACTGAAGGATACATTGAAGATATCATTGAAATCATTGTCTGGTACAAGGTGGGAAAGTAGAATCGCTTCCGTTAAAGCTATTTTATTTCAATTTGATGAAGTAATAGATTGCGTAAATAATCTGAAAACTCAATCTGGAGACGCAGATACTCTCTGCGATTGCGAAGCAATTATTACTGAAATGCTTACTCTAGAATTTATTATTTCGATACACGTGTGGTATGAAATATTAATCCGTGTGAATAATATAAGTAAAATCTGGCAAAAAGTCAATATAAATTTAAAGATCGCTATTGATAATTTATGCAATTTTCATGACTGGATCCAAGAATTTCGGGAAACAGGCTTTAATGAATGTATTACAAAAGCTTACGAGTTCATAGAAAAGAGCAGTTATGAGATTCCAACCACTTTTAAGGAGAAAAGGGCTCGCAGAAAAAATAGAATGTTCAGTTATGAAGCTGCAGATGAGCCTATTGATTCTGCTGAAAGTAGATTTAGAATAGATTTTTTTACTACAATGGTTGATGCCATTATACAAGATACCGATACGAGATTTACAGCACTCATTCAATACTACAATTATTTTGGATTCTTGTATGAAATAAATAATTTAAAATCCTTGTCAAATAGCGAACTTTTGAAACACTGCAATGACCTAGGTATATTACTACAACATGGAGAAAGCAAAGATATAGAATCCTATGAACTATACGAAGAACTGCAACTCTTAGTTCCTAACATACCAGAGTCTATTAAAGATACCAAAAATCTGATTGAATGTATAATTAAAAATGAATTGCAAGACATTTACCCTAATGTTTATGTTGCGATTAGAATTATGCTGACTATGCCAGTAAGTAGAGCATCCGCAGAAAGAAGTTTTTCGAAATTAAAAATAATAAAAAATTATTTGAGAAATAGCATGAAACAGGAACGGTTATCTATGTGCACCTACGTATATATTGTGTGCTTGCATGCACCCATATCGAAAAAAATTTATGTTCATTCTTTTAACCTAATGCTAAATTACTTGTTTTACCCTTTCTATTTTCTACTTTTTATTTCGCGGATGCGCCTCTGCCCACGCTCTGATTAGTCCACGCTACGCCACTGATGTATATCGGTGAGTCGAGAAGGTTTTGAAAAGTTCTAGAAGGTTCGATAAATCTGTACAAAGTTCTGAAAGGAGTGGCGGAGTATGTCGATGAGTCTAGAATATTCCGAAAAGTTCTAGAAGGTTCAAAAAAGCAGTTTAAAATTCTGGAATCTGGAAGGAGTGGCGGAGTATGTAGGTGAGTCTAGAAGGTTCCGGAAAGTTCTAGAAGGCTTGATTAAGCTCTAGAAAGAAAGTATGTCGGTGAGTTTAGATGGTTCCGGAAAGTTCTATAAGGTTCGATAAAGCTGTAGAAAGTTCAGAAAGGAGTAGGGGAGTATGTCTGTGAGTCTAGGAGGCTACGAAGAGTTCTAGAAGGCTTGATTAAGCTCTAGAAAGTTCTGGAAGGAGCGATGGAATGTGTCAGTGAGTCTAGAAGATTCTAGATAGTTCTGGAAGTTTCCCTAATGCTCTAGGATGTTTTGGAAGGAGAAAGTTCTAGAAGCTTTCAGAAATGAGTGGCGGAGAGTGTCGGTGAGTCTAGAAGGCTCTGGAAAGTTCTAGAAGTTTGTATAATCTTAATCTTCAATATAAATTGTCAAAAAAGTGTATAACGTGCATGCCGCTAAAATTCAAAGACGAGTCCAGGTACGATAACGGGAGTTGTATTGTGTGGTAGCCCTCCCTATCTATGAAGAAAGTTCCCGTTTTTACCTGAATGGCGTGCTTTGAAAAATATAAAGGCTGGAAGTTTCGTCCCCTTGAAATTTCTAGATCAGGTGAAAACATTCCAGAGTATTCTTGAGCATTCCACCACATTCCAGAACATCCCGGAACATTTTGGAATGTTGTGGAATGTTCGGGAATAGGATGGAATATCCCCGATCATTGCGGAGCATTCCAGAACATTCCTAAATGTTGCGGAATGATCTGGAAAATTATTCTAGAACATTTGAAGACTTTTTTGTTTGGGGCTACCAATATGGGTATATAAAGCAAGATCCGTCGTGGATTAGATCGTCAATTCAATCTCACATCAAATCCCTGAGCGAAGCCGGACACCCCAGTCAGAGTATTCTTGAGCATTCCACAACGTTCCAGAACATACAGGAACATTCTGGAAAATTGTGGAATGTTCGGGAATAGGGAATCGGGAACATCAATGTGAAACTTTCCAGAACACTCTCGAATGTTGTCCCGAGCGAAGCCGGGTAACCCAGCTAGTTACTAATAAGCTTCGATCTACGTCAATGATAATAAGTAATAAGTTTACGTGTAAACTCTGTAAACTTCGGATCAAAGAGTGATGAGTAGGTATGTTTTCTCGTCAGATATCTTTTATCTATGGTCATGTATGCATTATGAGTTTTTACGCTCAAGCGCCTTGAAAATACTTTATTATTTTACTGCGCATGTCCATGTCTTCATCTACTAGTTCTAGATTTGACCGCCAGGATTCTTATTTGGGCGCTTTTTTTATATTTTTAAAAATTCTACTGCGAGTTTCTTTCTTTTCGAAAACGGCACATTTTGGCATCCAGAAGCTGTGTTCGGGGACACCGGGACACACTGCCTGAAAGCGGGACTGTCAAGATGAAAACGGGACGTCTGGTCACGTTATGCATACCTAACATGTACCTTCCTACTTTGGATATAGGTACGTACTTAGGTTTGGTGATAAATTGACAATAATTCTGTATTTTCCGGAGGTTCAGATTTGGACTTCACCATCATTATTAATATTTAACTGTATTTCTAAACTTTTTCATCATTCCTGTCATTATTAATCTGCAGATATTACCTAAAATATAAAAAAAATCGATAAATTTATAAACGCGATTCTGTACGTTAGTTACCGAAATTGCCCCATTTTATTTATTTATTTATTTATTTACGCCCTAGTGGGCTTTTACAAAGATAGATAATAACAGTTAGGCAGGTATGTAGTACACAATATACAGTGATTAAAATAATAATGAAAAATAAAATTAATTAAAATTAAAATCATACATTTCATTAAAGTAATTATAAAGATTTCGTTTTATAACTAATATGGAATCTGCAAACATGTCTACAATATTCCCAAATTTATTGCCAAAATAATGTAATCTATTTATAAGTGTATGAGCTTCATAGTTTGTTTTAAAATTGTCACAGAAGAAGGTAGCACTTTGCCTCGTATTTCTGGTCGGTACGTAAAATTTTATTTTGGCGAGAATTTCAGGATTGTCAATGCAATTATTAATGATTTTATTTAATAGTACAATATCAGAGATGATTCGCCTATCGGACAGCGTAATTAAGTTGAGTTGTTTCATCAAAAGGACATAGTTAATATTTCTAATTGGAATATTCAGCTTAAAGTTAATAAATCTTAGGAATTTGTGCTGTACCCTTTCTATTTTGTCGGAATTGTATTTTATACAATGGGGACCAAATGGGCGAATTATACTCTACTTGGCTTCTTACTAAAGAAGTGTATAATATTTTCAAACACTCTAGTGACTTAAATCACTTGCTGTTCTGCATATAAAACCAAGCATTTTTATAGCTCTATTTGTTATTTCATTTACGTGTAGAGTAAATGTTAACTTTTCATCAAATATAACACCTAAGTCCCTGATCTGAGCGACTGGTGTCAATATTACATTATTTAAAGAGTACTCATAAGTTATATGACTTTGGATTTTATGAAAACGAATAACTTGGCACTTTTGAATATTAAGAAATAGCGAGTTGATCACACACCAATGAAACAATTTATCTAAATTAGATTGTAAAATATGGCAATCCTCTATATTACGTATCATTTTATATATTTTTAAATCATCAGCGAAGAGCAAAACTTGTACATCTTTAAATATACTAATAATGTCATTTATAAATAATAAAAAAATAATTGGTCCAAGGTGAGATCCTTGGGGAACCCCACTTGTGGCTTCGAATATATAAGATTCTACAGAATTTATTTTAACACAAAGCTTTCTTTTACTAAGATAAATATTAAACCATTTCAATAAGGTTCCTTTAATGCCCATCAAACTTAGTTTATGTACAAGAATATGTCGCCTAACTTTATCAAAAGCTTTGGAAAAATCAGTGTATATAGAATCCACTTGATGCTTAAGGACAAGGGAATCAGTAATATAATTTTCATAAATGATTAAGTTACTTAAAGTATTTCTACCTGTGATAAAACCGTGCTGATTGGGAACAATTATATTATGGATTTGTTTTTTAAAGACATCTAGGACCAATGATTCAAAGAGTTTAGGAATAGCTGACAATATACATATTGGTCTGTAGTTTGATACATCGCTTTTATCACCCTTTTTGTGAATAGCTTTTTTTCCACTGGATCTGGAAAACACCCTGATGACAAAGGCTTGTTAAATAGTATAAATAATGGAAAAGTCAAACTTTTAATACAATATTTTAAATATATTGGAGGAAAACCATCCGGTCCAGCAGATTTATTAGAATCTAATGCTTTTATACCCTTTTCTATTGCAGCTTTTTCAATAAAACAATGGCTTAAATTAAGTGATTCTTCAAGAGATATATCTTTAGGGATCTCACTATCAAGAATATCCATGTCATAAACACTTTCAAATGAATCTGCAAAAAGATTGACTATGCCTTCAGTACTGTCAGTACATTTGTTATTAAGATACATAGTATTTGGTAAACTACAATCATTCTTTCGCTGAGCACTAGAAAAATTCCATAATCTTTTTACATTATGACGAACCTCTTTTTCTATTAAACTAACATAATCATTGTAACATTTTCTGGATAGGTCTTTGCATTGCCTTCTTAAGTTAGTAAAATTTATATAATCAATAACGTTTCTAAATTGCTTATATATTTTTTGCAATTGTTTTTTATTGTATATTAACTCCTTTAATTCTTTTGTAAACCATATGGGATAAAGAGAGGCTTTAAAATTAATTTTAGGAACATAAAGTTCTTTAGAAGTGTTTAAAAATGAATAAAATTGTTGTACTTGGTCAGTTATATCATCACCAGCCTCTAAAAATGACCAATCTAAATGGTCAAGATAATTTACAATATTTGGGTAGTCAGCTTTAGTAAAATTATATGATGAAGTTTTAAAGTTCTGCAAATTTCTAGATTCATTTGTAAAAATAATGTCTAAAGCCGGGTGATGTTGATCAAGAGGTAATAACAGTAATAATTTTGTACTTTTTTAAATGTGAATACCTCACAAACACGGCTAAAGCCTTTTTAAGCAATGTTTCAATTCTGAATGGTGGTCTTACACCAGGGAGACACTGAGAGTATCTTCCACTTTGCAACGTTCCGCAACTATACCTTATATTAGTTTAAGGGGGTATTTCACCATACTCCTCGTAGATACGTAGATTTTACAGTACGATAACGTAGATTTTAGATAAATTAAACACGATTTTTTTTTTTTTAAAGTATGAGTTTATTATTCGGCACTTGAACCCAAGAATAGTAACTACGTATAGAATAAGTTAGCCGAGTATTTTACCTGTTGCGAGGATTTATTTGCTTATTTATTCATATTTGCTACCGTATGGATAAGCTATCAGGAGGATGGTGAAATACTCCCAAGAATAGTAACTACGTATAGAATAAGTTAGCCGAGTATTTTACCTGTTGCGAGGATTTATTTGCTTATTTATTCATATTTGCTACCGTATGGATAAGCTATCAGGAGGATGGTGAAATACTCCCTAAATGATTTAATTCTGAAATAATGCCATTGAAATATTAAAATTTACTTGCGCACATAGGGATTTGAACCCGCGACCTTAAGATTGGTAGTCACGAGTCTCACCCATCGACCACGCATTATCTGTATTAAATTCATAAATAAGAAGTTTTTCTCATTACCGATTGAAATTTTATACTAAACTGTACTTAAAAAATGAATGCGGTAAAAGCGTTAGCTGTGAATTTAATTCTATACAAGCCAGTGTTTACTGGGTTTTATTTTTCTATAAGGGATGTGAAATGGGGATCTCACATAAACAGTGACCTTTCTCTAGAAGGTTAAGCCCGTTACACATGACAACGATTTTTCGTAGCGATTTAACTGCACAGACCGTTTGTGCAGATATCGAACGTCCATAGAGCATCCACACGTTTACAATATATGCGTCGATCGTCAGTTCTCCGCAGAAACTCAGACAAGAAACATGTCATCCACGATGGAAGACGATGACGCGCTAGCGCTAGCGCTAGCCTGGCTTATTTTGTGCAAAAAAAGAAGAAAATCTCGCAGTGTGTGGTGTAAGGATTGGCTTCTTAAAAGGAAGTCATACTCTCATAGAAATTTGTTAAGTGAATTAAAATTTGCACTTGAGAATGAATGAAGAGACTTACTTACGCCTGCTGTTTCTAGTTACACCGCTTATAGAAAAAAGAAATACAGTGATGAGAGAAGCAATAAGTCCTTATGAAAGATCGTCTGCAACACTGAGGTTTTTAGCTACAGGTCGCTCATACGAATGCATGAAGTTTTCTACAATTATATCAAAACAGGCCCTCAGTCGAATCATTCCAGAAACTTGTGAATGAACTGAACGATTGCCCCGATTTTCGTCCATACGCTACGATGAAACTGTGCAAATGCGATCGACAACGATTTATCGAATAGATTTTGCAACTGCCTCCGACAGCTTGCACCAACCAAAAAATCTGCGCCAATTTTCGTACACACGTTCAATATAACTGCACAAACGGTCTGTGCAGGTAGATCGCTACGATAAATCGTGTGTATCGGCCATTAATAATGCAAAATTTAATCTTTCTTCTTCTTCTTGTGCCCTGTCCGGCCAACGGACGTTGGCTATGCGGACTTTGTTTATTGCGGCCTGGAACAGCTCTACCGTAGACTGGCCAAACCACTGCCTCAGGTTTTTCAGACATGAGGTTATCCTTCTTCCAGGACCCCGTCTTCCGACAATATTTCCCTGCATTACAAGATATTGAAGTTTTCGGATTTTTATACTTTTTTTTTCTTTATGCATCCGAACCATAACATCTTCATTCGTAACCCTGTCCATCCAGCTTATTTTAAGTATTCATCTGTAGATCCACATCTCAAATGCCTCAAGTCGCCTATAATATATAAGTTCTTCAGTAAGCGTCCATACTTTCATTCCATAAAATAATATCGAAAACATGTAGCATCTGACCATTCGCATTTGTAATCCAAGGTTGAGATCGTCACTGCAGAACATCGTTTTCATGTGGATAAAGGTTGCACGAGCTTGCTCAATCCGGCATTTGATTTCAACCGAACCATTTATCATTTAAATTGCAGCCCAAGTATACAATGCTTTGTACCTTCTCTAGTTTCGTTCCAGCAATATAAAGATGAAAAAAAATTAAAGTAAAATTAAAATTTAATCAATTTCGGAAAAACCCTCGGTCGAACTAACGAATCCGAAACCGTATTACTCGCATCTGCCAGAACAAATGTCACACAAATAAACTTTCAAAATGCTGCTTGTGAAATTCTACACGATACCTTCTTAGAACGAAACTGTTCAATTAGGCGAGTAAAAAAAACAAAATGGAATATACCTCGCAGTAGCGAATAGCAAGTCCATTGTTGTTTGATGAAAACTGCGATAATTATGAGGAAATCCATACTTAACCTACTTATATGGTCAATGCTTGAACGAGATTGTAAAATTATAACGTTGTATGAAAAAGCGTACACGCAAATAATGCGTACAGAACAAAACGAGAGTGAAGAATTACATATTACAAATGCACAAATATACAATAAGGAACTCCAGTGAAAAATATTATGGCTTTAAAAAAATATGTTCATATAGACCAAGAAACGCTGATTCTGAATATATAAGTTTTATTTCATAATATTAAATGCAGAGTTTTTAATAAATTATTAAAAAGTGCATTTTTAAACCTCTTCGGAAAACACAGCGTTAAGTTGGCATTACTGAAATGGTTAACCGTGACGTCACAGTTAACCTGTCACCTGTGTATTGTATTGTATTGACATTTGAAATGACTTGAAGTGCACGCGTACCTATGCAATTCAACATTTCGTGTTTTTGGTTTATTTTCATACTGTTTATAGAGATTTAGATAAATAATAGTTATTGTGTTTATTGAAACATAATTTAGGCCCTCAACAATTTACGAAAAGGGCTATATTTGCGGACAATCTGCAATAAATGTTGTCTATTTGAGGTTAAAGTCATGTCATATTTTGACGTTTGTTTTTATGTATTTTCAAATTGTTTTTAGTATAGGGCTTTTTATACAAGTTGTTACACACTCGTCATGATCAGTGTATTATAAATACCAGTGTTTCTGTATGTATTATACATAAAACAATGTACCTACAAAGTAACACCTGACACAAAACACGATGTCACATGTATTTGCAATGAAAGAGATGATTTATTGTTTTTATATTGCACTTTGATTAAATACAATAACAGTAGCGGTGAAATGTGGACATTTTACCAATGTTTTTCTATATTAAAAGCAGTTAATCTTGAATAAAAAACACACCTCACACCTAAAAGTCATTATCCGCCATGATTATTCTGGATTCTTCACAGTGTTGCCAACAGTTAGAAGTGAAATTTCCCTAGAATTTCACATTTACGCAATTACCTACGTAGCCACCTGATTGTGTAACACTAATCCTGTTATATGTTAATTAATATGATAATTAATTGGAAAGATATCGGAACTTGGTAAATATACTAATAATACCGTGATTTTCCAAATAAAACACTTTTTGCTACGTGAAGTAATAATTTAAAAGTACGAATACACTCACCAGTGAATTAGAAACTGAATTCCAAATTTAAAAAAAAAACACTTTGCAAAATAAAAATCATAAGCAACCCGCCGCTCATTTGTACCAAGCGTGGTATTTTGAAGACCCCCCCCCCCCCCCGAACGTGTCACGTAGTATGGGTACGTTCCCTAATATCATTTTGAGTTGTCAGTGTTAAAAATAACATGGCATGTAAGTACATGAAAAATAATTAAGATTCATAGGAATTCCAAAAAATATATATATACGTATATATATAAATAATACCAGTAATACTGTCATATGTAATAAAATTTTGGTAAATATCGGTTCGGACTGGCCACGCTTATTACGAATAATTTTTAGAAAAAAACTTTAGATTCGCCTTAATTACTATAAAAGGAAACTTTTTGGCTTTGGGGCGGCGGAAAATAATGAATTTTAATTTTCAATTGCATATAACCAAAATTCGCTTCGCGACTGACACAGCGAAAATCCGCGGCCGTACATGTCACTGTGATGTTGGTATCCTTGATAAATTAACAAGAGCTAATACGACTGTAGCCGACTTCGTGGGATAAGGCGCGTAATTATGAAATTTGTCTAGCGGGCTTGTTTGTGTAACATGGTTTGTGATACAAAAGAAAGTGGCCCTTTATAACGCCTACTCGCGTCAAGGCAAGAAAAACATCCCAGTTTTCAAGTGGCTTAGCGGCTACGCTAGGTTTGTGTAACATGGTTTGTGATTCGCGGTATTTCATGTAGGTATCCCACGAAGTCAGCTACAGTCCATAACAGTGACAGCAAGTGACAGCTACGGCCGCGGATTTTCGCTGCGTCGGTTCGCGAAGTGAATTTTGGTTTTATGCAATTGAAAATTAAAATGCATTATTTTCCGCCGCCCCAAAGCCAAAAAGTTTCCTTTTATAGTAATTAAGGCGAATCTAAAGTTTTTTTCTAAAAATTATTCGTAATAAGCGTGGCCAGTCCGAACCGATATTTACCAAAATTTTTGCCAGAGTTCGAAATTTCCCTAGATTTTGTCCTGATTTCCCTTATCCCTAAAAAATATTTTTCTCCCCTAGATCTAGGGAAATTTCCCTCGACATGACATCACTGATTCAAAATGACAACTTAAAAAGTAAAAAACTAACGGTGGGGACGGTGGGTAAAGACCACCATAGATACGGTGCGTTTCTGGGAGTCTTTAAAAATTAAAACTTTGACAATTATTTTAACTATTAAAACTAACTATAAAAATAAAAATAAAAATGCAGTTATTTAAGTTTGAAGGTCTTTATTCATTAAAAAAAATAAAAAAATTGGACTGGAGTTCTCTATTACGAAATGAAGATATCACGAAAAAATCAATAAAATAATGTTATGTATGGTACACGTTCGATAGAATGTTATTTTCAAAGTATATTATGACTTTTGAGAGGTTCTTGTTTAAATAATATATCGATGACTTTGTGTAATCTATTAAAGGTGCTACAGCTTCTTATAAAAAATGCATTTTCTAAACTCTTAGGAATATAAAATGTATCCGGCGATTGAGTAACTCTTAATGAAAATCGGAAATTAATATTTTGTAGTAGGTACGGTCTATCAGTAAAATTATGAAGTATCTTATAAAGTATTTATTACCAAATTCACTTTGTAGGGTCATTTTAATTTAATTAAAATAAAAAGCTTTGTAGTTATCAAAGATATTGAAATAAAGTAGATGTGCTGTCTGCAGTTTTTACTAGGTGGGACTGCGCTTCCGGGTGTCGCAGTAAGGGGAAGGGGAAGGGGTGGAGGAAGGTGTGGGGAGGTGGAGTGGGAAGGGGTATGGGGTGGGGGAGGGGAGGGTGGAGAAGGAGGGGGAGGAGGGGTGGGTGGAGGGCGAGGGGGGTGGGGGGTTGATGGGGGAGTGGAGTTTGGGGAGGGGTGGGTGGAGGGGGAGGGTTTTATTTTTTATTTATTTTTATTTTTTTTATTTTTTTTACTTTATTTATTCCCATTTCTTTGTACATATAATGTATAATAGCAAATATTATATGTATAATAACACAATATATAATAACAATTATGAAGAAGAAATGAAAACCCACTAAGGCACTGCCTGAGTGTGGGTAATATTAAAACAAAATACTACATTTCTAAGTACCCAAAGTATAAATTAGACTTAAAAAAACACATTAAATATAAAGATAGTATAAAAAATAAGTATTACATAGGTAGAATAAGTGAAAAGGGTTTTTTTCAGCTATTATAAAAATAAAATAAAAATATGGAGAAAAACATACAATTTTTTTTTTTTTTAGTAATTATAAAATAAAAATAATAAAATAAACAGAAAACTTATTGTACTACAGTTAAGAAGATACAGCAAATGAGTTGTAGAAGGATGGATAAATTTATAGAAAAAGCGTTTCAATATCTACATTATTCAACCATAATTTTACCTCTTTTACATATTTTATCATTTTATTTATCATTTGAGTTTGTAGTGGTAGAAGGTTAAATGTACGAGGACCAATGAAACTGCTATGTGTCTGCAATAATTTAGTATTGGTTTGTGGAGTATAAAATATATTATTTATTCTTTTGCTCGTTCTGTTTTCATTTATTTCGAAATTATTTTTGTTTTTAAACACATATTTCAAAGTTTGTAATATAAATAATTGACGTATATTAAATATTTTACTTTCTTTGTATAATAAGTTGGTCGAGAATGTTTTATTTTTGTTATATATGACTTTAATTATGCGTTTTTGAATTATTTGTAGAGGCTTCATAAATGTATCAAGTGCACCACCCCATCCTATAATGCCATAAGTGATTGATGATTGCACCAGGGAAAAGTAGATCATTTTCAATTTTTCAATGTTTAGTACTTCCTTAAGTCTATAAAATATGTAGGTCAGATATCTTAATTTAGAAGTGATTTGATTAATATGTGATTTCCAATTAAGATTTATATCTATTGATACTCCTAAATATTTTATATTTTCGACATCAGTGAGTTCGTTGCACATGAAGCACATTGCTTGATTGCAACTACTATTATGGATTCTAATTTTAAGGTTGTCTTTAGGTTTATTTTTAATGGTTTTATAAAAAGGTAAGTAAAATGTTTTGCTATAGTTTAAAACGAGTTTGTTGTATTTTAGCCACGTTGAAACCAATGAAATACAATCAGTTGCTTTCGAAAAAGTTTCTTTCCAATGATTACCATCCACTATTATTGCCGTGTCGTCTGCGTAAGAAACAATTTTACCAGGGATTACAAAATTACATAAATCATTAATATACATTAAGAATAAAATCGGGCCAAGCACAGTTCCCTGTGGAACCCCATTTTTTATCTTTGACTCTGAACTGTAATTATTCCCAATTTTTGTTTTTTGTGTTCTGTCTGTAAGATAGTTAGAGAGTAGTTTTAGTGTGTCTTTTTTGAAACCTAGTTGATTTATTTTTGTAATGAGTAAATTATGATTTACGGTGTCGAAAGCTTTTCTTAAATCTAGGAATATGGCAAGACATTTCTTTTTTTTATCGATAGATGAGTATATCTTTTTTGTCAGTTCATATATCGCATCCTCGGTGCTTAGGTCTTTACGAAAGCCGTATTGGTTTTTCGATAGAATTTTATATTTTTCTAAGTGTTCAATGACTCTAAACTTGATGCATTTTTCGAATATTTTCGAGAGGTTTGAAACAAGAGATATTGGTCTATAATTGTCTAATTTATTCGTATCTCCAGATTTATGAATAGGTATTATAGTGGAGATTTTAAATTGCACTGGAAAATAACCATTTTTGAGGCATAAATTAAAAATGGTTATTTTATAAAATGGTTGATTGGAGGAGTGGAGTGAGGAGAGGGAAGGTGGATGAGGCGGAGTGGGAATCCCATAATACCATGCGAGCGAAGCCGCGGGAAAAAGCAAGTAATCAAATAATTTCCAAACCAATAATTTGAACTTTAGGATAAACTAAACTGAAAATGAATGAATATAAGAATGGACAAATAATGTATAAAATAAATAATAATGTGGAGCAGTAAAAGCAGTAAAGCACTAAAGCAGTACCAGCTCTCTAATAATATATATTTCGGCGTTATGTTGAATTTTAATCACGGATACATAGTTTCCAATTAAACGGCCTCCGTAGTCGAGGGTTGAGGCTTTTGACTAGGGACCTGAAGGTCGCGGGTTCAAATACCAGCGTGCGTAAGTAAATTTTGATCGATTGATTTGTGTTATTTCACTTAAAAATAATACAAGGTATGTTTTGCGGCACGTTCCAGAGTGAAACATACTTTCAGAACCGCCTTGGTGTAAGACCGCCATTTTGAATGGAAACGTTGCTTGAAATGGCTTTAGCTGTGTATGGTGAGTAGATATGATAGTCAGGTACTTCCCCATCTCCCCCTTCCCACTACCGTCAGCCTCACAATATACCCGAAATGGACATTCTAGTCTCACTGGCTCTAGGCGTTCGTGAACAGTTAGCACTCTTGTGCGGTATTCACATAAAAAAGAACATCTCGCGTTTGATGTAAGAAACACATTCAACATTTAAAAAAAAGTTTTATGTATATGTAGAAAAAATAAAATTTCACACTTTTGAAGCATACCTACTCTAGGTGAATTCTGATAAGATATGTGAAGAATCTTAAACATTTGTGAATTTTGAAAATTGAACTTAAGTACTTTAAGGTGATCCTAAGTCCAGGAAAAAATCGAAATCGGAATTCATGCCTCTTTTTGGGAGGGATTTAAAAATACTTGAGGAAAAGTTTTTGGAAAGGTTGGAAAAGGTATTTGAGAGTTTCTTTTTACAGGTTGATTTCGTAAAGGCATTTAAATAACTTTAACTCCTTTCTTACGCATTGTTTATTGTAATAACAAGGAAATTTTAAATTAATTTGACGGAGCCAAGCGACGCAGAGTCTAGGGACGTCTATTCCCCACCGCAGACGGGGCGGAACTGATACAAAATGGGTGTGACAAGTGCGTAGTTCTTAGTTCTTACGTCGACGGCATAAGATTCACTTTAAAAATCCAAATTCGTCGAGTGCCGGCCGTCTTGATTGATGTCAAAAATAACCGCGAAAATGCATATTTTATTTTATTTTGTACGGTATAAATATATGGACATAAATATCAATTTAAAAAAAAAACTGAATTTGCCACATTATACAATAAAACCGTATCCGAAAAGGGATTTACAAGTAAGAGAATTTACAATTGAAAGTGTTCTTTTATAGACCTAATACTTTATTTTTTTCTAGGCTTATAAAAAGACTTATAAAAAAATTGATCAATATTTTGTAAGGCCAAGATGTGTACTACTTGCAGTATTTAATTCTTCTAACCGATCAAATTTTCAAAACAAAAACACGTGATTTTGTATGATTTTGGATTATTTCGCATGGCTTCATCTTAAGAGGAATATAAACGCTAGAAATATTTCGATTCTCAAGCCTGCAAAATTTAAAATCGAGCGTCTTATTTGCACGAGGCAAGTAAGCGAAAAAGTGGTATTTATTTATTTTGTGCATAAGAGAGCCCGTTCACATTGAGCATATAAATATAAAAGATCATAGCACGCCATATATCGCTCTCCATACAATCCCTTCAGACCGTTCACACCTGAGCGCTTTATGTGCACATCAACCATAGACAATGCACATCTTACGCCGTAACTGCTCCTGAGGCGATATGCCAACAGTTAAGCGCCCCCCACTCCGACGAAAACAGGAGAGGGGGTCATTTTAATTACGGGGCTGCCAAGACCGGTGGATGACAGATGTCAAGTTGATAGATTCAGTGCAAAAAATGCGCACTCCGTGGCCGCTCGCTAATTCATCTGACCCCCTCTCCTACCCTAGGAAGAAATATTTGATCTGCGCCGTGTGAACGGCACGAAACATAAGCGCTCGCGGTTCAACATATACCTGCTCGCGGTTATATTAGACGTCTGAACACCCTTTAATTTTATAAGAATGAAAAAATAGTCTTAGCTATGAAGGGGTATTTAAAAAAAATTGTTTCTTGTATTAATTCATAGTTAAGTCATGAAAAAACATTTTTTTGTGGTTTACGCTTATATTTTTTGTTACGTAGATAATAATTTTATTGTAATTCTAATACATAGAAAAGCTAGTAAAAGCTTCAATTTATCCGTAGCATATTTTTTGATGATCATAATGTAAAACGATTCGCCATAAAGATTAATCTAAATAGGATTTCACATATAGTTTCATCAAGCGTCTTCACTTCATAGCCCTCGAATACGATCAAAGATGGATGTGTACCAACCTGACACTGTCGGGGCTGATCTGCGCCACGGTCCTGGCCAGCTGCGTGTTGCCCGTGGGGCGCGGCCACAGCGGCCCGTAGCGCGCGCACGTCAGCCGGCACGTGGAGGGGTTCTGCTCCTCGGGGGCGCGGGGGGCGCCGGGCCCCCGCGTGCAGCGCCCCAACAGACAGGTCCAGCGCCACTGCTGCCTGCAACACATACAACCTTCCGTTACAAGTGGTGCTCAAGTGCGTGTGTAATACACTATTGTAGCACAAAAACATAAATAGAACTGGTTCCTAACTATTGGTACCATAATAATCTGTCTAAGTATACAAATAAAATGAATCGCCGAAATGTACGCGCGTAACTTCCGAACGAATGAACCAAATTGGATAATTATTTTTTTGTGTTCGTTATTTGAAAACTGAATGTACCGGGAATGAATGTACGGAATGCGGGAGGGGGGAGGGAGGAGGGGAACTCGGGTAGGGGGTTCGCAGGAGGGGGGGACCAGAGAGGGGAAGGGAAACCTGGGAGGGTGGGGGGGAACTCGGGAGGGGGGTTCGCGGGACGCGGAAGGGGCTGGTGGAATGGGGAGAGGGAAAGTGGAGGAGGCGGAGTGGGAACTCAGGACAGGATGGGGAGGTGGAAGGGGAACGGCGCGAATGGGAAAGGACATGCAGGGAGAAACAATTTCTTTATAAAATGGCATAGCAACGCATGCCGGGTACCAGCTAGTAATATTATATATTTTTTAATTTAATTCCTTGCGGAATTACAAATCAAAGGTTAATTAATACATTTAAGAAATTAGGCAATATAATATTTGGCAAAAAACGATATTAACCAAAATATGTGCATCGTCTTATTATAAAAATAATGTTGAAAAAACCAAGAGACTACCCAACACACCTTAGTTTTGAAGAATTTAAAGTATTAACATTTAACGATCTAGTTCGAAAAAACATAAAAATTCAAATAATAGAAGATAAACAAAATCATAGCTTTTAACTGAGAGTCGTACTCGTCTAAAACATATATTTCTAAATCTTCAAAAATTGCGTTACGTAATACTTGAACCGCCCTTACTGATTCCTAAAACACTCAGAAGAGTTACAGTTGGTTCTTGCAAAAGTAAAAAAAAAAATACTACTGATTCCTGAAACAATCAGAAGAAATGCGAATGATTCATGAAACATTCAGAAGAGTTGCTCAAGATGCTGATGTATTCAAATAAGTGACAACAGATTCCTGAAATATTCAGCAAGGCCACTACTGATTCCTGAAACAATCAGAAGAGTTATCTACTATTGTTTCCGGCAAAATTTAGTCGAGATACTACTGATTCCTGAAACAATCAGAAGAAATGCGAATGATTCATGAAACATTCAGAAGAGTTGCTCAAGATGCTGATGTATTCAAATAAGTGACAACAGATTCCTGAAATATTCAGCAAGGCCACTACTGATTCCTGAAACAATCAGAAGAGTTATCTACTATTGTTTCCGGCAAAATTTAGTCGAGATACTACTGATTCCTGAAACAATCAGAAGAAATGCGAATGATTCATGAAACATTCAGAAGAGTTGCTCAAGATGCTGATGTATTCAAATAAGTGACAACAGATTCCTGAAATATTCAGCAAGGCCACTACTGATTCCTGAAACAATCAGAAGAGTTATCTACTATTGTTTCCGGCAAAATTTAGTCGAGATACTACTGATTCCTGAAACAATCAGAAGAAATGCGAATGATTCATGAAACATTCAGAAGAGTTGCTCAAGATGCTGATGTATTCAAATAAGTGACAACAGATTCCTGAAATATTCAGCAAGGCCACTACTGATTCCTGAAACAATCAGAAGAGTTATCTACTATTGTTCCGGCAAAATTTAGTCGAGATACTTCTGATTCCTGAAACATTTAGCTACAACCACCGATTTAGCTACCACAACCGATTTTGTAATATTCAGATTAACTAAACTGAAATATTAATTTGAATAACCTGAAACATTAATAAAAATCAATATGTTTTTCTCCATATTTTTATTTTATTTTTATAATAGCTGAAAAAAAACCCTTTTCACTTATTCTACCTATGTAATACTAACTTTTTATACTAACTTTATATTTTATATGTTTTTTAAGCCTATTTTATACTATGGGTACTTGGAAATATAGTATTTTGTTTTAATATTACCCACACTCAGGCAGTGCATTAGTGGGTTTTCATTTCTTGTTCATACTATTTGTTATTATATATTGTGTTATTGTATACTATTTGCTATTATACATTATATATACAAAGAAATGGGAATAAATAAAGTTTAAAAAAAAAATACATATATTTCAGGGCTCATTTGAGTTACCACTCATTCCTGAAACTTTCAACATAATCAGATCTATTATTATATTATTACTTTGCGTATTGCAAAGTAGACATTCAAATATTACCATTCGGAATTGGTGTTATCTGGTTCGAGGCTCCTGCCATGGCTGAAGATGCAACTGACGACCAGCAGAATGAGACAAAGCCGCTGGAGGGGTTCCATGTTGAGAATGGCTCTGAAACAAGTACGTAAACACTGATATTATTTGTCTTTTTTGAAATTTTTTTTTTTTTGTTTTGTTTTTATCACGGTTAAATTCTGTCAGAAGGTAAGAAAATTTCCACTTTACAATAAAATCAAACATATGGAATATTTCTTAATGTACATTTCAGTGAGCTAGAGTGCTAAGATTAAATAATACGACATTACTGATGTTGTCGTATATAATTTTTTTAATTTTTAATTTTTTTGAATTTCAACTTTTTGTATGAAGATCTTTCAGTATGTGGATGCCTAGCTCTAGCCTCTAGCTCACTGAAAACTCATGGACCGCCACTGGTATATGTGTGAAACTAAAAACTGTTTTTAAAGGTGATAGAAAATGCTTTAAAATGTTATAATTAAAAATAAACATACAATTTTTGAAATATTAAAATTTTTAATACAAAATAAAAACAGTTTTTAAAATGGCTCATCTTATAAAAAAAAATAGAAAAAAAAACACATATGTTTTATTAGACACATTATTAACACATCACGTTTTTGTCGTTTCACAAAAATTATGAATAAAAAATTCTTACATTATGAGTCCTATAATTTCAATACCCGCTATATCCCTATAAATTTTTTAACAGATGTACACGATAAATAGAACTCTTCAAAACAAAATGCCTAGAAATTGTTACACACTTAATGCCCAAGAAATACCAAAAAAAGTTAATAAATACTTGAACATTGATAAAAGGTCACAATTATTATTCTTTTTTTTTTACATTAACTCCATACAGGAGGCCCTGAAGAAATTAATTTCCATCAGGGTCTGTGTCATCTGAGACGCTGTGTGGAGGGTCTTTTTGAGGAGAGGAAGGAATGAACAATGGTCTTGAAGAGATCCATGTTGTAGGAATACAAGGAGGAAACACAGAGGCCGGCAAATCGTTCCACAGCCGATAAATCGAGGGGCGCACTTGTGATCTGTACAAGGTTAGCAGTTGTGTACTACTAAAGTATCTGCGGGCCCTGTACAGTACGCCCAGTTTTTGAGAGGCTAACTTAACTTTGGCTTCGATGGAGCCCCCATATCTAAAGCTGGTCACTTAGATTTACCCTAAGGGAACGTACCCATACTACGTGACACGTTTAGGGGGGGGGGGGGGGGG
The DNA here is from genome assembly GCA_929108145.2 of Limnephilus rhombicus. Taxonomy (NCBI): domain Eukaryota; kingdom Metazoa; phylum Arthropoda; class Insecta; order Trichoptera; family Limnephilidae; genus Limnephilus; species Limnephilus rhombicus. Next base: position 39,777,999 of record OV815279.1, on the reverse strand, counting down.
TTCAAAATACCACGCTTGGTACAAATGAGCGGCGGGGGCTTAGGTTCTTGGTCACAGGAAGGGTATGGGGGGGAGGGGGTTAAAAATTGCAAAAAGTTGGTCACGTAGTATGGGTACGTTCCCTAAGCATAATACTGTATTGTAGTCACAATTGATTTCATACATATTATTTTGCCCTTTTGACTGCATTTAAGTATTTGTTGGTTGGGAGCGGCTTACGCGCGCTGTGCGGCTGGTGTATATGAAGCTATTTGTTACGTCCTAACATACTACACACCAGGGCATCAATTAATCGAATCATCGTTAATTGAAAGAGAAATAAAGGTCAATTGGTCAGTGTCATTGGGTCAACCACTGGATCTGTTCTAAAAGAAGTTAAGACAAAAATGACATAAACACATTACACACTCCCATAATAACACCAATCATACTAATAATTTGCAATACTTTCACAAGTTGTAATCAACTGCGCGGAATATAGTTTTAAAAAGGCTGTAATAACATACCCCAAAATAATAATCAATGTTAGCATAATACCTACTATTCTTCTGCATGGTCCTAAATAATTTTATGATTACTGTTAAAAGTATTAATTAAGTATGTATATCACATATTTGTAAAGGTCCGTATAGGCGTATATTAATATAAATAAATAATTAATTATTTTTAAATTATTTAATTTAATTTTTTTTTTTTTTTAACCCAACCTAAGAACCTAAAAACCTATTATATTAAACAAGTTTTTAATTTTTAGTTTGCATTTCTTAAAAATAGGCATTGTTTTTGGTAATTATGCGTATTACGAGCATGGTCAGGGATGGTCCGATGCTCTGTAGGGAACCCGCTTGCACAGAGCGGGTGTAAACTGTGCGCCCTAAAGTTTAAGTTTAGACTTACGGAATTCAATATACTTCGTTTGTGTGAAAGCACTATGAATGCTTGTATAGAAACGGTCATTTTGTATCTATGTATACAAAAAAACTGTTATTAAAACGCGTGTTTACGAGCCATTAACCAGCGGCCGATAATTCAAATTTCGCCAAACGATGATCTTGCGATCGCACCCTTGCAACTGTACAGGGCGGTTCCGATGAGAAAGATTAATTATTCTCCGTGCCAGCATTTTAACATAAAAACTCAATATCGATTTTATTTCCTTCAAAATTTGCTATGATATATATCTACATTCAAAAATGCTCAAACTCGTGATGATAAAACTATTAAAAATATGTACTTTTTGTAATTATTTTTTGATCATAAGTATTTATAATCTTTCAATATTAGCAAAATAAGAATGAATTTTTTTTTTAAATATATTAGTTTGTAAGACCGTAAATAAATAGACAAACTGAAGTATTTTCGCCACAAAATGAGGACGCGGATATTTTTATTATGATTTTATTTGAACTAAAATAAAAATTCTGAAAAGTAGCTTTCCCAAATAATTTATTTATTTATTTTACTGCATGATTATACGATTTGAAATGTATGTTAAAATGTATGGTAAATGTATGGTGTCCAAAAAGAAAGTTTATATTTGTTTTGCTTTCTGTGTGAACGCAACTTTTCCGAGGGGCGCGGGGGGTATGTCAATCAGTAGTCTGGCTCTTGGGAATTTAGTCGCTATGCAGCATTTCTCGGGAGCGACCGCGCGTTGTGCGTGCGTGAGTTTTACAAAAATGGTGATTCGGCGACTGTAGCGCATAGAAGATTCTGCAATATTTGAGGTTTTCGTCAATTCAATGATGCGCCAAGCATTCCTCTCATTCGAAAATGGATCAAAAAGTTTGAAGAGATCGGTACAACGCTGGCAAAACTAAAATCCAGGCGACCAAGGTCATCGAGAACGGTAGAAAACGTAGAGAGTGTTTATCAGTCTTTTCGTGGCGACTCGAACTTTTCGATTCGGAAGCGCGCAAGTGCTTTAAATGTGCATAGATCATCGTTATACAGCATTTTGCACAAAGACCTAATGCTGCACCCCTACAAACTTATTGGCTATAACCAAAGAACATGGTTACAGCAAGATGGAGCAACATTACATACGTCCAATACGTCTCTGCCATGAGGTCGTGAAATTTTCCCTGGAAAATTGATCTCCAGGAGAGGTGACGTAAATTGGCCTCCTAGTGGTCCTGACTTAACCCCTATGGACTTTTTCCTGTGGGGTTATCTAAAATATAAAGTGTACGCCAAAAATCCGACTTCCTTGATACAATTAAAAGAAAATATCCGTCACGAAATGGCAGCCATCACGAAGCCTACCTGCCGAGCCGTCATAAGAAATTTTGCTCTTCGATTAAATGAATGCCGCGAACGCGAGGGGTTACATTTGGACGATATTATTTTTTAGAAATAAATTCCCAAATTGTGTATTTTAGTATTTATTAAACATTTTTTCGATAGAACCCTTACTTTTTTTAAATCGATCCACTAACTTTCAACTTTCTTTGGGACACCCTTTTTCAAATCTGCCAACGACCTACGTTAAAACCTTATTGCACTAAAAATAAACATATTTTCTCAAAATTTTAAACAAAGCTTTTTTGTTTTTGGGGTGTTATGCCGTGTTGCGGTTCGATCCAGTAGATGTGTCACATCTACCGGATCTGCCCTGATGATGGACACTGCAACGATGTCCGAAACGTTGGCTAAAGAAGGAGGTAGCGCAACACGGCATAACACCCCAAAAACAAATAACGAAAATTCTTTTGGCCGTGAAAATCTTAAAACTTATCAAAGCTTTTCTAGATAAAAGAACAGTCTATCGAAATCAATTTATAATTTTTTGTAGAAAAGAGTCAATACGTCTAAAATTTTATTTAAAAATGACATATTTTCGGTTTTGTCTGGTTATCCCCTCTTAACGACTGCTTGCAGGTACTATTATATTATATTATACTATTATATTATGTACTATTATGAGTTCGCTAACCATATCATTGAAAATAACCATAGTTTTGAAAAAAACACAGGGATAAATATTCTTCATATTAATCATAAAGGAAAACGTTTAGATAACTTAGAAGCTTTGGAAATTAAAAAATCCCTTAAAAATAATGAATCTATTATCAACAAACAAAAAATATTGTCATATAGCCCAATCATGGATTTGTTCCCCTACCCACCCACTCTACACTAATACCTACCCACCCAATCTACATTATTAACTAACAACGGCTCCACCCCTACCATAATAAAACATTGTTCTAAACTGTCAAATTAGTATAAGCTTTCCCTGACGAAGGAACGTTTGTTCCGAAACCGGTCGGATTTGCACATTTTATAAGTGGTTTATACAAAGTTGCATTGTTTCATTTTACTATTATATAATTTGAGATGAATATGAGAACGTAAGACCATAATGACCGTGGTATATAATTGGACGCCTTGTCAAAACACTTATTTTCGTCTTGTAAAGTAGTTTATTTGTGGACCGTGGGCGGGTTTGTAAATCCCCGTTTTTCATCAAGTTTTAATGGCGCGGGATACTGCCAATATATCCTGTCCTCGTACTAGAACTAACTACTTAGTTATAGCACCAATATCTAGGAACTTCGTCCGGTCTCCAGTTCGTTCATAATGGTGACCGGACAGTTGATCCCCAGATAGTTGGCCCACCGAAATTGTAATTATCATAAAATTATATTTTTTTGTTCATTATGTAGCAATTTCCAAACCAACATCGACTGCAAAAATGCTTCTAATAATAAGTTAGTATAGATATCATACGAAGCTTTATACAATATCCATTTAGTTATATTTTGTGGAACTAGGTGTAGGTACCGTATTTTCCATAAACCGACTTTATCAGTATGAATTTCCCTTGGTCACGCCATAACTTCAGAACGACTTTACCAATTTCATCTTTTTAAAAAGTTTTCTAATACTTTGTAGAGGGTTCTTACGGAAAGAAAAATTAAGAAAATTGCGCCGAAAATTGGATAATTTCAGAAAGCTTAACGACTATTTTAACTCCGCACGTTTGACAGTTCGCGAGTTTGATGAATGTGAATTTAGCAGGCAGCTGTTTTTTTTGTAACAAAAGAATTGTCTATGGATTTTTCAAATTAAAGATATTTTAAATAGGTACCTATGTTAGTTACCAGATTAGACTGATTGTTCTTATAATATACAGAAATGAATATTTGTAATATACGAAAAATGAAAATTTGAATTAAAAAAATTGATATGGGTGGCACGCAAGCTGTTTGAAAACTGAACGTACTGGGACTGAATATATGGAACGCGGGTTGGGGAGTGGGAGAGGGAGAGGGAAGAGGGTAGGCGGGGAAGGTGGAAGGGGAAGGGAAGGGGATGCGGGAGGGGAACGGGGACGCACGGGAAAGAACGTGCAGGGAGAAACAATATATATCTTTGAATATGGCATTGCCACGCATGCCGGGAGTCAGCTAGTAATGTATGGGCCAACTACGAGGATCAACTGTCATGGAATCGTACGATAGGCATTTCATTCACAATCCACTACATTTTAATCATTTTTCAATTAATGGAAGATTAGGAACGGCCAACTACACTTCAATACAAGAATTGGTAAAATCATGGACCTAGTAAACCCCGGACGGAACTATTGGAGAAAAATTTGGAGTGAGGGGGAAGATCATATATTTGGAGCCATTTTGGGTGATGTCGTCGTCCGAATTCGTTACTTGGGGGGACCTAATAAGCCTATAATTTTTAGGTTCAAGGGTGAAATAGAAAAATAACGAACGAGAGTTTATTTATTTTTAAAATACTTCTATTCAAAATAAATAACAAAATACAAATAAGGCTAGAGGATATCCACGGTTCAATAAACCAAATTTAGCTAACTTTCAATGCAAAATATTTTATGCCAACACCAGAAAATTGATCACATTAGTATAACAATTATGCACGGACTCGAGAATATAATAATTATTAAAAAAAATATATAAAATTGTGTTAGTCTCAAATTGCCTTGAGATGAGATAAGACGAGGTATTGTCGCAGGTGAGAAGAAAAATACTTCTATAGTTTTTAAATTAAGGTGGCAATTGAGAATACATCCATCTATTAAGTAGGGGGTGGGTCATTCATTTAAATGTGCTGATTTACACTACTAAGGAAAGCTGGAATGTTTAAGGCGCCGCATCCGTGCTCAAAAAGAAGAAGATGGAGAGATATGTAATTACGAATGTTAGAGGAGCGCGCTAATATTTAAAGCGATAAAATGGATGCGAAAATTGCAAAAATGTTTAATAAAACACGACTCGTTTAAAATAGAGCAAAAATCTAATGGGAAGGTATCTTAAGTATCATTTAAAGAAACACTGTGAATTTTTCACAGCTATAACTTGTAAAATAACTGAAACAAACGTGTTTATAATAATTTTCGGAGCATACTATGCGATTTTTTTCTATCGAGGAAATTTTATATAATTTGCGTTTTGGCGTGGAACGCGTCTAGATATTACATATCTTCAAAAGTAACATATATTTTTTTAAGAGTTTTAAAACTTCAAATGTTTAAGGGAAATATGTAAGAAATCGGTAGAAATTCTAATAGCGGTGGCTTAAGTAAAAAGTGTAACATAGTTTTTTATTTGTTTGTTTACACATCACCAAATGAGACGTTCTCATAAATCTCGTTCTATTTCCTTTTCCGCTATGGTCAGATATATAATATAAATAGATCTAGGAAGAGAGAACCCCACGCTTTTTATTTGCTTTTTAAAGTTTACTAAAGATACTCCGGATGCTCATTTAAAAAAAAATCAAATTAAAACTCTACACAAGATTATCCAAAAATGATAAAAAGTGTATAAAAATAATAATACGTTTGTCTAATTACATATGTTTTTAGTTTCGTATAAAATGGAAAACATTGTTTACAAAAAAAACATTGATAAGCGATTTAAAAAACTTTATTCATGTTTACGTTAAAAATAAATATTTTTTATTGCGATATAGATATGTGCGATATAGATATTTGCAAAATCAAAATCTGAAATAGCCTTTCATCTTCTTTCAAAGAAGAGTTTTTGTTCTCTGTATGCGTTCCAAAACAGCTAATCTATTGGAAGTTGAATGTCAAGACGGTATATTTGATAACAATATTATTTTGTCTGAGCCCGAAATTCTAAGCGTCCCTGAATGTCCCAGCAAGACGGTTTGGAAGACGTACGGAACTAGAATGAGAGCGTAAAAGTCGTTAGGACGCGTCGCAGTGACGCGACGCCCGCTGCGAAGACGTTACTCGACGTCGACGCTGTGATGAACATCGACGTCAGATCACGGGACGCACTCTACTTATTACCTACATACTGTACACTGTTCAATGTTCATTGGCCACTAAACTAAACACCGCGCACCGTACCGCTTGTGGGAGCTTTGATCTCGGGGGCGGCAATAGACACGGCGCGCTAGTCACTCGTTACAGCACTAACTCGCGCGGGATCTTTTCATTTTATAAGCGGCTTTATGTCACAGCGACGAGGAGTGAATACACCAAGCTTTTTTGAGTTTATTCCGTATTATCATTATTGTCACCTACCTACTCCGATGGACTCCGTGGTCGAGTGGTTACGATCATTGGCTAAGTATCCGGAGATACTTGTCTGTTTTTTTTATTGAAATCCAATCTAGCTCCTGTCTCATTTGATTAACCTTTGTATACTTGCCTTTCCCCAGTATATATTTCATAGCTCTGTTTTATATGTATAACTTCTAGTTTGTTCATGTTTCCTTCATTTGCCAAATATAAGATGGTAGAGCAGTAATCTAAATGTGGAGCAGATATAGTTTAAAAAAATAGCTCTATAGTTCTTCCATTTAGTTTATTATTCTACTAAGATAATTAACTTTTTTTGATACCTTCTTTATCACATATCCAAAATTTATTGCAAAATTTTAACCCAATTATATTGAATGGTTTGGCGGAAGAAAGAATAAATTAAATGCGCGTGTCACAAATTAGGGTCATTGATCTTTGTCGTTTAGTGAGGTTTATTTAGAAAATAGGGCGAAGAGGATATTTTAGTATTTTTTCGTTCAGTTTCTGTTTCCTCACTATAAAAGTGTTGTGTCAGCAACTGTATTGAGAATTGATACTAATTTGTTTTAAGACTACCCCACCCGGATCACGTACTCAAACTCAATGTTGTACCTATGAAGAAATCGGTTAACGAAATAATTAATTAATAATCTAATAAAGAAACTTCAGTAGATTGCGGCTACTGCAGGAATTTTGATATTTGGTCAATTTCACTTGAAGAAAACACTAAGTTTATGGGCGTTTCACATAATGGTTTTTTAACTTCTATTTGCATCTATTAGCGTCTATTAACATCTTTTCATCATGAATTCGGGATGAAAAAAAAGACGTGTTATTTTGGTATCGATTTTCGTACAGTTTAAGATGGCAGACATCATTTGACATCTGTCGTCAATCATTGTTTTAACTAACTATAACAAGTGGAAATGTAGCGTGTTTATTTCGTTTCACATTTAAAATATTGACCGAAAAGGCTGTAATATGTATTTATTACTGAATAATTGTGAACTGTTCAGTATTGTGAATTTCATGTGTATATTTCTGACTATATTTCAAACGATCGGATTTGTTACAACTTTCCCAATTATTGCCAACACCCGAATGATTGGATTTGTAACAAGATTCCCCAATTGTCAATACACAAACGATCGGATTTGCTAAAAGATTATTTAATTGCCAAGATTCCCCAAATGTCAATACCCAAATGATCGAATTTGTTACAAGATATTTAATTGTCAAGATTCCCCAAATGTCAATACCCAAATGATCGAATTTGTTACAAGATATTTAATTGCCAAGATTCCCCAAATGTCAATACCCAAATGATCGAATTTGTTACAAGATATTTAATTGCCAAGATTTCCCAAATGTCAATACCCAAATGATGGAATTTGTTACAAGATATTTAATTGCCAAGATTCCCCAAATGTCAATACCCAAATGATCGATTTTGTTACAAGATATTTAATTGCCAAGATTTCTCAAATGTCAATACCCAAACGACTGGATTTGTTACAAAGATTCTCCAATTGCTAATACCCAAAATATCGAGTTTGTTAGATTCTTTATTCTCATATTACCTATCTCCAAACGATCGGATTTGTTACAAGATTATTTAATTGCCAAGATTCTCCATTTGCCAATACCCAAACGACCGGATTTGTTACAAAGATTCTCCATTTGCCAATACCCAAACGACCGGATTTGTTACAAAGATTCTCCATTTGCCAATACCCAAACGACCGGATTTGTTACAAAGATTCTCCATTTGCCAATACCCAAACGACCGGATTTGTTACAAAGATTCTCCATTTGCCAATACCCAAACGACCGGATTTGTTACAAAGATTCTCCATTTGCCAATACCCAAACGACCGGATTTGTTACAAAGATTCTCCATTTGCCAATACCCAAACGACCGGATTTGTTACAAAGATTCTCCATTTGCCAATACCCAAACGACTGGATTTGTTACAAAGATTCTCCAATTGCTAATACCCAAAATATCTGATTTGTTAGATTCTTTATTCTCATATTACCAATCTCCAAACGATCGGATTTGTTACATGATTATTTAATTGCCAAGATTCTCCATCTGTCAATACCCAAACGACCGGATTTGTTACAAAGATTCTCTAATTGCTAATACCCAAAATATCGGATTTGTTAGATTCTTTATTCTCATATTACCAATCTCCAAACGGTCGGATTTGTTACAAGATTATTTAATTGCCAATACTCAAACGATCGGATTTGTTATAAGTTATGAGGTTCTCCAATTGCCAATAACCAAACAATCGGATTTGTTACTCTCTGATTCTCCAGTTGCCAAAATCCAAATAATTGGATTTGTTACTCTGATTCTCCAAATGCCAATAACAAAACTATCGGAATGTTGACCTATATTTTATTGTGATTTTTTTTACAAATAGGTAGCAGCTGCTGTGCCAGGAGGAATGCATTAATGTCAAAACAACTTGTTCAGGGAAATCAATGTCGAGATTCAAACACAAATTAATATAGAACTGAAAAAAAAACAATACTCTCAATAATAGTGATGGACGAAATAAAAAATAAAACGTTTTGTTATGTAATTGATATGCCCGTTTCGAATCGATCTCTCGAAAACGCAAAGTAAGATCAGGATTTTTTTTAGTTAAGTAAATCATTTAATTTAGGATTAGGATTTTTTTGTTAAATAATAATTTAATTTAATTTAAAATACTTCTCGCTGTAGGACAAATCGATTGGGTAAAAAGTATTTATTCGTTTAGTGATTTTGGTGGATTGATAGTTGATAACGATAGTTTAGAATGAATGAAGTGGCCAATGGTCGAAGCAAAACCCAAAATCAAAACGAAAAAACTCTTTGCCAATCACATAATATTTCAAAATTTTCAATTGAAAGAGGTTCTAAAAATAACCCTTTCCAATTTTAAAATCGACAAATTATTTTCTGTAAAAATATTGTATTACACTATTAGGTACTTTATCGCTTGTCTGAATTCACACAATCAGTTCCAATTGAAACTTAAATTCAAAGAAAAATTGAGTTCATTGAAAGTGAGAGTTATGCGGGACGCATAGACATCAGAAGTATTGTTTTTGATTTTTATGTAAAAAATATATATCTTAAGAACTTAAATAAAGTAATTCCTACGCATAAAACTTAATGTTGCGTGGTTTCGGTTTTGAGATATTGTTTTACCATTTTTAATGTGTTCGGCGGTCTTGCCAGTGTCTGTTGGCAATCATGTTTTTTGCTGGCAACCCCGAGTAGCAGACGGACCGCGGCTTCCCGATGTAAACACGGTCCAAATGGGCCACGGTATATATAAATAAAAAAATACGTATTTAGGTTCCGATGCATGTCGCCGGGACGGGTTATTTATCAATTAAGTTATTACGAAAGTCCCGTCAGGCGACGCGACGCGACTTCCCGCCAAAGCGACTCGCGGCGGGAAATTGACGTGGAACTACGGACGCCATCTTTGTTGCTGACTTCGGGTCTCTGAAATTTATGGAAATCTAATTATTTATATATTCATATTATGATATTATGAATATACTCGAGCTTCCGGTATTTCTTTGGTTTTGGTTTCCTACTTATTTTACTTTTATGTTTAATGTTAAGAACTTCTCCAAACTCCTTTTGCTAAAACCAACTTTGGACAACGACATTTAAAATACATATGAGACTTTCAAACTATACAATACATTACAGATTACGATTAGCAGACAGATAAACAGACTGAATGACCAAATTCAAACACGAAATAGAGAAATGAATTGCAAGTACAGGACGTCACAATATTGCAACAATCTGTAAAATAAATTACATTTAAGACAGAAATAACGTAATATAATAACAACTGCAGATCGTTAACGTACAAACAACGGTTGACGCCGAATATATTATTAAGAACAATCATGCTAGGGAACGCTGAGAAGTTATCGAAAGTTCTCCTATCAATGCTTGTCGATCAATGAAGTAGCGCAACACGGCATGATAACCCAAAAATAAATCACTATAATACTTTCGGACGTGAAAATCTGAAATCACATCATTAAGAATTCGCTATTATTTTTGTACGTATTTGCATACATTTAATATCAGTCCCAATGTGAAGTCTGAATTCACCGAATGAAGATGTTCCCAGAAACCATCGTCATATTTCCATCTCTTTATTGTATTTCTTCGGAATCCTATGCATAATAATATAAATAATTATGTGTTAGAGACACGAACAATACGAACATATTTTCTACGTAGTTTGACTGACGGACGGACGTTAAGAAATTCCTGTAGGTAAGTTATTTCCCAATGCATTCATTCTCCGTGTGCTGTAAAATCCAAAAAATCGCATTATTATAGAAGATTAATGTTAAATCACTATTTTAGATTAATCTTTACTACAAATCAGTTAACAATATAAATACAAAAAATATGCTTTGGATAAATTAAAGCTTTTCCCACAGTTTCTATTGTGTGAAATTGAAATAAAATTGTCAAATTAATTTATAAAAAACATAAGCGTAAACTACTAAAAAATTAGTATTTTTTAATGGAAATGTACGATTGCATATTGTAATAACCAACATTTTAAAAATATAATTGTATGGCTAAAATTATCTGTAACAGTTTCCACTGATTAACTTTTTTCTTTCTCATAAAATTACTAGCAGACCCGGCCACACGTTGCTGTGGCTAACGAAACACAACGCCATTACCCAACCTTTATAACCAACGCCATCTGTTAATTTGGATACATATCAAATCCAAACCGCCCGCTTGCCAGCCCGCTCCCTTTATCCTACTAATATTATAATGGCGAAAGTTTGTATGGATGTATGTTTGTTACTCTTTCACGCAAAAAATACTGAACGCACTTTAAAAATTCTTTCACTAATAGAAAGCCACATTATTTGCGAGTAATTTAGGCTGTTTATATATTGGTAAGCTCCGGCGTTATGAAATTATTTATTATTAATTATTTATTAGGATTGGTGGTTCCGAAATGTACCAATAAATACGGTGAAAGGACCCTAAACTATATTGTACCCAAAATATTCAATAAAGTACCAATGACAATCAAAAATAATAACATTTTTAATGGTAAAGTCAAATATAAACTAAGGAAATGGCTATTAGATAGGGATGATTTATATTGATGCCCTACCGAAGTCCTTGTATTCTTTATTGAAACTCACATTGAAGGAATTGGTAAATTCATTACAATTTTTGTAATACCTAATGTATATGAAACTTTTAATTTACTTGTGATTATATTTCATTTGTTCATACTAAATCCATCTGTACTTTTTTATTATATCATAACATACTAATTTTTTATTATATCATATCATACTAAATCCATTTGTACTTTTTTATTATTTAAGGCTTCTAGTGCTACTTACATGTATATACTATTTCGGTAATTTAAATAATCTATTTAATTGATATTTAGCATCAACATTATAAAATTATATGTATACAATGTTTGAAAATGTACCAATGTTGTCATTATGTACCTGCTGACAAACTACATAAATAGTTTAGCGGGTTTAAATGTAAATAAATAAAAAAATACGTTTATTGTCCAGACGAAAAGCAAAACAAAGCGTTGCTTGGTAACTATAAGTAATTATTTGACGTGCGCTGTCATTTTGTTATTTGTTTAGGTTACTATGGAGATTCCTTTGATAGTTAAAATTCAAATATGTATAAAATATTAATCTATAGTAAATGCAAAACTGTGTGTATTTGATTGTTACGCTTTAATAGGTGGTACGCGAGCTGTTTTTAAAATAAATGTAACGGTAATGAAGGGTTGGTGAGGGGGTGGGGGGGGGGGAGGAAGGGAGGGGAGTGGACTGGGGATAGGGAAAGTGTAGGAGGCGGAGTGGGAACCCCCCTAATACTATGCGAGCGAAGCCGGGGGCAAAAACTAGTATATTATATATTTCAACCAATTTACACAAAATCCTTGACAAATTATATACTTAAACCTTCCTCATGAATCAATCTATCTGTGAAAACTGCATAAAAATCCGTTGCGTACTTTAAAAGATCTAAGCGCACTTTGCTTTACGCTATTTAAAGATTCACAAAATAAATTGAAACCACTTAAACGACTTTGCTTTATATTATTTAAAGATTCACAAAATAAATAAAAACCACTTTTGCGCTTGAAATCGTAATCTCTACACTCCGTTTGCCGAGCAATTTTTATGCATATTACCCTTCGATCAAGTATTGTCATACGTCAATGATATTACCTATTTTTGTGGCGCTATAAGACACACTAATGGTAAGCCCACACTGCGGCCAACATTCCAATTTCAAACGTTTGGACGATCGTGTGGAGGGGTGTTCGTGCGTTAGAAGTTCGAGTTGGAAGGTTGGAGTTCGAGTTGGCCCGGGATCGCCCTCGAGGCGATCCCGACGGCCAACTCACACGGACCAGCCTGCCGCAGCTGTCCACACATCAGTCTGCTAACGGCAGACGATCAAGACGCGCGTGCCGCGTACTGTTAAAATGACTTTATTATTACGGAGAGTGGTATAACAATTGTTTGAAAACATGTCCTGTATATAAGTAATATGATTACACGTACGTAATAACTGTGGGCAACTGAAAAAGATACAACGTAGCTACAGCTGTTCCATGTCCGCCATTTTGGAGTACGGAATTCGGGGTTGGAGTGTTGGCCGCAGCGACCACACGATCGGCCAACCTTCCAACTCCGAACTTAGTTCGGAGTTGGAAGGTTGGCTTCAGTCTGGACGTAGCATAAGAATACATACATTTTTGGCTTGTGGCTTCCTCTTAAATGTAAATAACGCAACGTAAAACATTTCAAACCTCAACGAAAAACTTTTGGAAAAACGTACCTACTAACATTAAAACAGATAACTGATTGAACTGTTTCGGAAATCAAAACATACACAATACACAAATATGCGAATTACTTAGCAACAAAAAATAATGCCAATGATTTCAACTGTGTTCGTATTTCGTTTAATTGAATGTACACTGTTGATCGAGCACCGATCACAGGTGTGGGAAATAACCCGATGTCCTTCGACTGCCGACCGATTACTGCCGAATGTCTAATGTTTAATGTCAGGTGATTGCCGGTTGTGGGATTGCTAAATCTATCCGCCTAATCCACGATGCATTGTGGGAGAGAACACAATGCAAAGAAGTGGTTGTTATACTTCGTGGTCCAAAAACTCCGCTTCGATACCTGACCAATAAATTACGAAGTAGCCAAAAATTTCAATTGATGAGCTCTAGCGTTGTGTAATAATGCATAGTTTGTTTGGTCGGTTTGGAAATTCTACATCGACCCTTGGTCTTGGTCCCCATAAAGGATAAGCCATGCGATATCTAGATATAGGAATAATATCATTCTTACAGGGATAATGCAGGGCTTGGGTTCGAACTTTGAAAGCAGTTTTTTCGGGGTCTATGGCGCCGAACCGATTGAAAATTTGTGTCCCATCTAAATATTATACATCAATACTAACAGCTGTCATGGTAAAACAGATAAAATATTAAAAAAATATGATTTTTAATTGTTAAACTAACGTTTAAAACAAGATTTTTATGCATAGCACAAAGGGTAACAATTATTATAAGCAATAATTATCAGCCTGAAACACTCATCCACATTAAAAAATCTTCAAACAACCAACTTTATTTTTGCGAGAGAGACACTGTTAGTGTTAAATCCCTCGCTAGATGGCGTCGAGACAAATTATGTCTTCATTTTATTGGGGAAATACTTAAACTTGTCAAATAACAATTATTATTTATAATTGTTAAACTAACGTTTAACACAAGATTTTTTTGCATAGCACAAAGGGTAACAATTATTATAAGCAATAATTATCAGCCTGAAACACTCATCCACATTGAAAAATATTCCGAGATAAGATAAGATACATGACGCCAACGGGACACGAACCCGTGCCCTTCTGATTGCCGGTCAGCTGCTCTCCCAATTGAGCTATGGCGGCTTATCTTATACCCGACAAATGATTCAATATATACTAGTGTTTCATTCAACAATTACTGCTTATTATATTTTTTTCACCTGAAAACAACCAACTTTATTTTTGCGAGAGAGATACTGTTAGTGTTAAATCCCTCGCTAGATGGCGTCGAGACAAATTATGTCTTCATTTTATTGGGGAAATACTTAAACACCTGTCAAATATTAATTATTATTTATAATTGTTAAACTAACGTTTAAGACAAAATTTTTATGCATAGCACAAAGGGTAACAATTATTATAAGCAATAATTATCAGCCTGAAACACTTATCCACATTGAAAAATCTTCCGAGAAAAGATACATGACGCCAACGGGACATGAACCCGTGCCCTTCTGATTGCCGGTCAGCTGCTCTCCCATTGTCCCGTTGGCGTCATGTATCTTTTCTCGGAAGATTTTTCAATGTGGATGAGTGTTTCAGGCTGATAATTATTGCTTATAATAATTGTTAAAAAATTATGTTTTAAATCAAAAGCCGCCTTCGGCCGTGTTGCAGTGGATGACATCCGTAGTCGAAGGTTAAGACTCTTAACTCGCAATCCGAACGTTTCATTCGAAGAGGAAGTTTCCGATTTTGCACTTACAATTATTAGTCCGATTTGATCTTCAACGCTCTAATGCCGAACGACCGGAAACTACAAAATTCGGTCTACACCGTATTACTCGTACCTGCCAGAACAAATATCGCACAAATTAACTTTTAAAATGCTGCTTGTGAAATTCTACACGATACCTACGTAAAACGAAACTATTCAATAGAGAACTCCAGTCCAATTTTTTTTATTGAATAATGACCTTCTAACTTAAATAACTGCAGTTTTTTTTATTTTTAGAGTTAGTTTTAATAGTTAAAATAATTGTCAAAGTTTTAATTTTTCAAGATCCCCCTAAAACCACCGTATGTACGGTGAATCGTGTGACGTCATCACTCCTGAAAAATTACTATAGGATCGGACAATCAGCTGATCAACTGCCGCCATTTTGAATTCCGTTGTTCGAAGTATTCTCCCTAGAAGTACCATTACAATTTTTTTTGTGCAGTAGTTTTTGAATATTTTCAATAATAGAGATAAACTAATAAGAGATACCTTTATTTTTGAAACATTATTAGGCCTAAATAATGTTTCAATAAACACATCAACTAAATCTCTATAAACAGTATGTAAATAAACGAATAAATTAATTCGATGGCTTGTGTCATATCATACATTCCCATACAATGACTTTGCAGTAACGTCACCACTAAAATTTCAATAATGCCAACTTGACTACATGTTTTTACAACCCGATTAAAAATGGACTTTTCAATATTTTTTTTAGCGTTTAATATTATTAAATAAAACTTATATATTCAGAATAGCGTTTATTGGTCCATATTAACATATTTTTTTAAATCCATTATATTTTTCACTGGAGTTCCTTATGCTCAATGGTTGTTAGGCCACTTTCGTCCATTTCATTACGTATCACTTTGAACTAGTTACATTTAATAAAACATCTTTCAAATTAAGCAAAAATGTTATCATAATGTAATGTATTAATAATATCGATCGTTCAGTAGATTAGTCAGACATCTCCAAAAAATCAAAATTTGAGTTGCGTATGCAGTTATATGTAAAAGTGTACCCTCTATCAATAAACAATACTTAGTCTCATAATCACCACCAAATCAATTGTAATGCAGAAAAACTTTTTGTGAATTAAACAAAAAAATTATGTTTTCTGGGTCACTAGTAGGATATTTCAAAATGTCTCACTAATGACGGACCGTAGGCACGTATAAATAATATTTGATTTATGGTGAGCATTTGAATAAAGCTTTCCTCAATATCTCAAAATTTGGAGATGTCTAACCAATCAACTGGACTCCTATACGTTGTTTATGGTCTATCAGGAATGTCTATAATCGCAGATGTTCAATTTAAAACGGTATGAATTTATTTCAAAATGTCCTACTAATGTACCGGACCGTTCAGCCTCCCTGTGTTATTTTATAGCATATTTAATATGTAAAACATAAACACGTGTAAATAATATTTGATTTTTGGTAAGCATTCGAATATTGCCTTCCTCATTATCACAAAACTTAGTATTTGGAGACGTCTGACTAATCAACTGGTAGATCTATGTATGTAGTTTCAATGTTTTTCAACAGATGTCTTTAGATGTAGTTATACATCAAATACATATTACGTTGTTTTGATGTTTCTCAAGAAACGTTCGTAAAATTGTAGGTACTATATGAGAAAGTCAACTGTCGCCCGTTCGGGTCTAAGACCCGAACGTTTACGAAGATAGCCGATGATATCCCATCGACCGGTGGGCACCTTTAGTGACCAATTCCCCTGTCGCTGAACAAGACAGAGCATATTTGAGAACAATTGTAAATTAGTCGACAATAAACACGACTCGTAATTTAGACGAACCTAAGTATGATTAATTATGCTCCCGATCATCAGAGTTGTATTGTTTACCTGAAGAAATTAGAGTACACTACAAATAATATCTTATCTGCTATTATATAATGAACTAGCGAATTTCCGGCATTTAGTCACGGTGAATTCAGTTTTCGAACAGCTCGCGTGCCACCTATTGTAACAATTTTATACAAATTTCATAATGCCAGGCTCATGAATATATATAAAGAAACCTTCGGGGCCTGCTCACAACAACTCGCCAAAGATTCATCGTAATCGGATGAATAGTGTAGGAAATAATTTCATAACGCCGGAGCTCACCACCATATATAGAAACCATCGCGGGAGCGCGCACAACAACTCGCTAAAATTTCGTGGCAATCGAACGAATGGTGGAGGAATACTTTCATGATGCCAGAGCTTAGTATTATATGTACCTATATGGAAAACATCGCGGGCATGCGCACATCAAATCCCCAAAGTTTCATCGCAATCGGATGAATGGTTTAGCAACGCATAAGGAACAAACATACGTATGTACAGTACATACAAGCAAGCAAAAAAACATTGATTATTACATTATTATCTTATGTATAAAAATCTCGTGTCATGGTGCTTGTGGTCGCACTCCTCCGAAACGGCTCGACCGATTTTTATGATTTTTTTTTAAATTTATATTTGGTAGGTATGAGAATAGGTTTTAAAGTATGTTTGATACCGCTAGGTGATTAGGGTGTCCCGATCCAGAAAAAAAATGCAATTTTTTTGACAAATTTAATTTTTTAAATTTTTTTTATTTGGCGTCAAAAAATACCTATATGAAATTTAAAATTTAGATAGATGTAGGTATATACTGTATGATGTCATTTCTTTTAAGTAAACGTTTTTGGTTGAGTTGTAAATTTAATATTTTGTTGCTCGAACTTTGTTTATCTCGACTTATTCATCCTATTTCATTTCGCTATCAAACATTGCCCAAGTCGTCAGCATTACTATAAACACAATTCAATCCGATTACGTTACACACAATCTAATTAGCACTGAACGAATTTTATTATGCCTACTGCCCTTATAACCTAATTTATTATGAAATTATTAATAGGCAATAATAAAAAAATGCATTTTCATTGTTATTATTTGTTGTCGCGTTGAGTAATAACAATAACAGTCTCGAAAATATAATCCTACGAAATTCCTATCTACTAATTTAGTAACTATATATGTATTATTTTTTTAATTTTTATTTGAAACATGTCAGGTATATATATAAAATAGAAAATATATTCGTAGTCCTCCTCACTAGGAGATCCTGTGCAAAGGGAAACTATGCTTTGGATAAGTTTTCAACGACTTCTATGGTTTAACTTCATGGTTTGGATAAGGTTTTCCAGAAACTTCTACGACGATGTTTTAAGAATACTAGTAAGTTCATTTTCCGATAGTTCCTTCAGCCAACATTTAATGTCCTTAATGTAGCTATTTTTGTTTTAATTTGTTTGTTACTAAGTAAGAGTTTGTGATTTATTTTTTATTTATTTTATTATTTTTTTTATTTTATTCAGGTTCTCCATAAAACAGTTATACACTAAAAAATTATGAAGAAGATTACAATTTTTTTTTAAAGTGCATGGAGGCAGTTTAACTATGTTGTGACGTATGTCGAGAGATAGTTACTGAATTCTCTGTAGGTGACATTGAAGATGTTGATGCTCAATGCACAGTCGTTAGCAGTTGAGTCGCCCTGCTTAATGGTGCATTCTGATAGGCAGAAGTTCTCGCTTTCGGAGCATAAAAAAGTGCGTGGGATCTCCCACGAGTATATGCGTTAGGGACATATAAGTTGATCTCTTTCAATATTGGCGGATTTAGTATGGTACCGGAGATTAACTTAAAAAAATGTTTGCCTGAAAATATTTTTCAGCGGGCTTCTAGGGTGTTAAAATCGAGCATTTCTGATAAGAACAATGATGGATACAGGAATGGGTAGTATGTATATTCCCCCATAAACAGGGAACGAATTAACCTTTATTGCACTTTTTCTCTTTCTAGGATATGGTTTTGTTCAGAAGGGGCCCAAATAATGGAGCTATATTCCAGGATGCTGCGGACAAGTGCTTCATATGTTCTCCGTATTGCAATTCCATTAGAAGAACAAGTCCAAGCATTTTGTTGGCGCGGGAGACAATGTCAGATATGTGGGATTTGAAAGAGAGATTTGCTTCGAAAATCACGCCTAGGTCGCGAATCGCGTTTTTGCGTGTTAATATATTTTTATTAATGTGGTATGGGAATAGAAATGTACCTTTGGATCTTGTAAATGTAACGACACTGCATTTCTGGATGCTGAAGGGTAAGTTATTTAATTCCGACCATTTGACAAGAAAATCAAGATCATTCTGCAGAAGAATGGAATCGATATGACTTTTAATAGCTCTGAAGAGTTTGATATCGTCAGCGAAGAGGAGATATTTTGAGCGGTTAATGGTATTGCCCATATCATTAATGAATAAAAGAAAGAGGAGGGGTCCTAGATTCAATCCCTGGGGAATCCCGAAGTTAGTTTTGTATTCGTGAGAGAGCTGGTATTCGTAACTGACATACTGACGACGATTGCGAAAGTAGCTAGCTACGAAAGCGAGAAAATCCGATTTCACTCAATTTTTTTCATAAGATATCATGGCCGACTTTGTCAAATGCTTTTTCGAAGTCTGTATAAATCAAATCGACATGTACGAAATTTTCAAAGGATTTATTAATATGGGTGGTGAGATTCATAAGGTTTGTTGAGGGTGATAGGGTGGGGCGAAATCCGTACTGTGATTCTCGGTGAGTATATGTTTTTTTTTATTATGTATTTGTGAGTAAATTATGGTTTCTAAGTAAGGTGCTGGTAAGTTTTGCAAATGCCGATAAGACAGCTAAAGGTCTGTAATTAACGATTGCCGACTTTTTGCATTTTTTGTGTATAGGCGTGTTAGTTTTTGTTAGTTTCCACATTTCAGGGAAAGTATTATTACGAAGCGAAAGGTTAAAAATGTGCTTTAGAGGTTGAATTAAATAATATGATTATCTTTTGAGTGTGATGGGTGGTATACAATCTGGGCCGACAGAGTATTTAGGTTTTAGCTTGTGAAAAGCGGCAACAACATCGTCATCGTTAATTTCGTGGATTTGTACAGGTAAAGCATTGTGTGATGAAGAATATATAACTTTACTGCTAAAAATTCAAAACTTCTTTGTCCAAATGAAGAGTTACACTTTGGTATATTAAGTGTGTCTGTTTGTTTGGCTCTGGTTTTATGAGCATGTGAGGTGTCTGCCTCTGAATAATTTTTGTGGTGATGTACTAGAATGTTTTTGGCATAGATTTTGTGTGCTTGGAACATGAAACTGGTTAAAAATTTCTGTTGTTGACGTCCTTATGGGGACCTTAAGTATGGTCTTTATGATGCAATTCTGAGTTACCTGTTGTTTTATGTGATTAGATGCTGCTGAGCCCCATCCTATTACTCCATATTCCAATCTTCGAGGAACCACATTACTGTATTCAGAGGAAGCCACAAACCAAAAATTTGTTTATTTTTAATGTTTTTAATTTTTTTTAACATTAGCTCTATACAGGAGACCCTGAATAAAATAATTTTCCCTCAGAGCCAATACCAACTTTGAGAATGCTGTGTGAAGGTATTTGAAGTGAAACTTCTTTAGCCTCGTTCTGATTTGGTATTCGGATGAAACGGAAATGACGCATCACAACATTGACCGCTTTGATTATATTGTTTGAGATATGAAACGGAAATGACGCTAGGTCTGCGCTCATTGACCGCTTGATTATGACCACATTTTTAAAAGCTCCTATCGGTTGAGATTGTTTTTGGTAAAGTTTCGCTTCTACCGCGTGTGAACCGCACTTGATATATTTTTTTAAAGAATGTAATGAGAGGAAGATCTGGGAAGGAAAAAGGCATGAAGGGTGGGTAGGAATTCGGGATCAGTATGTCCAGGAGTGACGGACAAATTCATCCGTCGCAATGCAGTGGAATGTGGTGGGTCGAGAGACCTGCTGGAGAGGTAAAAAGGTCACCCTCAACCAGTCTTTCCAAATCAGGCCCGCCACGCAGTAGGTGGGCAAAACCAGGCCAATCCTTACTCCATGAAATCGGGCCCCCCTGCTAAGTCACCAAACGTAGCGAACCGTTTGGGGTGACCTATGGAGGAGGTGTTGGTTATCCAATAAATGGATCCCGTGGCGGTGGTACCCGCCATACCCATACCCGCCTCCCAAATTGTGCCTTGTATCGCTCGAATGTAGGTAATAGGCATAATAGTCCAGTCAAGATGTACATCCGTGTTTGAAAAAGGTCCAGTCATTCTGAATTTTTTATATGTTGTTAGGACCTAAACCAATATTAAAAAAAAACAGATTTGCAATTTTCAAAGTGCTGTTCGAGTGGCAGTGGACCCAAAAAAACCATGAAATTTTCGGACTTTTTTCAGTTTTTGCTCAATAGAAAATATTTCACAAAATAAGTACTATTTACTTTTTGGAAAAAGTGACATATTTTCGAAGAACTGTATCCTGGGAACCAATGGCTCTATATAGCTCGCTTTGTAGCAAATTTAGTCTACTTTAAAAGTATGTATAATAACTATACCGGTCAGACCCTTCCTTCACTGAGATATTGAGCAAAAACTGAAAAAAAGTCCGAAAATTTCATGGTTTTTGGGTCCACCGCCAAATTGCAAATCTGTTTTTTTTTTTAAATATTGGTTTAGGTCCTAACAACATATTAAAAATTCAGAATGACTGGATCTTTTGCGAGCACAACCCCCTTTTCATGTTTAACTTGACTGGACTACAACAATCGCTTGGCAAACGGAGTCCAGATGTCACGATTTTAAAGCGCAAAGTGGTTTAATTTTTTTAAGTGACTAATTTTATAAGAATGAAGGGCAAGAAGGGTAATAATTTTAGCCATAAATTTGTATTTTTAAAAAGTTCTAACAGAAAAATATTTTTTTTGTAGTTTACGCTTCGACCAAGTATACCCTACGCCAATGAGTTTACGTTTATATTTTTTTATAAGTTAATAAACAATAGTATTTATATTCTACTCAATGGAAACAGTAGGAAAAGCGGTAATTTATCCGAAGATTTTTTTTTGTATTTATAATGTCAAGATTAATCTAAAATAGCGATACAGCAATAATCTTCACTTTTAATGAGAAAATCAGTTCGATTATTACTGATTTCCACTTCAAAATAACACAACAAAAATAAATAACAACAAAGAAAATCTCCAGTCACACATTCTTCGTTGTACTTACCTCTAAACGATACTTCATTATTGCAATTTATATTCATTAGATATCTCTGATAAATATGTTACTGATTTGTAGTGAAGTCCTGATTTAACTCGACCGTTTTACATTTCGTCTGTCTGTAATTTTTTTTGTATGTTCGTTTTCAGATCGTGATGGTGGCTGTTTTAATGGTTCAGTACAGAATATGCTTTCAAATGCTGCTAAGTCACCAAATGTAGCGAACCATTTGAGGTGACCCATGGCAGAGGTGTTGGTTATCCAATAAATGGTTACCGGGGTGGCGGTACCGGCGGTATATAATACAATAGTAGGTAATACAATCATTTGATATAATCATTTATACAAATATAAATAATTCTAATTTCTTGTGCAGTTTTAATAAGATTGTTAAATTATTTGTGTTAGCCGAGTATTGCCAACATTTTTTTTCTTCATATTTGTCCTTTCTAAATTAATAGCAAAATATTATATTATATGATTTTTCTCGCTTTTGTTCGTTTAAATTAATAGCATATTATTTCAGATCAAATTTTAACACGTGGTCACCCTACATGTTTACTGTTTATATTATAATGTATTAGTTTCCTTCAGCTTAGTACGTACCCATTATCTGTAAGAAACATTAAGTTAACAATATTGCTCTTTCGATACTTATAATAATTTATGTTATTTTTATTACTTTAAAAAATGAATAAAAATTAATAAACCTCAACGCGGGCTTGTCTTAGGAAGGTTAAAAATTGAATTGAATTCTTACCATGTAAAGAAAAAATAAATTTATTTAAAAAATAAGTACCTACCTACGTACAAATCTTATGATTTCATATGAAATATTGGTTTTGATTTATTTAATAAGAGAAAATTAAAAACATACTCTTTTTGACGCGATGACCACTCTTCACAGAACTATTAGTAACAATTTATATTATGTGGGCATCCGTAAACACTTTCTCTATCTAATTTTATAAAGTGACGCTACCTTATAGGAACAACAAACAACTCTGCACACACGCATTAGCAACACACAGCACGTAACTAAGTCAGATTGAAATCGTATGAAGCGGTATGAAGTGTAAATATTGTACTTCCTTCCATACTCGGCACTATTTTCTCTCTATATCATTCAACTCACGTACGAAATGCACTCAGTTTGCATTTGGTGTTTGGATTAAGATAATTCCTACAAAATTGGGGCTAATAAAAGCAAAATATTTGTAGCACGATCGAGCAGGTAACACACTTTCATTTTTTCGTGGATGTGTGAATTATTCGTGAATTAAGTATTGTGATTGTTAACAAACCATGTGAGGTGCATTGTACGGAGTTACTCAAGCGATACAGGTTTACCAAAAGCAAGAGGGTATTTTCACAAACTATGAATACCGTTTATAGTTTATTTATGATTTATAGTTTATTTTTCTGATTTTGATAATTGTACTAAACGTGTGTTATTTTAATATTTTCATTCATAATTATTGATTTAAAAAACCGCACATTCTGAAACGGTTCCTACTGGCTGCAACGTGATTATAAATAGAAAACGTCACTTGCTAGTAAGAAGGCTGTCATCGATGCTGCCCGGTGTGACGTCAACGCCGCCGAATTTAAGAATAAAAACGAACGTGTCGTTTTGGCGGTAAATCGAAAATGGCACGGTACACAAATTTTACAAAACCTATTTGCCAAAAATCGAAAATAACACAATGTTTTTTTTTTTTTTTTTTACATGAGCTCCACACAGGAGGCGCTGAGGAAAATAATTTTCCTCAGGGCCTATGTCATCTTTGGGGATGCTGTGTGGAGGGTTTTTTTTAGGAAAAGGAAGGAGAGGAGAGTTCTGGGAAGGAAAAGGGTTTAAGGGGTGGGTAGGAATCTGGGGTTCAGTGTGTCTTGGTCATCCGCCTCCAAGACCTAGACAAACCTCACCCCATGAACCCGGGCACCCCTGCTAAATCACCAAACGTAGCGAACCACTTGGGGTGACCTATGGCAGAGGTGTTGGTTATCCAATAAAGGTTCCCGGGGCGGCGGTACCCATTCCCGCCTCCCAATGTATTTGTAGTTTCTAAATTATACAATAACGAGTTTTTTTACATTAACTCAACACAAATTATTTTCTTCAGGGCCTTTGTCATCTTTGGAGGGTTTTTTTTAGGAGATGTTGTAGGGGGGAGGAAACACAGAATCCGGCGAAGCGGCCGAGCTGTTGAACTGAACAACAAGTCGTAAAAACGACCCGTTCTCGTATGATGAAACTATCTTAAAAAATATATACTTAATACAGGTATCGACCACCAGCGTGTCGGTACATTTAGATTTTGTGATAAGTTACTTCTTATAGGAGTTAGGACCCTCAAAAAATCGATTAAATTGCCTGGTTTGAACGCCATCAGCATGCGTTCAGTACAGAATTTAGACTATGTATTTTTTTAAATAGCAAAACGTACAGACATAGAGTATTTTCTACTGATATAGTTAGTAAAAAAATCTTAAAAATCGGTTCAGTTTGTATGAGAAAAATGAGGAATATAAAACCTCGATTTCGATAATTTTGTTTAGTTATTATCAGTCTGAGGTGGAGTATTGTCCCTTTCGCTCAGTATTCGAGGGAGAAAGAGCGACAGACACACCAACAGTTCAACAGTTTGTTAAATTACCTATTATTCAAATTTCTCTGCGACCGGGTTTCCTCTATTACATACAGTAAATTAATTTTTTACGCCTACTATCATATTTATAAGGATTATTTTTTGTATTCCTTGCACTTATTATCTATTTACCTGTAAACTGTCTGAACAAGTGTAGTCATAAATAAATAATTAATTCACAATAAGAGAGTTTTTATTCCCCCTTTCAAGCTAGCCAGGCAATTACTGTTTTAAGTTTCAATGCAATTTATTGTGTGGTTCTTTGGAAGTTATTATTGATTACTATTTATTGAGAAAACGGTTAAAGAAAGGCAGAACTGTACATTTATGCACGAGTAAACCAACAAATCGATGGTCAAATTGGTATGTCTAATATTATAATGTTTGTGACCTTTTCTACCTGGATTCAGACAAGTTACAAGACATATATTTTTTCAATTGAGCTTGTCAATTTTTCGACATGTAAATAATGAACGTTTCAAAACTGCGTAGATAAGTCCTGATTAAAACGACATCGATCTTGCGAGCTGGTAATAGTTGCGTTGACCTATTAATTTTCGATAAAAATGTACAAATTTACAACCGATCGTTTGAAAGTTTTTCAACAGAATTTTTTTATAAACGATGGAAATGTCATTAGTACCTAATGACCAATTACATAGTAAAATCACAAATCCAAAAATAATTGGATGTCTATGGTTAAATCTAAAAACAAAAGGTAAAAAAGGAGTTAAGGTAATAAATAGTAAGTAAAAAGTAAGATGTATAAAATAAAAGAATAAACTAAAAAATATAATATAAAAAGTAAATAGTTAAAATAAAAAGGTAAAATGTATAGACTAAAAGATATCTTTAAAAAGAATAGAAAGTACG
Organism: Limnephilus rhombicus; assembly: GCA_929108145.2. NCBI lineage: Eukaryota > Metazoa > Arthropoda > Insecta > Trichoptera > Limnephilidae > Limnephilus > Limnephilus rhombicus. The sequence goes on along the minus strand of OV815279.1, from coordinate 39,752,137 downwards.
TAGAAAAGTTATAAATACAAAAAAGTATAACAAGTAAAGAATAAGAAATGCTCTTAGGAGCCAAAAATTAAAGATAAAATAAAATTTTTAAAATATAAAAGTTAGGTATTACGGATTATGACAATGCGATATGATAAGTTTTAAAGTACCTATGCTATATTTATAATACATAGACATCTACATCCTTCTTTAGCCAACGTTTCCCACAGCATTACAGCGTCCATAAATAGATAATAAACTAACTAAAGAACTAGCCATCACGCTAATGATTTATAGGTTAAATCGATTAAACCTGCATTATATGGCAATGCACGTCTCGGGGCCGCTTTACCAATGCGGACTAACTGGGGGAGGGGGGAGGGGGGGGGGGGAGGGGGGATATGTGGGAATATTACTTTTGTCATGCAACATTACAAATTTATAAAGATAGTATTCAAAATAAAGTTGCACCCTTTAAAAATAACAGAAATCTTAGACAAACGTCAATACTTCCTACTCCGAAATGTAACAATGGGATAGTTAAATCATAAATATCTCGTAGTAAAATTTTTTAATTCACTACCTGAAAAAATCAGAAACATGAACAGTAACATAAAAAAAATTTAAACTCAGCTTAAAAAAAAAGCGGGGGTAAATCAAATACATATATTATGTAATTAATTATTGTATAAAATTTATTGTAATTTATGTATCTTTTTGTGAATAAAAAAAAATATATATATATTTGTAGTTTTGAATCTTTTTTATAGAGGTCTTCAATTTTTGGTACTTATAAAATTTTGAACAATGATGCTGAAGGTTGTTTTTTCAAAATTACTTAAATAATTATTTTTGTACCACTTTTACGGGACTTAAATTTTTTTCATAAGCTCCTCCCCATCCAATGATTCCATACTGAATTGAACTAGTGCGTAATAGACTTTTTTTAGGTTGTTTAACTTGAGAATATTTCTTAATCTAATGAATATATAGATACATTTCCTAATGCGCTTAACAAGTTCACGTATGTGTCTGTTCCATTTCATATGGCTCCTAAGAGCATTTCTTACTGTTTACTTGTCATGCTTTTTTATATTTCTAACTTTTGTACTTTATATTATTTACAAAGGTAACTTATAGTTTATATTATTTCGTGCCTTTCAACTTTTTATCTTAACTTTTTACTTTTACATTATACTTTATACTTTCATTTTATACATCGGATTGGTTCTCAAGTTACTTGTCTGACAGAATCTTATTTGTCAAAATTAAACATTCTAAATCTAAGTTATTATATGCAACAAGTGGTCTACCGCAAGGGAGTCATCTCGGACCCATCCCTTTCCTTATATTCATAAATGATATCATAGGTTATTTCGACGATGTAGAAGTTCTGCTTTTTGACATCAAATTATATAAAGAAATATCCAATATAAGTGACTGCCTAATCCTACAGTCAAACATTGACAAATTACACAATTGGTGTGTTGCAAACAATATCGATAAATGTAAGACACTAACATTTTGTCGAACAAAGACCCCACTATCTTTCAAATACACAATAAATAACAAAATCTTAGAAAAAGTCAAAGAAATCAGGAATCCTGGAGTCACATACAACAAATAACCAACAAAGGCATGAAGACACTAGGATTTATAATCAGAACCATCAAAGACTTTGGTTCGTTAGAAGTTATAAAAATTGTATATTTGTCACTAGTACGTAGCTTGCTGGAATACAATTCCATGGTTTGGTCCCCATATTATCAAATTCATATAAAAAATATTGAACGAGTGCAGCACAATTTTTACGATTTATTAAATTCAAGTTACATATATCTATTCAACACATTAACTATACATTCTTAATAAATACACTTAAATTGCATTCCCTAGAAAACAGAAGAAAAATAATTGACCTAACTTTTTTATTTAAAATTATTCACCCCAAATTAGACTGCTGTGAACTCCTGCATCTCATTGACTTTAAGGTACAAACTCGAGCGACAAGTTAAAACATAGTATTCGGCAACAATAATTCTGGAACCAACTACCTCATACATGCACCTATTCCACGATTTCATACACTTGCAAACAAATTCACCTCAAGTATCGATGTATTTAATACAAAGTTACCATTATTTCAGAAACACTTGAATGATATTTTTATCTAGAATATTTTGATATTTAGGGAGAATCACATAACACATTGCATATATTTGTGAATGTTTATATTTATCTACAATATAAAACCTGTTGCCGTTTTCTTTTTTATGTACTGTGACATTTGATTTGAGTTCTCAAGAATTGTTTTTATGAAAATTTTGTAAATACACAATGTATACTATTTTATGCCACCTGCAACTTTAAAAACTTCCTCTTGTATTGTATTATTTTTACTAAAATGTATCTTTATACCTTCCATTCATTCGATGGAACTCACAAATTGACGTAATTACAAAAAAACTAACCAGGTACATATACTTCTTTAGAAACATTCGTAATATCCTCAACATAAACGATATTAAAAAAGTGTACTATGCTTTGTGTCAATCACAAATAGAGTACGGTATAACTGGATGGGGGTCTGCCTTGAGCACTCACACAGAGCGACTCAATATAGCCCAAAAAGGAGTTCTAAAGACAATACTGAAAGTTCCGCTTAGAATTCAGACGGAAGAAATATTTAATAACTTTCAAGTCTTCAATGTACAGAAACTTTATTCAAAAAATATTTTATTTAAACTGAAAAAAAAACATATACGTATACTCCACTGCCCAACATAAATACTCAACCAGGGCAGTAAGCAATAACATCCTGGTTACTCCCAGTTTGAACATATCTTTTGGACAGAGAAATAATAAATTCCATGCTATGAAATTATACAATGCTCTACCAGATCAAATCAAAAATATAAAGGAAATGAATATATTTAAAACAAAAGTAAAAACATGGCTGAGAGATCAAAGTGATAATAAAATTACAAACATCATGAAGACGATATAAAGACAATCCATAACCAAATACAAATATTTTAAAAAACTACAGGCCACCTCAGAACAGGAAATCCTAGTGAGGAGGTCTGTGAAAAAAAAATCTTTACTTATACTATACATTATACATACATGTACAAACCTTGCTATAGAAACTAATAATAAATAAATTCACGTGATGTTTACCTTTTCAAGTTCATCTTTTTTTATTTCAAACTTTGTCTCTGTATTATAAACTTATATGTAAAAGCCCTTCGGGGCGTTGAAATATTAACAAATAAAATAAATAAATAAAACAAATGCAGGAACAAATTCGCCAAGTAACCTTGTCACGGTGAAATATACATCAACATCTGCCAGCTTTATTTTTAAAAGGGGCGCCACTGGTTGATTAACCAGGCTAGCAGTTAGTAAAACAATAATCCTCTCTCAGGGTCTTTGGTATGAAAACTATACGATTAAATTAGAAGGATTTTTAAAATAAAATAGACAGTATTATTAAAAAATATGAATTAAAAGATTTATTATCACATAATAAAATAAAACTGGAACCAATAAACATATTAACAGAACTTAAGACTCACCTTCCTTGAATCGACCAAAAATATACATGATTCTAACTATCTATCTAAATTACGATCTTGAGCTTCTGGTTTTTCTCCTGAAGTATGGTCAGACAAAATACCTGGAACTGATTTCAGCCGAAAACAGTATCTGCTCCCAAAATCAAACGCCAGCCATGAAAATCTTGTATTATCAGGCGAGAATAATTATTCCTTCGTTATTTAACAGATTAAATTTCTTGTATTTTAAATCTTCCATGTTTTAAAATAAATTGCTTGTTACTTGGCAAGTAAATTCAAAATTAACCATCAGTTATATTCGGTGAAAATTACGAAGACAGAAATGTGTATTTACAACACTTATCGGCACCACGATTACAATAGTCGCGGCCTAGTTAATTATGATCCAGTTCGGATAAAATAATAATCGTTTTACTTTATAAAATTATTAACGTAATCAATAAGAATCACGCCCGACTTGTCAGTAAAACCCTCCACCACCATAGAAAAATTACTCAGAAGTGGGCTCTAAACAAAATATTCGATTTTTATACCCTATTCAAAAAAGAAAAAATGAATGATGTTACTTCCAAAATTTAAAAAAATAAATTTATGTAGAAGCTTATTTAATATTATTTAATCACCTCTTGAAATGAGGTACCTGCTTGCCTAAATCTATGATAAAATAAACTTCGAGATATATTGACAAATATTTTATCATAAAATTACCTCCCGGACCACGCAAATGTTTGTCCCCAAACATAATTATAAAAGAAACCTATTCTATCTGATACATTTGTCGATCCAAGGATTTCTATTAAATAAAAACAACAAAGCAATTAGTAATATTTAACAATCTTTTCAAAGATTAATAAAACATAATTTATAATAAATAATTCGTATGAACCTTTGAAATATTTAAAATTGATTAAATTTGAATTAGAATACAATATTATTGATTATTATAGTTAAAATACCTGAAATAAACAGGACATAATTAAATGTTACGTGAACAACAATCATTAAATGATAAATAAACAACACACTTTAAACTGAAAGAGAAAAAAAATATTATAAATATTAATTCTACAAATTTTACATAACTCCTTCAAAAACGTCATATCACTTTTATGCTCAAAAGCGTCACTGCCCCAAATCAGGGTATTAAGCCTCAATAGGCATCACTTTTAGGGAGATCAATCAACCCTCACTTTGCACTGAATTTAAATCCATCTTTAGGATATCAAGAATGTTCACTCCGTGGAGTTTCCTGACTAACTCACTAAGGTCATTTGGTCTATCCAAGAAGGAAATTTATATAATAGCAATCAACATTTATGTAAAATCAAATTATTTAAATGTCATAATGTCATCAACCATCGCCAATGAATGGTGCCAAATAATTGAGGTAGACAACCAGCTTTGTGGAGTCGAAATTGTTTAGTAAATTTGTTTGAAACAAACAAATTTCAGTTTCCCAAGAGAAAACAAACACTTTTTAAGCAAAAGTTTATAAATTAAATAAACTAATCTCTTCAATTAGTATAAAAAATATATATTGCATACTCGAATGCATAGGAGATATGCTCTATTATAAACCAACTTAACAACATCTAGATCTCTATATATATGTTTTATATATATATAAATATTTAAAAACAAATGCGACATGAAATGAAATTAAATTTAAATTAAACATTATTTTATGTAAATTTTATATTTTTCAACTATCAAGACAACTCAAGTTGCAAAGAGGTACGAATCTTTGGATCTCTGAGTAATCCTGTCAATTAAAAAAAACACAGTTCATTATAAACCTTTTGTTTAGAATTTAAAAAAAAAATAAAGTATAAATACTTGGTGGTTAATTTTTTTTTTAAATTCTAAGTTAAATAAAAAACTAAAATATATACAAATATATATATATATATATATACAAAAACAACGTGATTCTTATTTTAGTTTGTCTGTTCATTCATAACATGTCAATTAATAAGTTATATTATTAATAACGTCGTACTAATATACGATAATGGTTGAACTCGAGCGAAGTACTAGAGTTGTACCTGAGTTATAAAACGTTGTTTAAGACAATATTCATATAATATTTTATATTTAATGTATTAAATGTTATTATATTAAATTTGTAAAACTGTAATTATAGCAGTACTACTAACTATATAAATGCAAGGCAGCGACAAATCGGTTGATCAGGCCTTATTGAAGCTCCTGTGCATCGAATTTTTACGTAAAATTAATATTATTTTATGCACTCAGATAGGATGGCCAAACCCTCTGAGACACTGAATTAAACGAACTAGACTGGTATATCGTCCGATTTAACGATATCCTTCACATGGAAATCCCCAGTTTCTATACCTTGAAGGTCTGCTAATGTATACACAAGGTCGGATTTTTTTCTAATTACCACATTTTGTACAAATCTGGGTGCTAATTTTTGTGCAAAATAATTTATTGCATTTGATTGCACAAAATTTCTTCTCCATACTACGTCACCTACCTGAAATGTAACATTTTTCCTTCGTAAGTTATAGTGACTAGCTCCCTTTTGGTAAGCTTTAAGAAGGGCGTCAGAGACTTTCTCATAAACAGAGGACAGTCCTTGTAATCTTTTTGCATAAATTTTATGTAGAGTACCATCCTTAGGATTTGTCTCTCCATCTGTTATAGGATTACGGTGTAAATTCCCGTCAAGTATTTGTTCCCGTCCATGCATTAAAAAATAAGGTGTAAAATTAGTAGCGCAATTAACTGTGTTGTTCATTGCTGATTGAACTTGTGAAAGAAACTTCGACCAATTTCGATGATCTGATTCAACTAAAATTGACAATGCAGTACCCAAAGTTTGGTTGTATCTTTCAACAACGTTATTTTGTGGGGTATATAAAGTATTGTAAAAAGGTAATTGAATATTATAGTTTTTTAGTAATTCTTTAAATTCCCTACTTGTGAATTGAGGGCCATTATCACAAACTATCGTTTTAGGTACTCCGTGTACAAGAAAGATGTTTTCCTCTAAATTTTTAACAATGCTTCCCGCGGTGCCTTTGCGCAGCGGAAATAACCAAGTATATTTAGAAAAAACATCGACGCATGACAAAATAATGGTATGACCGGAGTAACTACGAGGTAAAGGTCCAACTAAATCTATTGATAACATTTGCATTGGTCTAGTTACTATTTTTGGGTTTTTAGAAATACCGTTTGGTGGAGCCGTGCTAATTTTATGAGCTTTACAAACAGTACATCGGTTTATGAACTGTTTTACATCTCTATACATGTTTGGCCAATAGTAATGAAGTTGTAGCTTTTTATAAGTTTTAATAATACCTGGGTGACAAGCTCGAATTGACACATGAGAATCAGCTACAATATTTGCCCTTCGCTCCTGAGGAACTACTAATTTCCATGAAGTATCCTCACACAGTGCTATACCATTTTTTGTATGGCGATACAATTCGTTATCTTTAATTTGAAATTTTAAATATCGCTGTGGAAATTCTTGGCAACCCTTCCAAACATTTAAGTACCACTTGTCTGTAGTTGGTTGTGAGTCTATTCCTGAGATTATGGCAAGATCCATTCTAGAAAGTACGTCAGGTACGATATGTTGTGTTCCTTTACGATGTATTATGTCAAATGAAAATTGTGAAAGACGAGTACTCCAGCGAGCTAATCGACCGCTTGGATTTGATAAAGAATTGAGCCACTTTAAACTGGAGTGATCGGTGACTACGGTAAAATGTGCACCTTCAATATAAGGCCTAAAGTGAGTGACTGAGTCTAATACTGCTAAAAGTTCTCTTTCAGTGATACCGTAGTTACGTTCATGTTTATTTAAACACCTTGAATAATAAGCTACAGGATGTTCAGTTCCGTCTATATTTTGAATAATAACTGCGCCAATTCCGGCTGAGCTTGCGTCACAATGGATGGAAAACGGTTTAGTAAAATCAGGACAACTTAAAACTGGTGCAGTCGTAAGTGCATTTTTTAAATTAATAAATGCTGTGTCAGCTTCCTTTGTCCATTTAAAATTACTAACACGGTTTTTTGATCCCGTAAGTTTTGTTAGAGGAGCTGCTATGCTTGAAAAACCCTTAATAAATCGTCTAAAGTATCCGCAAAGTCCAATAAAAGCACGTATTCCTTTCGCATTCTTTGGAACCGGGAAATCTTTAATACTTTCTATTTTTACTGGATCCGTACGAAGACCTTGAGAATCTACCATGTAACCTAGATATTTTAGCTCGGCTTTACAAAACTCCGATTTTTTCAAATTGATGGTGAGACCTGCATCTCTCAGTCTTTCATAAACACGATTTAATAGATTTAAATGTGCATCTAGGTCTTCTGAGACCAAAATTAAGTCATCCAAATAACAAAATGCATTTTCGTCAAATTCTGGTCCAAAGAGTGCGTCTGCTAATCTTTGAAGCTCACTTGGAGCATTTTTCAACCCAAATGGCATGCGAGTGAATTCAAATAGTCCGCGACCTGGAACGACGAACGCAGTCTTTTCACACGAGTCTTTATCTAGAGCAATCTGCCAAAAAGCTTTGCTCAAATCTATTGACGAAACGAATCTAGCACCACCAAGTTTGTCAAGAATACGTGATATATACGGTAAAGGATAGCTGTCACGAATTGTCACATTGTTGATTTTTCTGGAATCTAGGCATAATCTTCCAGTACCATCCTTTTTCGAAACTATTAAAACAGGACTAGACCACGGAGAACAAGAAGGGCGGATAACTCCCATTTTGAGCATCTCATCTATTTCAGCATCTAATTGTTGTTGTTTAACAGGTGATAACGGATAGTATCTTTGTTTAATAGGTGATCCCGTTGTAATTATTTTATGTTTGACCAAGTGTGTCAAACCTAAACCCCTCTTTTCAAAAGAAATTGATTCAAATTTTTTAATTATTTGTGAAAGGGCTTTATTTTCGGAATGTGATAATGATGAGGCTGGCCGAATTGCCCGCACCTCATTAATCTGACCCTCTCGTTGATAACTAGTTACCTTTGAAAACAACTCCGGCGCAATCCGGAACCGTTTCCAAAAGTCTACCCCCAAAATAAAATTTGGTGATAACGAAGGGATGACGTAGAAAACAATTTCTGCAGTAATTGAATTATACATCACCGGCAACGTCATAGTACCTAAGACAGGCTGGCTCGTACCGTCAGCTGTCGATACACAAAAATCTATTTTGACCAAATCTACCCCTGCCCTTTGAAAAATCTTATAAGTATCTCCTCCCAGGCATGAGAGAGAAGCGCCACTGTCAAGCAGTGCACTGTAGCTATTTTGTAAAATATTAATGTTTGTAAATGGACGACCATCCTCTTCAATCTCATTCTTCTGTGGCAGTTGGCCCACTTCCTCAGAAGATGAGACAGAAAGGAACTGTCGAACTAGCCGGAGCCAACTCTTCCATTCCCTCTTCCTTTGCGCATAGGATGGGGCGTGAACAAATTGACTCCAACCTAGTTTTTTGGTTTGCTGTATTTAGTACCCTCCTCAATTGTACCAACATTCGATTTTAGATTTAATGACGCTTTCTTTCGACACTCATAATCTAAATGTCCCGTGATTTTACAAAAACCACAAAATATACGTTTATATGATTGTCCTGTAGAATTAATATTATTATTTTTACCAAAATAATTATTTGAATCATTTCTCAAATTCTGATTTGAAAATGTTCGTGTATAATTTTTATTCCCATTAGAATAATTTGTTGAACGACTGAAATTATTGTTATTATTATTCGAAGAGTTATTATATTCTCTAGAATTTGATTTAGAATTATAATCAAATTTTCTATTAATATTAAAAATTTTGTTTTTTTCGTTGCTATTCATCTTTTCTGTTGAAGAATAAGATGAATTTTGTTTATCTGTTATAGACGAGTAAGATTCCAATTTTCCCGTAGCTTTTGTTAATTCGTCAAAAGAATTTATATCACGTGAAGCCAGTAAATTTGCATACATTGGAAGCAAAGCTCTCATAGATAATTGTAAAAGTTCATATTCTGGAAGTTTGGAATCTAACATATTATTTAATGATTTCATACGCAAAGTAAATTCAAAAGCGGACATACCATCTGTTTGTTTCATATTAAATAATTCCGTTTTTAATTGAATTTGTTTATTGCCAGCCTCAAATTGTTTAATAAGCAATTTAGATAATTCTTCCCAAGTTAAATCCGCATTATAAATCGACCTGAACCAAAGTAAGGCCAATCCCTCAAGAATGTCAGGAAAACATCTTAATAAATCCTTATGCTTTATATTTCTTGTTCGGCATTTCTCTTCAATTTCAAGAATAAAATTTCTTACACAACTATTCCCATTAAATTTTAAATTCCAACTATTCAAACTAGAAACGGAGGGAGTAGAGTCATTATAAATTATTTTTGTGTATTTTACAAATCTTTTTCCGTTATCTAAACTATCTTCTGAATCTGAACTAATATCTCCTTCGCATTGTTCTTTAATTTGTGCCAATTTAAAGGCTTTATTAAAACGCCTAGCTTGAACACGCATAGCTTCCAATGTCAATTCTGGTAAAACATTTCGTTCAGTAAGGTCTTTAAATAATTCTTCTTTTGATTTACCATTTACGTTTCCGATTGAAGTCGACATTTTTAAAAAAAATAAAATATTCCAGTTCAGAAAATAAATGATTTGTATCACGTAGAAAACTATTAAAATTATAAAATTCGTAGAAGTAAATACATTTATTCTATAATAAATAAAAACGGAAAATTAAATTTGTTCAAAATATTCAAAGTTGTTCTATTTGCAATTCGTTTGAAAATCACAGCCGTAATAATTCATTTAAATAATTCGTAGTAATATATTATTTTGGAAATGACGTAGCGAAATGAAAATAGTTATACCGAAATACAAACAATAAACAATAACATTTGATTGTATATCCTTTGTTTTTCTTTTAAATAAAATGTTCGTAGCATTATTCCATAATGAAAGTGTAGGTGAATGAAATGTGTTTCGAATTAATTGAAGATTGAAGACGTTCCCAATTGTATAATAAATAGTACGCGGCCGTAATAATTCAAACACAACGAAAAGATATTAAATCTTGCTTGATTAAAATTAGAAATGACTTTACGAGCTGAAAATAGTTAAGCTATTTTACCATTTTAACCGAGAAAAAAAAAATAATCAATTTTGATAACATTCTATTGTTTTTAAACAAATGAAATATTTTCAAAACAAATGAAACTTGTTAATAACAAAAGCTCTCTCGAGAAAAAAAAATGACATGTTATCAATAAACAGACATATTTCTGAAGCAAAATAAATACATTTCATTAGTAAAAATCCTTGTAAAATAATCATAACGTATAAAACGAAACCCAACACGTTTAAGGTCGCCAAATTGTCACGGTGAAATATACATCAACATCTGCCAGCTTTATTTTTAAAAGGGGCGCCACTGGTTGATTAACCAGGCTAGCAGTTAGTAAAACAATAATCCTCTCTCAGGGTCTTTGGTATGAAAACTATACGATTAAATTAGAAGGATTTTTAAAATAAAATAGACAGTATTATTAAAAAATATGAATTAAAAGATTTATTATCACATAATAAAATAAAACTGGAACCAATAAACATATTAACAGAACTTAAGACTCACCTTCCTTGAATCGACCAAAAATATACATGATTCTAACTATCTATCTAAATTACGATCTTGAGCTTCTGGTTTTTCTCCTGAAGTATGGTCAGACAAAATACCTGGAACTGATTTCAGCCGAAAACAGTATCTGCTCCCAAAATCAAACGCCAGCCATGAAAATCTTGTATTATCAGGCGAGAATAATTATTCCTTCGTTATTTAACAGATTAAATTTCTTGTATTTTAAATCTTCCATGTTTTAAAATAAATTGCTTGTTACTTGGCAAGTAAATTCAAAATTAACCATCAGTTATATTCGGTGAAAATTACGAAGACAGAAATGTGTATTTACAACACTTATCGGCACCACGATTACAATAGTCGCGGCCTAGTTAATTATGATCCAGTTCGGATAAAATAATAATCGTTTTACTTTATAAAATTATTAACGTAATCAATAAGAATCACGCCCGACTTGTCAGTAAAACCCTCCACCACCATAGAAAGATTACTCAGAAGTGGGCTCTAAACAAAATATTCGATTTTTATACCCTATTCAAAAAAGAAAAAATGAATGATGTTACTTCCAAAATTTAAAAAAATAAATTTATGTAGAAGCTTATTTAATATTATTTAATCACCTCTTGAAATGAGGTACCAGCTTGCCTAAATCTATGATAAAATAAACTTCGAGATATATTGACAAATATTTTATCATAACAACCTTGCTCTTCATATATTCAATAACATTTGCCTACTCTAATGTCGGCCGCAAAATTCCGATCCGACTATCGGATCGCAGACCATCCGATAGTCTGATCAGACCATTGCATTGGAATCGGCTATCGGATGGATAAATCGGATGTGTGCGGCCGGCCTAATATCGTCATTTTCTCGGATTAACTGAGCAAATTTAAAATCATGTCAATAATATGAACTGTTTAATGCGCATAATACCTTCACAGATCACTACTTCTTACACCTACAAACATACTCACACTTACACACACTTAGGTGTACACTATGTAGATTATCAGGTAATTACTAATTATACATTCCATAAATAAGACACTACAAAGAAACATGTTGTAGGTACCCACCATGAAATAATACTTACTCGTAATGTCTGTAATTTTTTTTTTCATTGTAACTTGTAACCAATGTACCTACTGTTTGTTTCTATAGGTGACCGGACAACTCAGAAAGAAATCAACTCAGAACCTCCTTTAAAAAGTCATTAAGTGAAGAAAAATTTTTTGGTCAAATAGGTTACGTTAGGTTAGGGTTATGGGCTATTTTAAAATTATATTTTCTTAGCTTTTAATGACTTTTCAAAGGGGTGTTGAGTTGACTTGATTCTGAGTTGGCATGGAACCGTTTTTATCTTATAAAATAAATAAATAATAATAATTATTAGAGCAGACACTGGAAAATATGTAGGTTTTAGAAAAGGTTCTGGTTTTGGAGGAAGTTGTTTGTTGACACTCAACACTTTGAGAATCAGTGTTGATCACAGAACAGGTTATTGTAACTCCATATGCTGAGCACTAACAGTGTCTCTATGACATAACTAGTGACTCATACAAAAACCACATATTTACTATATAGTAAAACATGGATTGCATTCTATTCAAACATAAAGAAGGAAAATGCAAATAACGTATGAGCACGACGCAAAAAAATATACGGAAATATAAAAATAACAAAAATATTATTTGTTTGTACTTAGATAATAATAGATTTTACACCGTGTTTGGTTTTACCCGCATTAATTTTATTTCTTGACCTTTCGTGCAAAGACGATGATAATATTGATATTCATGTGACTTATTTTCATTTGCCATATAGATAAAGATATTTTGGATGTGACTTTTAAAAAAATAAAACACCTTTATATCTTTCAATCACTTTTTTATTAATGATAGGACCAGTTTCATTCTATGACGAATAACTTCAGATTGGTACAATTACATAATTTCAACTATCTATATCGGGAATGAGCGTTATTGGCTCTATTATGGTACGTTTCCACGCTTGCCAAGGCTTGGCAAGCCTCCACAAGCTCCAAGCGTCCACAAATCTCGCTTGGCATTTGGAAGTCGTTTACATGCTTGTGAATGCGTCAGTGCGCTACCTACACCCGAGCATGGCGGACGCCGAACCTGTGTCGGCTATTGCGTTTGGTTTATCAAACTTTTATTTGAAATACAAGCAAAGTGTAACAAAAACAAGGAAAGCTCGACGACCACGAGGATGATGGATGATACAGATTCATAAAAATCGTCCCAGGTCACTCCGCACAAAGAGGAGACATTATCTCACGGACTAAATCCTATAGATTTTTGTCTCTTTTTAGTACCACTTTTTCGTTTCATCGAGTTTCAAATCACAACGGTGCTAAAGAAGTTTTCGCTTCAAAAATAATGATCGCAATTGGGACCCGAACTCGAGGATCACTTGTCTTATATAAAATTATTTTGTATTATAAAAAAAGTTATTCTAACAAAAATCATATATTTTTTTACTATAATAAATGGTAAATCATCAATAAAATATTATTTATTTATTTTGACTTTTTAGGTAAATCCAGTCGCAATAAATTACATAACATAAGTGCATTAAAATTATGTACTTATACATTTTAATAAGTCTGGCACGCCTCATACGTCATACATATGTCTCGTAATGTTATAAATATTATCATAGACCGCATGGAGCAAAAACGGCGTGCATCCGCCGCCAGTTCGAAAGTTCCACTGAGCGTTTGCCGAAGCTTGCCGCTGGATCCGACCCCGACTGGATCTTGCAAGCCTACGCAAGCCAAGCCAAACGACCTGTTTACACGTTTGCGCTTGTGGACGCTTGCCGAGACTTGGCAAGCGTGGAAACGTAGCGTTAAACAAGTGTTGTTTATTTTCTTTACTTATTCTGTTTTTTTTTTGTTGGCGGAGCGGCTTTGTTACAATTGAATTTCCCCTCAACATGTCCCCTAGCACGGTCGATAGCTTTCGGTAATTTCTCGTCTTTCCCTATACTAGTAGACAACGCTAGCATACAAACAACAGTTGATGTCGAATATATCAAGAACACTTAGTAATTGTGAAGTGTTGCTTATTCGTTGGCGATCGGCAGTAATACAGGGGAACTATGAGAAGTTATCTAAAGTCATCCTATCAATTCTTTTCGATTGATCGTGTACGGTGAATCGATAACTTTACAATTTGGGATTGATAGGCGTTTAACGGCGCAAATAGGCGCATTAACTTCCGATGATTTCATGTCGATGTCCCTAACACGGTTTCACCGTTGACAGCCGAACTGATATTGACGGGGAATAAATAAGAAATCGGTAAAGAGTCACGTGGGATAACCGTACGCAGAGTGCAAGGGTTCGCAATGATGTTTCCGAGGTGGTCGTGCCTGTTTCGCGCCCGCACGTTCCTTAATTCAGTAGCGTTTTGGGTCGCATTGAAGCAGGATATGAGTACAGTGAATCCTAATTTGAAAATAAAAATTGGTACGTAAATTACTGTTTTTCGTGGTTTTTCTTAAATTTTGTCATCTGCTATCGACATGTTTGCTTACCGATGTGTGCTATTGTGTAACCAACTGAGTCAGAGCGATGGATGTGGTCTATGATAATATTTGGTAAAATATTGTTAGTTACACGGGTGCAAAGTGATAATTCTATTGAAGATAACCACTAGTCTGATTTGAACACTTCTCTACGGTATGCGAATACTCACCCCGCACGTGGGGTAAGTGTTCGTAATCGACATGCATGTAAACATTTTTATATAACTTTTTGATTTATGAACTACATAAGGTTTTTATGTTTGTTTGAGATGCCTTTTATTTTTATTTTTATTTTTTTAAAATTGAAATAATAGATAATACATAATATAATCAACAAACAAGTCCTGCTAAGCCAATTGAATCGGCTTGTCAACAGGTGCTTATATTTTAGTTACATATTTATACATTTTTAAAATTTAAAATTTACATCTTATATCTACAGATTCAACATTTTTTCATACATATCAAAATCAATATAAATCTTTTTTTTCCGATATCCAATTTTTCACCATATATTTAACCTTATTCATAGAATTACATTGCTTTATAGAGTCAGGTAATAAATTAAATATCTTCGGTATGATGTATTCAAACGTTCTCTGTCCGTACTTATTGTTAAATTTCGGAACTATTAACCCGTCGTTACGCGTGAATCTAGTGCTGTATTTATGTTCTAATTTCTCTCTATGCTGCGGGGTAAATATATGCTGAATTATAAGTTTGTGCCAAAGTATTGCCTTAACAGGTAAAATTTTGGCACTCTGAAACAGCAACGGTTTATTTTGTCTCTGTTTGAAAATATTAGGGACGACTAATAATTTTACAATTGCGTTTTGTACAACTTGCACTTGTTTCAGATTGGTTATCGTAGTATTTCCCCATATTGTTAATCCATATCTTATAATAGATTCTGCTAGTGACATATAAATTATTTTAAGTGTTTCAATTGATAGGAAAAAATTTAATGTGTACATTCTGCCAGCAATCGATCTGAGTCTTTTACAGGTTTTTTTTATATGTTTGTTCCATTTAAAAAAAAAAACAATCTACTGTAACACCAAGATACACGTATTCCGAAACTAATTCTAAGCTTTCACATTTACAATTAGTTGGAATATTTTTATGGATGCAAATAAAATTATGAGAAATAATATTAGGATTAAATTGAAATTTGGCATTAGGTGATCTTATATGCATTGCTTTGGTTTTTTTAGCATTTATTAATAGTCCTGCATCATGTGACCATTTACAGAGTTGATTAAAGTCAATTTGCATGAGTTCAATTGCAATTTTTAGATCTTTATGTGATATGACCAATGCCGTATCATCTGCGAATACAAAATGTTTCACAAAAGAGAAAAGTTTTTTCATTATGGTTACATAAATTATATATAGTGTAGGTCCTAATATGGAACCTTGTGGAACTCCTGCAGATACATTTTTTGTTTTACTAAAAGTATTATTTATTTTGGTATATATTTTTCTATCTCTAAGATAATCTTTAAATAAATTTAACACATTTCCTCTTATTCCAATTTTTTCTAGAGTTTTCAGCAGTTTTTTTGAGTTAATTGTGTCAAAAGCTTTAGGGTTATCAATAAATAAAACAATAACATGTAATTTATTATTTAATTGATTATTTACGTAATTGGAAAAATCTTGCAGTAGTTTTTCAGTATTTTTTTTCTTTGGAAACCATATTGACTTGGATCTATGATAGAGAATTTTTCAATATAATTATTTAATTTATTTGATAAAAATTTTTCAAGAATTTTTTCTAATGCTGGTAGAATACTAATAGGCCTATAATTTCCCAGTTCAATGTGTTTTCCACCTTTAAATATTGGTCTAGTAATGCTACATTTAAATTCTTGTGGAATTTTTGATTGCTTTATTATCATATTGATTAAATGAGTAATTATTGGCCCAAGAGTTTTTATATTTCTTTTTAAATCAAACATTCTTATATTGTCAATACCTGTGCTTTTAGAGTTTTTCATTTTTTTTAACAATGTTTTCAATATCGGTTATAGTAGTTCTTGGTATATATAAACTGTGAGGTAGTTCTTCCAGTACTATATTAGTAGCTTTGTGATTGCATTTATGTAACATGTTGCTGATGCTATCCGAGAAGTAATTCACAAAATCATTTGACACAGAATCCTCAGTTCTATCTTTTAACATATATCGTGTTATAGTTTCATCACAATCGTTTTTGGGTTTACGTCCTAAAATATTAATTATCTCGTCCCAGGTTTTTTTTTGTATCATTAAAACAGTTTTTAAATTTATTATTATAGTAGTTCGTTTTATCTTTATTTATAAGTTTATTGACAAGGTTTCGTGTTTTTTTTATACTCTGTTTCATATCTTTTGTTTGTTGGTGTACTTTTCCATTTTTTATAAAGTTTATCCCTTTTATTTATATGACATAATAATTCACTGCTTACCCATTCATTTATTGCATAAGGTCGTGTTTTCGGTTTTTGCACTATCGTTTTAGAACTACTCTTGTAAAAATTGTTAAATAAAGATTTTATTTTTTCATATAATGAAATACAATCCCTCTCCTCTATAAGTTTACTCCAGTTATAATCTTTGATATACCGATCAATAACCTTTTGTGAGATGATTTGAATATACTTATTTGAAAAGTCTACCTGACGTTTATGAGATTTTATATTAATAGCAGTGGTATAATGATCGGCAATATTATTTTCACAGACGCAAGCTGTTATTTTTTTGCCTCTAAATTTGGCAAATATATGGTCAATACACGTGCGACTAATTTGTCCATTTAATACAGCTTCTCTGGTTACTACATTAATGCATTTAGTTAAATAATGATTAGTAAGTAAGTTTTCATATGAAGTTATGATATAATCTTGGTCATTAAGCAAATTTAAATTTATGTCTCCAAGTAAGATCATATTTTCCTTACTATTAATTGTATCAAGATACGATGATAATTCCGTTAAAAATGAAGATTTACTTAAATTAGGAGGTCTATATATAGCTACTATATTAACTTTAGTTTTGTCCTGGAGTATGAGCTTTCCCGTTATATTTTCAAAATGTAGTGATTGGAACGATGTTGGTCTAAATTCAAATTTATTTCTTATATATAATATAATCCCTCCTCCTGACTTATCAGTCCTGCAGTAGTTCAAAGTAGTTATTCAAACTGAAAGTACAAACACGTACTTTCAGTTTGAATAGATGTTTCACATAGCATTATAATGTCAATGTGCTTCAAACAATTAAGTAAATATATATGCAATGTATTCCAATATTTTTGTATAGATCTTATATTTAATTGAATACAAACAAGATTGTCAGACACATTTATGTTTTGTTTTTTTTTTTATCTATTCTTCTAAATTATTTACTGTAGGTACTACATTCTATTTCGTTGTCATTATCTGTATACGAGAAATTATTCTGAGCCATTTAATTCATATTTAAATTTGATGCAACACAATAAGATTGTGAAACGAAGTTTGGTTGATTTTATATATTGAAATATTTCTATAAGAAATAACTCTATATTATAATTAAGTATAAGCTTCAATTTAATAGTTGATATAATTACATACATTTTTTTTCTGATACCCGTGTTTACACTTAACGTAATTATAAAAGATACCACAATTCTTTTTCTTAAAGTAAAATCCATTAGTATAATATAATGATGCAAAATGGTTTTCCATGCTTTTAACCTTAAATAATATTACAAATATTTTATTTTTAGATAAAACAATAAAATTTAATATTTTTTTTAGGTTGGTTAAATCCCTTAATGATCAATCATATCAATAAACAAAAAATGAGCAAAATACCTAAAGCGTTTTAATACAAAAATCCCAATGTAAAAACTGCGTACGGTTACCACACGTGACTCTACATTTTTTTGTGATTACCGCACAATAGTCTTAACTGCTCCCGTCTGGAGCCAGTGAGATAATGGCCCTAATTGGAGCATGTTGTGAGGCTGAAGGTAGTGGGAAGGGAAGGAGAAGGGGGAGAGGAAGGTGGGGAAGTAGATGGCTTTTCAGATCTGGTCACCAAACACGGCAAAAAAAATTTCAAGCAACCATTGACATTTCACGCAACGTTTCAATTTTGAATGGTGGTCTTACACAAGGGCGATATTGAGAGTATCTTTCACTTTGGAACGTGCCGCAAATATGAGTATATCACATATTATTTTCTTGAATAAATTGTAAAGTAAGTCAAATTAATCAAATAAAATTTACTTGCGCACGCCGGGGTTTAAACCCGCGACCTTCGGGATTGCGTGTCGAGAGCCTTACCCCTTACGGAGATATTTTCTATGAATTTACATTACTATATGTCAAACGCCAAGCAATTACGTAAACATATTAATAAATCGGCATTGTTGAATTGAAATACTTACCTAAATATGCATTGGCAGCAGTGGCGTGGCTAGCATGGGTAGCACCCGGGGCGGATATCACCCCCCCGGGCGTAGTACATCCCCCCCCCTCCCTATTAAAGTTAACTTGAGAAATTCAAAAAGCTAATTTCGACTTCATAAAATTGGTCCATCCTGGACCATAGAGTTACGAAAATATAAATAACAGACCTTGTTCATGTGTATGCAATTTTATTTTTTTATTTTGTTTTTTTGGGGAAAATCAACAGATATTTTACACTTATAATAATAACATTAATAATACACATAATATCCAATAATCTTGGTCGAGTGGCACCCCTCTTCAGGTGGCACCCGGGGCGGTCCCCCCCCCCCGCGCGACGCCACTGATTGGCAGTCCGAATTTACTTTTAGACACTAACCAGAGAAACCATTTTCGTTTCTCAAAGATTGAACGGAAAAAAATGAAAATGATATTTAAGTCTATGGATAGCGTAAACGAATTCTTTCATTTCTACGAGCTTCGTTAGTTCAATACGTTAAGGTAATTAATAAATTAAAGGAATTTCAGCGTTAGAAATAATGTTTTGGATACTCTGCTCATGAGTTACGACATACATTCAACCATGAGACGTAAGAGATGCAATTATTCCTTTCACATTGAGCGACTATCCTAATCATTTGTTCACTCTTCATCAGATTTCATTCAATTTCCGATTTAAGTTCATAACCACGAAGTAAATATTATTTGATTTTTTAATTTTTTTTTTATTCTTCATTTTAAGCACCCGCTAAACTGCCAAAGCAGTTTGTCAGCAGATCAATTTAACAATATTAATATAACATTAAATCACAAATATAACAAGAAACCACAATACACAAAATAGATACAGAAGAATAACTTTTAAATAGCTACAATACAAAGGCATAAAATATACAGATAGACACATAGACAGATATAACACACGCAAATTACTCTTAGTCATATTTATACATAAGATTACAAACAATATCAATATAAAAAGTTTTGATCCATTAGCCATTTTTAAATTTTATTTTTGAAATCGGTGGTGCAATTTGATTCGATTTTTATGTTCACTGGCATCTTATTAAATATGGTAGGGACAAGATAAGTGAATGTCCGTTGTCCGTATTTATTTATAATTTTCGGAACGGATAAACCCTCATTTTTACTAAATCTAGTGCCATGTGCATGGTCAACTTTTTCTTTATATATTGAATCCGACAAGAGGTTTTGGCATACAATTTTAAGCCATAATATCCCTCGAACAGGTAATATATTAACTGACTCATATAATAATTTTATGTCTCTTCTTTGTGCATAAATACTTTTGCTTACCAAGAGCTTAGTCAAAGAGTTTTGAATTGTTTGAATGTAACCTATATTTGTCTTGCACGAGTTTCCCCAAGACGTTATTCCATATCTGATAGTAGATTCCACTAATGACAAATAAATTATTTTTAACGTACTTATGTGCATGAAAAATTTAATTTTGTAAATTCGCCCAGGCGTTTGCAGATGTTGCTTATGTGAATAACTTATTAATTTTGAACTATTTTAGTCTTTTATTTTAAAGCCTTTATTTAAAATGAGTGAATATGTCTAATAATTCCATTTTTTATAAGTAAAACTCTCTTTTTATAACTTTTGAAGGTTATTCCCATCAACTTAATATATCATTGAAGAAGAAGATACCAATGATAATCTAAACGAAATTATGAAAGAGAACAAGACACAGAAAAATAGAGAAAGATAATGGTCGCAACTGGGACTCGAATCCAGACCTCTCGTCTAACCGGGACGTGCTCGTTAACCAATTTTCCCTTTGCCACCTTCTATCAAACCGTCATATTTGTCAATCTCGTATTTCAAATTTTAGAATTAACAATATTATCTTCAACTAATTCTCCTTCGATATTACGGGCAACTACCCTTTTTATTGGAAAAAATCATTCCAAGAATTGGTTTGTAACCTGGATAGCGTCTCGAATAAACATATACGAATTTATTCAAATGGAATTACTGACTTTTTATAAAAGTCTAAATAATTATTAAATTTTTTATTAAAAAAACTCTCTTTTTATATCATTTGAAGGTTATTTATTATCATCAATGTAATATATAATTGAAGAAGAAGATAACAATAATAATCTAAATGAAAATATTAAATAGAACAAGACACAGAAAAAGACAATGATCGCAACTGGGACTCGAACCCAGACCTCTCGTCTAAGCGGGACGTGCGCGTAAACCAATTTCGTTTAGATTATTATTGTTATCTAATAATTGTTGTTTTCAAACTTTAAATAAGTCAATTGCGTTGACCTATGAAATCGCATCAAAATGCTAATAACTGTTGTTTTCAAACTTTAAATAAGTCAATTGCGTTGACCTATGAAATCGCATCAAAATGCTAATAATTGTTGTTTTCAAACTTTAAATAAGTCAATTGCGTTGACCTATGAAATCGCATCAAAATGCTAATAAGTGTTGTTTTCAAACTTTAAATAAGTCAATTGCGTTGACCTATGAAATCGCATCAAAATGTTTATAAACAGTCATATCACTGTTTGTGTAGTTTTCATTCGAGAGTTGGACGAACTAAAATATAGTAAAGATGTCGGAAAAATATCACAACGGATACCAATAATTATTTGTTCAAATGTAATTTGGCTAATTAATCGGGCAATATCACATTTTCTTTAAGCTATAAAAAATTAATTACCCAAATTAATAACCCCGGCATGAATAATTGATGACTTAATTAAACACATGTTTTAGTGATTAACGTTAATTGAGTATCGTATGGCATTGGGACTGCTCGTAATTACTAATTACAATTACAAAAATTACTGTTGCATGTTCAATTAAACATTATTGCTGAATACATTGAACTTGACAATTTTAATTAAGCTATTACCGACAATTTTTTTAAAGGTTTCAATCTGACATTTTTGTTGCCTTAAAATAAAATAGTTCAGTAAAATACTGATTTGAACAGTTGAGAAAAAGTAGCAATTTGAAATATTAATTTATCGTGCAGGTATGATTTCAACCCCAATGCAATTCTGTCGAAACTACGTGTTATTATTTGTTTAATAGGTTTACATGAAGAGTTTTTCGGATTATTTTGGGCCGGTATCTTGCCTTGTCAGGGTTTCTACCATAGGACAACTTGACGAATGTAAATGTCTCCAGTAGAACTGAAATCCTGGGCCTTAAAATTGTCCAAAATTTCTCAATGGCATTTGTAAAATCGGTGACCGGACAACTCGGGAATGAAAGCATCTCAGAAATCATTAAGAGTGATGATAAAAAAATATAAAACATTAGTTAAATAGGTTAAGTAAGGGTTACCGACTATTTTAAAAATATTTTTTCTTAGCTTTTAATGACCTTTCTGAGGTGTTTCTGAGTTGGTTTCATTCTGAGTTGGCATGGAACCGTAAAATCATGTATCTGGTATGACAAGGATCAGTAATTTTCCTGCCAATATTTAAAAATTAATGCTATGTAGGTAGATTTTTAATTTTTAATTTAAAAGTAATGCAAATGGTTATGAATAACCGGACAATATTTGAAAATCTCCTACTATGTTGCTTGTGTTGTGATGGAGGACGTAGCCAGCCGTTGAATTCAACACGCAACGCCCGGGGGACCCAAACGTGATGCCAATTCGGCCACTGACTGGTCGAATATCTTGTCCGGACTTAATTATTACGAATTATGAATTATTTGTGAATCCTAAATATTACAAAGTTTTTACTGCTTACTGTTGAAAAAAATTACTTTGCAGAAATGCTATTTGAGATTTTCTAAATAGAAAGCATTATCTCCATTTGGACGCATGTTTTCAAAATTATATGTTTGAAAAAACATTTGGAAGTACTATTTTCTTATCCAATTAAAAACCAACGTAGGTAACTGTTTCACTATTGTATTCCAATTAAAAACCAATGGAAATAGTTATTTTACTATTGAATTACAATTAAAAACCAATTTAAGTAACTGTTTTACTATTGTATTCCAATTAAAAACCAATGGAAATAAGCATTTTATTTTTGTATTCCAATTAAAAACCAATGAAAAAAGGTATTTTACTATTGTATTCCAATTAAAAACCATTGGAAATAGGTATTTTACTATTGTAATCTAATTAAAAACCAATGTTAGTTACTGTTTTACTATTTTATTCCAATTAAAAACCAATGGAAGTAAGTATTTTACTATTGTATTACAATTAAAAACCAATGTAAGTAACTGTTTATTAAAATTAAATACATAGTAAAATAACAATGGAAAAAGGTATTTTACTTTTGTGCTCCAATTAAAAACCAATGTAAATTTAATTAAATGAAGACAATATAAGCGAAACTAAATTGAAAATATGAACAGAGAAAAATCAGAAAAAGATATTGGCACCTCTGGGACCCGAACCCAGGACCTTCGGCTTTCCGGGCCACAGTTCTAGGTACCAAATGAGATCTTTATGTATTGCAAGATTCAAACCAAAAAAATGTATCCAATGCAACAATGGAAGTAAAAATTTTCGATTCGAATTCCACATTGAAAATCATACATTGCTACGCTTATAAGTTGGCGAAATAGGAGGAGGCTGTAGTCTAAGACACACGATAGCAGGTGTGATTGCTAGATTAAAATATAGAGAAATAGCGTTAGTTCATGTTTACGCCACCGCCAACTTATACGTGTAGTAGACTTATTATTTTCCATCTGAATTCGATAAAGAAACAATCTAGAAATATCTCGAAACACTTTTTTTTTGTTTTTCGCGTTCAAACGTAATGTAACTGCAAAAGTTAAGAAATGTTTTCGACGTACCTAAGCATTATTTTTTTAAAATATAAAGTTGTCATGTCGGTTTTCGTCAGCATAAAAAGACATGATACTGCAATAAAAGTGCATTCAATCGAACTGGTCAATGTGAAAAGAGCGTTATGGGAAATTGATATATTGCATCCACACGGATACCTTGACCTGCATTCTGCATGCAATAATAGACTGGCGACAATAGATATACCATATCCGTATGCACTGCGCATTCACACATGGTGCTTCCCATGCACATTAGGCATGCACTTTCATCATACACGGCACACCATGCAGCATGCACCATATCCTTGCATTTTATTATCATGACTGCTGACTAATGCATATATTGATCTACTGCGGAATTCTGATACCCTGGTATCGATCCGGTTGATTTTAAAAATCTTTTGCTTATCGTAAAACTTGAATGGTCTTTGTCTTTAGTATTTTTTAAGTAAAAATCGCGGGATAGTCGTAAAGACACTAATGCGTACTAATATATCGTAAAAATGTTTTCAACTATTATCACTAGAGTATTCCAACGTATCCATACCCGCCTCTCAATTTATGTAGTGTTGCCGCCCCAGGAACCATTTTTTGAATAACCAACCATTTATTGACGCTAAATCTTCTTTCAGTGGCGGTCCGTGACTTAAATCGTTTGTTTAATATTTTTTGAAGTAAAACTTCTTTACGCACGCTTGACTTGGGGAGTAAGCTGGTGAATGCGTGACGAGAGCGTTATGAAAAGTGTGATCGAGCGAGGCGAACGGTCGGGTGAGGCGAACGGAAGTTGAGAGGGAGATATAAGTTAGTAAAGTTTTTACTTCAGTCGTGTGGTCTAAAACTAAAGCATACTCGTTTTTTTCTCGTAAAAGAACAGTGCGTTTTAGCGTTACATGTCAGCAGTACCTACTGCCGCACCAGGAACCAACTATTGTATAACCAAAGTTTGGTGACTTAGCAGGTGTGTCCGGGATCATGGGGTGAGGTTTGTCTAGGTTTTGGCGGCGGATGCGTCTGCCCACCTGCTGCGTGGCGGGCTGGATTGAGAGAGAGATTGGTTGAGGGCGGCCTTTTGACCTCTCCAGGCATACTCTCTCGACCCATCGCTTCGCACCGCAGTGGAAGGATGGATATTTACGTTCTGAACATACTGACCCCAAGATTTCTCTCCTTGTTCTTTACCAGAACTTCCTCTCCTTCCTTTCTTTAAAAAGACACTCCATGTAGCTTCCCCTAAGATGACATTATTTTGAGGGAAATTATTTTCCTCGATGCCTCCTGTGTGATGTTAATCTAAAAATAAGAAAATTGTGCGCGGGGACCGGATTCGGTAGGTTTAGTAGGAGGGTTGAAAAAAGTGGAACCAGTTTTTTCGATTCGTGTCTCATCTATAGAGATAATTTAAATTCTAAACAAATCAGTACCAAATTTGAAAAAAGTCTATTAAAATAATTGTCTGTTAAAAATATTAAATAAGCACTTCCTTTGAATTCTCCAAACAAATAGTTCCATTTTTGAAAATGTAACTTAATTTAATGCAAACGTACTAGAGCTCATTGAACCGGCGCGGTGGTCTCAGTGGTAGAGGGGTAAGACTCTCGACTAACAATTCGGAGGTCGCAGGTTCAAATCGATTGATTTATATTATTTAAAAATTTAAACATTTAATAATAATAATTATATGTATATAAGGTATGCTTGCGGCACGTTCCAGAGTGAAAAATACTCCCAGTATCGCCCTGGTGTAAGACCAACATTCAGAATTGAAATGTTGCTTGAAATGGCTTTAGCCGTGTTTAGTGACTACATTTGAATAACCAGATATTTTTCCATCTCTTTACCTTCCCAACTATCTTCAACGTCACAACACAACATACCCCAATTGGGGATGCCAGAGTCTCACCGGCTCTAAGTAGTTGGGAGCAATTGGGACTCTCGTGCGGTATTCACATAAAAAAAGAATTAAAGACATAACCACAACCGAAACGAGTATTTTTTAAAGGTTTTAGTTTAATATTATCATGTAACTTTAAATTTAAATAAACAATGAATTAGGATTGGCCAAGCAAATTTGTAATCCGCTATTGAAAATGTAAACTGAAAGTATTTTGTTGAGTAGGTATTTGTTTGTCTACCATTCTGTCTGGAATTCTATTTTGCAATACCCACCAATATTTACGCGTTTTAAATATATAAAATAATAATAATATCTCTTTTATGTTAATTTAAAAGGACACTCCTTTCAGATAATAAATTATCACCATTTAAAAATACATAAACGGTCTCTGGTATCCGTTATTTGCTGAACGAGAGAGTTAAAAGTTTAGCTCAATTGATGAAAGCAGAATAAATTACTTAGGTTTGTTAGAACAAATAAATCTGTAAAGAGTCTTTAAACAAAACAGCTACTTTAAAATACAAATATTATTGTAAATTCCCTATTCATGCGTGAATGTGTTGTATTTGTACAAAGAATTATCTTATTTCTGTCAAATATGTCCAGCCCTCAGCACAGTGGAATTCACAATCACAATTTGGACAAAATTTGAAACGGGCCGAGATTCATGGCATCGTACCTAATGGCCAATCGGCACCAAGAAGGTAGAATTTCAATTTATTCCATTACAGTGCCAAAAACATAATATTAATAGGTATTAATTTTCAATTTGGGAGGCAGTTATGGGTAACGCCGCCCCGGGACCCATTTATTGAATAACCAGCATCCCTGCTGTAGGTCACCCCGAGTGGTTCGCTACGTTTGGTTACTTAGCAGGCATGCCCGGGGTAAAGTTTGTCTTGGTATTGGCGACGGATGTGTCTACTCACTTACTGCGTGGCGGTCTGGATTGTGAGAGACAGGTTGAGGGAGACCTTTTGACCTCTCCAGCCGGACCCCTCGACCCATTGCCTTGCACCGCAGTGGGAGGGATGGATTCATACGTCCTGGGCATATTGACCACCCGATTCCTACCCACCCCTCATACCTTTTTCCTTCCCAGATCTTCTTGTCCTTTATTTTATTAAAAATATCTTGCATAATACAAGTTCGCTAAATACTAGCAAATAAAATGTTCTTGATTTTATAAATCTGTGTTAGTTCCGTATAGCATTCTGTAGCATGCATTGGCATTCTAGCATTCTATGGCATGGGCCCGAAATTATTTTTCTTATTCCTTGTGAAGCTAATGTAAAAAAATAATACGTATGCACTTTAGTTAATATATAATTTTATATTTCATTCATGGACGCTGCTTGCACGTGTTTTGCTGTGTTTGAATATTAATAATTTTTTTGGTTGAAAATGATTTCAGAACTGCTCAGTGCCCAGTTATTATCAGGAGTAATTGGGTTCGTAGTTACTATTTGGTGGGTTATCTGTTGCACTCGACACAGCTTGCGTTGCGATAACTGAACCAGATTAGGTGCTTCGCCTTCAACAGCTTTTTTGGACTAAGCTAAAAAATAATTAGGTAGATAAGTATTGCCGTGATTTATTATTGGGATATTATGCAGTGTTTCGCTACCTCATTCTTTAGCCAAAGTTTCGGACAGCATTATAGTCCATCATCAGGATAGATGTACGAGTATAATCGAAGATTTTGGTGAAGTTTGTGCTTATGTATGTATATGCAACACGGTAGGTATTGTCACCTACAATCCTCCACAAGTTGGTATTACAATATGATTTAAAATGTTTTTCTGTATTTAGTTTAGACGAAGTAAATCATGTCTTAGGTAGGTACTTATATATATACACATATCCCTCGAGGTGATAATACTAAACAGAGCTGTGTAAAATTGTTCAACAATTATAAAACACAATAAATAAATATAAATTTACACAAGATTCACTTACCATATGAGCGTTTTATATAATAGTTTTTCCGAACAGATTCCATCGTACATGTGGTTTTGATATGAAAAAATTTGACTTAATTTTATTTTTAACTATGTTTATCCAGTTTAAATCAAAATTAAAAAAAATAATTTAGAAAGGTGATGAAATATGCTTTCAAATATTATTATTAAAAATAAGTATATAATTGTTCAAATTTAAAATTTTTTCATGCAAACATAAAAAATCTTAAAAATAAGTAAAATTTATCTTAACAAAATAAAAAATCACACACACAAAATTATTAGACATTAATTTTTAATAATGCTACTGTCACCTCACTTTTTTGTTGTTTCATAAAATAATAATAATTAAAAAATTCATGAAATTTCATAATTTTTTCAATTGCGGTCGGAGACTTTGGTTTCATTGAGGGGCACATTTTATATTTTCTGTGATTGACTCTTCTAAATTCGAATATTTTCTCTTTTTAATACCGTTTAGTTCATATTTCTCACCATGACAGTAAGGGAGACACAACGATTTCTAGAGACCTGTGTGAGCTGTTCCCAAAAGTGAACAATCGGTTTGGTTGTATTTTTAGTTTCGAAAATATTTTTGAAATTATTAAAAATAAAAATTATTGACGTAGAAATTCTTTCTGCAACGAAATTACACAAACTTTTGGACTCCGTTGGTATTATTCATATTTATTCATCCATTCGTCGACAGAAAGTTAAACTTTCAATTTGGGAGGCGGGTATAGGTACCGCCGCCCCGGGAACCAAACTTCTGCCATAGGTCACCCCAAGTGGTTCGCTATGTTTGGTGACTTAGCAGGGGTGCCCGGGTTCATGGGGTGAGGTTTGTTCTTCACCTGCTGCGTGGCGGACCGGATCGAGAAAAAGACTAGTTGAGGGAGGCCTTTTGACCTTTCCAGCCGGACTCTCTCGACCCATCGCCTTGCACAGCAGTTGAAGGAATGGATTCATACGTCCGTCACTCTCGGACACACTGACTCTCAGATTCCTACCCAACCATCATACCCTTTTCCTTCTTAAAAAGACCCTCCACACCACCATTCTTAACTAACTAACTAACTAACCATCACGCCGTGTTCGTCGCAGGGGTAGGCAGAGAGAACGGACCGCCAAACAACTCGGTCTTGGCATACCTTTGTCTCATTCACATTCATACATCGTCTCATACACATTCTTTTATTATTCTGACTCTTGACATGGCCCGACTCAAGTATCTGATTCACTTGATCGTGCCATGCCTTCCTCGGGCGTCCCCGACTTCTTCGACCATTCACTTTTGCGTAATATATTCTTCTTACACTACTTTATTTGTTCATTCGCTCTCCATGCCCAAACCACCTGAGGGTCCCTTTCTTAATTTTACTCATTACGCTTACATCAGCCTTGATTAATTGCGGATCTCCACATTTTTCACAAGATCATTCATGGTTTTACCAAACATGCGCCTCAGGGATCTTATTTGAACAGCATTCAGTTTTTTTCCTCATGGCCTCCTGTGTGGAACTAATGAAAAAATGAAAAAAAACTAAAACCTACAAATTAAATAATGGCAATAAATAGGTGTGCATCTCAAGTTATATGACATAATAATTATACATATATACTATACTGTGTAGTTGTGTAGTAGTATTGTAGGTTCCACATCCCGTAGGAGTAAACAGTAAACTGAGAAGATAAGAGGAGATAAGACAGAGCTCGAATAAATATTCCACGTTGTTCACACACTTGAATAAGTCAAAATTTTAAATATTATATAGGTATGTTCTTGATAACAAATAATAAAACATGTTAGATCTTCACGATGTTCAGCGCAAAAACGCCGAGAAAAACGAACAGACATGTTGTTTTGCTGATTTCATCTATAAACTTAATATATCACGGGTTAGTTACACCATTTATAACTCGAGAACGGCTGGACCGATTTTTATGATCTTTGATTTGTTGAATTTGTCTTCGCCCCGAATAGCAGAATAGCTATTAAAACATCGGAAAAATTCAGGAAAAAAAATTATGAAGAAAATTATTTTCCTCATACATTTTGTATGGAACGAATTCCCATCTTTTGAAAGAGCTGTAGGAATATTTTTTTGTTGTTTAAGGCAATTCACCCTAAAAAGAGTGCTATAAGTATAATATTGAGTAGTGAGTGAATAACAAAAATTCAAAATCGTCAAATTTCAATGCGCTGATTGTTTTGCTTTTGTTTTTAAACATGTAATGCTGCCCCTCTTTCTTACAAAAAATGGGACAAACAACCTATGTCTGCACCCCTCCAAAGGAAAAATACAATAATTATAATAAATCTCCCTCAAAGTAATAAAGTAATAAATTCACAAAAAATATAAATCCGTCCACAACGCCATCTCTAATACTGACAAAAACAAAACACGGACAGTTGCGCATCAATAATTGCTTCATTGTGTAATTTTTAATTTAATAAAAAAAACTGAATTTAATTCAGCCAATAAGTTAACGAAACAGTTATTGATTCTGTGGCGGTACGAAGTTCGCCGGGTCAGCTAGTCGAAGATAAAAAATTGAGATAGATTTCAATTAGATACAAGGCTATCATAACAATTAGTGAAAAAAAATGGATTCTGATCATCACAAGTCAAAGTATTTAGAAAGGCATTGAAGTAGATTATCACCAAGATTGTATCTCAACTTTAATGATATTATTATATTACGGTCCATGTGTATTATAATTTAATGGGTTTTAATTAGATACAAGGCTATGGTTATCATAATAACAACTGGTGTTTCCGATTCCGATCGTAGTATTTAGAAGTCGTAAGTATTTAGAAGGGCATTGCTGATCATCACCACGTTTGTATCTCAACTTACATGATTATGTATTGATATTATATTACAATATATATTACTGATAAACACAGTCTCTCTTTTTGACAAAATTGATAGTAAACATCTGTTTTCTATCCCCGATAGCCTAGCATTGTATTTTCTACGGATAATTCTGTACCACAGGGTACATAGAAGTTACAGAGACCTCAGTGGAAGTGCGATAGGTTCCTGGCTGGTAATGTCATGTCAAATCATTAAAGTGCAATGGTGGGGGACTTGGCTAGCAGGAGAATTGAACCCACGACACTTGGGTGGGATCTATTGAAGGGAGAGTGAGAATATTATCGGAGTTTGTTGCCATTCCTTCAATATAATTGAATTATGAATTAAACATAATTGAAAATATCAGTTCTCTCCAGTAATATGAAAAATCAATAATCATCACTAAACTTTTCAAAATAATGAAATTTTCGTATATTATCGGACAGAGATGGGTAGTGTCGGACAATTCAGCTCAACGTCTTAACACTATACTTTTCTTTGTTTTATAATAAAACTGTTAAAATATAAAAGTTTACTATTGTCCAAAGCATTTTAAAGAATTGTCTAATATCGGACATCAATGTACTGTATCGGACACAAAAAAAAACAAAAAAATCCTGTTGATCCTTTGTAAATAAACCTCATAATTATTTTTTTATTTTCATACCAAAAAAAGACTTACATAATATTTAAAAAAAAACGAGTGTGCTTTAGAACACACGACTAAAGTAAGACTTCACTAACTTATATCTCCCTCTCAACTTCCGTTTGCCTCGCCCGATCACACTTTTCGTAACGCTCTCGTCACGCATCCACCAGCTTACTCCCCAAGTCAAGCGTGCGTAAAGAAGTTTTACTTCAAAAAACGTATCGTCCGATCATCCGAAACAACCGTATGAAGTTGGAAAATAACAGCTTGCCTTGTAAGGGAAACAATTTTTAAAACCTAAGATTATTACTTGATTGCAATTAAAAATACCGTCTTAGAAATGTAATTATATTAATAACGTAGCGTATATTTGTCATCGAAAAAAATCGGGACTCAATTGTACGGGAGGCAAAATCGATTTCCGTACTGTGAGCCAGGTAAACGAATTAGGGCACTTGAAATTAGTGCGGCAATATTATAAATTAAGTTGCATTGCCCTATCTATAAATACGCCAGTAAGAGAAACGATACCTTGTCCGATACTATAATACGTTATCCGATAATACAGGTCCTCTGCCTGATCATTGCGAATCTAGTGCTTCATTACTGCGTATACATTTACGAACATTAGTTACAAATTATAGTAAGGATCAAAACAAATTTGGTGGTTCGATTCGTATGTTCGGCTCGTGGGTATAAACGCAGCGTATGATTCCACTGCTTACTGTTGTCTCTGTCTACACCTGCATGAAGGTAGCGTGAAGAACCCACCCAGACGATGTTGCATTAATTTAATGATGTTGGTGTACCCTGTAATTAGAATTGCATACGTCACTCGCACTCGCATGTACGATATCGGATTTTAATCAAATTTATCTACATCATTTTACGGTGTGATAATTTAAAAGGACAAGTCTATTTATAATTTTCTCTCTAACCACCGAATGGATAATCCCAAGAAGTGTGATCTATATCAATTAGAAAAAAAATTGATGGCTTCAGTTTACTTACAGTTCACATAAGTCCTTTCGGACCCAGACAAGCAATGCAATTGATTATTCTGTCCAAGGAAGCGTCCGTGGTCGAGTTGTTACGATTTACGATCCTCGGCTTCGAAACCGAAGGTTGCGGTTCAAGGCCCGGCGTGCGCGAATAATTTAAGTACTTTGCATTATTTTACAATAAATTGTTCGTGGTTTAAAAATTAAAATATTAAAATCGTGGTTTTAAACAAAAAAGTATTTTATTTTATTAAATATGTCAAACCACAAAGTGATTGCTTTCTACAATAATACAATTTATTTAGTATGTTTATGGCGCATTTATATACAGATACATTAGTTTTCACCCCGGTGAAAGACCATCAACTTGGGAGGCAGGTATTGGTACCGCCGCCCCGGGAACCGTTTATTGGATAACAAACCGAAACTAAACCGAAACAAACTAAACCGAAACTGTGACTGCCCATGCCTAGAGCAAGAAAACATTATCAAATATTTAGGAGTAACCTTCGATACACACCTGAATTGGAAGCAACATATACATAATACTACAAACAAAATCCGAAAATCTATATACTTTTTCAAACAAACACGCAATTTCCTTCACCTAAAACTTTTAAAAACAGTATATTACTCATTGTGCCAATCTCACATCGAATACGGAATTCTAGCCTGGGGTAATGCATATTCCAATGCCCTTGATCCCATCATGAAAGCACAAAAACTAATCATAAAAATAATTCTTAAAATGCCGCTTACTACCAGCACTCATACTATCTTCAATTCCTTCAACGTTATGGACATAAAACAGCTCTACTCAAGATCCATATTACTTAATTTACACAAAAACAACAAAACACCATACAAAGCTACACAAACAATACACAATACCCGAGCCAAAAACAACGAACTTCTCCAAACTCCTTTTTTCAAAACCACCTTCGGGCAAAGACACTCTAAATACATAGCTTGCAAACTATACAATACACTACCAACTACGATCAGATAAAGTGACTCCTTTACAAAATTCAAACAAGATATTAAAAAATGGTTTATAAGTATTGGACGCCACACTATCACAAATATCTGTAAAATAAATCACACATAGACATAAATAACTATTTACATACAACCTAACCCATATAAAACAAATGAAAATAATGGAATCCTGTCAAATTTAACCTATAAATAGACTAGGCAGAATTGATTTCATTACTCCATCTCCAACATTTATAATATAACTCTCTTTAAAAGATTTATTACCCTTCCAATCACCCTTCTGTTTTAATTCTATTCATAATATGTATTTTAACTGAAATATCCTTGTAATTACTATATTCATTTATATACCTGTACGCCTGTCTCGACACAGGTATATCCTAGTGAGACAGGCATACAAATAAAACCATTGTAAACATATTTTATTAAAGATAAATAAATAAAAATAAAAAAACACCTCCAGCCATAGGTCACCCCAAGTAATTCGCTACTTTTACTTAGCGGGGTTGACATGTTACGTTAAGTCTTGGCGGCGGATGCGTTTGCCCACCAGTGAATGCAGGCTGGATCGGGCGAGGCTGGTTTAGGGGGCACCTTTTGATTTTTGTTTTTTGACTTTTTTAACTTTTGACCTGTCCAGTCGGACTTTCTTGACCCATCGCCTTGCAACGCAGTGGGAGGAATGGATTCATACTTCCGTCACTTCTGGTACACTGAACCCACAGATTTTTACCCATCCCTCATATCTTGGAGACGAAGAAAAATAAGATTGAGAAGTACCTAATCAGATCTGGTTACCACAAATTAAAATCATTTCAAGCAACTTTTCAATTCTGAATTGAAATTAATTCGAGCACACGGTCACGCCCACAAGAAACTTCTATAGGTTTATCTCTCACGTTTATAGGCAAGCATGCCTCTGACACATCCGTTATAACTTCTTCTTATTTAAAAAAATAAATTAGGAATAGACCTTCCATTGATATGCTCGGTGTAAATCTAAGTGACCAGCTCAGGTAGGGGGGCTTCATCGAAGTTAGCCTCTCAGAAGCTGGGCGTATAGACAGGCACAGTTGAATTTGGCAGCCACCTCAGGTCTGGATCCCTAAAATACCTGAAAAAGCATCGGCTCTGTACAGAAACGGGCGGTCCGTTTGATAGATTATCCCATCTTGACAAACGGATTGAAATCTTTAGAGCATAGGCGTAGCACAGTGGGTTATTTAACGATTTTAGCGGGAAACAATTATTTCATGGTTTTAAATAAAATATTTTTGTAGAAAGCAGTCACTTTGTGGTTTGACATATTAATTAAAGGAAAACAATTACTTTGTTTGTAACCACGATTTATTGATATAATTTTTATTTACCGACCGGTTTCGCTTAATACAAGCATCTTCAGGGTATAAATTAAAACTGATGAAAAAATACATTGTGTGAGCTTATATATACATACAGACAGAGACAAAACATAATATAAAGTAAGAGTGAGAGAGTGTAATTAACATCCTACATAGTGATAGAGAGAAAGAGACGGGTATATCTAATGAATAATTACATTATATCTACCGGGACAAAACGTCATTTGAACAGGTGATTAAGGAATAAAGTGGCTACGGGTTTTTTTCTAGTTTATGGGAAATATTCCTAATACCGGACTATTTGACACATTTAACTGATTATTAAGGATTTGGGTTTTTGTTTTAACGGCTTTCTTTATTTCGAGTGCTTCTAAATTATTAAGCCTGTTACCATGACCATTTCTGTGTAAAATCTTAACACCGGTGTTTTGATTGAAGGTATGATCTTTATCAATAAGGTGATTAGCGAATTCCGAAAATCCATTTATTATTTAAGCATCTAAGATGCTCTTTGATTCTAATATTGACATTACGCGTCGTTTTACCTACATAAAATGATGAACAATCATTACAATCTAATTTATATATTCCGAAATGACTTAGTTTTATTAGTTTTAAACTAAGTCATTCCGGAATATATAAATTAGATTGAAATGATTGTTCATCATTTTATGTAGGTAAAACGACGCGTAATGTCAATATTAGAATCAAAGAGCATCTTAGATGCTTAAATAATAATGGATTTTCGGAATTCGCTAATCACCTTATTGATAAAGATCATACCTTCAATCAAAACACCGGTGTTAAGATTTTACACAGAAATGGTCATGGTAACAGGCTTAATAATTTAGAAGCACTCGAAATAAAGAAAGCCGTTAAAACAAAAACCCAAATCCTTAATAATCAGTTAAATGTGTCAAATAGTCCGGTATTAGGAATATTTCCCATAAACTAGAAAAAAACCCGTAGCCACTTTATTCCTTAATCACCTGTTCAAATGACGTTTTGTCCCGGTAGATATAATGTAATTATTCATTAGATATACCCGTCTCTTTCTCTCTATCACTATGTAGGATGTTAATTACACTCTCTCACTCTTACTTTATATTATGTTTTGTCTCTGTCTGTATGTATATATAAGCTCACACAATGTATTTTTTCATCAGTTTTAATTTATACCCCGAAGATGCTTGTATTAAGCGAAACCGGTCGGTAAATAAAAATTAAATCAATAAATCGTGCTTACAAACAAAGTGATTGTTTTCCTTTAATTTTAAATAAAAGTTTATGAGTTTTTTATGAAACACATGTTATTAAGCATTATACTCGTATATACCTTGGGTACATGGTATGTGTATATTAAATGATCGATTTATGAAACATATGACAATTGTGTAATAAATAATAATACTCGTAATACATGTTTTCCAATATTTGTTGGAATATTATTTTTATTGAGGTTCGCATTGGAACTACATAATATAAGTATGCGGTGTTAAAAAATAAAATATAATGCGCTGGTTTTTGATATCAAATTAGTAGTTTGGGTCATAATTATTAATTTTCCTCACTCGGGATCTTTCAGTAAAAATAAAACTTCTTATCCAGTAATGCAATATTTTTGCGAGGTAAGGGTCTCACATTTGATATGACCAGGGTTGCCAGGTGTTCGGTATTTTACCGAACCGTTCGGTATTTTAAAGCCGTGTTCGGTGTTCGGTATGTCAAAAATACCGAAGTATGGGCGGTTCGGTATTTTTTTCTGATTAATTTTTCTCCCCAATAAACGATTCAACTGTCAGATTTGACGCAATCGGCAATTGATGCTGCGTAGCATCCCTACTTAGTTTGTGCGGTGTTGCCGCTTCGTGCAAGCGCTCACTGTTTTCGAGCCATTTCGCGGATTATTGTTACACATCAGGTGACCACATACTTGCGTAAATGTGATTATTCCTGCTTACATTGTTTCAAAGTCCGTCAACCCCCCCCCTCCCCTGACGCGGGTTTTGATTTGCCGTGGTACCACCGAAATCTAGGGAAATTCACCTCCAAAATTTTTTTTGCTCAATGTTTGGTATTTATTTGGAAATCACCTGGCAACCCTGGATATGATCTTCATTTCTTGTACCTTGATGATTTACGAGAATAACATTCACTGAATTTTTCAAATTCTTTGTGCTGTGACTCTTTCTTCCGATAGTTGACCAATGGGAAGTAAAAATGTAAATATTTTGTGCACAGTTACAGCCATTGGGAACCTGCATTTGTATAATTGAACGTACAGAGTTGGGCAGTCTCCTTACAAAATAAATAGTTTAAAATGAATAAAATAAAAAAAAAATTCAGTGTTTACATCATATCCACAGGATAACACTTGTAAAATAATTGCAAAACTTTTGCATCAATGCCAGTTATGCATGCAGATTGTGCGGGATTATTAAACAAATCTTCGGGCAGTATTTCCATCGTTTGTGTTTCCAGCGCCCTGTTTCTGTGCGAAATCTCGTAATAATCATGTTTGTCTTTGCGGCAACTTGGGTTGGAACCAGGGATGCAAGGATTTTAAAAATATCGATATATCGATATCGATATATATCAAATTAAGTCGATCGATATATATCGACATTTACTCTTTTTTTAAAAGCTAATAGAAATCCAATGTAGTTTTAGTTATAGGTATCAAACGTTTATCGATTATGTACGTATGTAATTTTTTATACTTATCTACGTGAGTATTCATAAAATTTGGATAGGTAGGTACATTAAATGTTTTTTTTTTCATAAATTTATAAAAAAAAAATTATTCCAATATTTTGTACCAGCTATCGAAATTAAAAATAGTAACTTGACAGTCTGCTTCCTTGTAGCCGGTTTCTGCTTTGAGTTATAGTGGCTCCTGCCTTTGAAAAAAGACGTTCAGAAGCAACACTTGGTAGATGGCTCACTGCCACTTTAAAAAGATTGAGATATACACCTTGCGTCTCTTGCCATGTTTCAAATGTTTACTTTTAGAATGTTTATAAGAGCAGAAAGATATAATTATATCATTTAACCCAATTTTGTGGGTATTTTAATTTGGGCGGGTTTTTCGATATTTCGATACGATATATTGAGTTTTTCGATATTGATATCGGCGTGTCGTCGGTATCGATAAAAATCGATATTTTTAGGAGTCGATATATCGATATTTATCGGTTTTCTGATATGTCGTTGCATCCACAGATAAGAGAAACAAAGTTGCATCCCTTGTTGGGACAACAACGGCAAATGTTCAATAATTTTGTTGTAAGATGGGTACAAATTACAACCTTTTTCTTTGGCCCCTTGTCGGGCATTAGGTATTGATATCTGGTAAGTTTTGCAAGTTAATTATTTAAACCTGATTTAAAAAAAAATTCCCAGTAGTTTCCGTGCTTGTTCTACCGGTATTTCAATGGAAGATGCTCCGAGGAACTAGCGTCATTGATTCCTTCGGCACCGGTGCACAATCGGAAACACGCCAAACGCGCGCCACAGTTGAGATTTGTCGAGTGCAACATAGTGGAACGATTAGCCGGCCTCTGTGTTTCCTCCCTTCTACAACATGGGTATCTTCAAGACCCAGGATCACTCCTTCCTTTCCACAAAAAGATACATCATCTATACAGCATCCCCAAGATGACATAGGCCCTGAGGCAAATTATTTTCCCCATTGTGTGGAGTTATACATATAAAAAAACTTTAAATGCTGAAATCGTACCGGTTAATGTGTTCAGAATCAGCCGCCTTATGTGTTTATTATCAGCGGAATAGAATACAGGTACTTTGTTATAACCGTGTTTAAGAATCAATCGGCCGGTTTGTGTGTTCATATTTTTTGCCCATATTGGTACTACCGATATTTTCTAAGAAATAGGGACGCAAATCTGAACACTTGATAGTGTGATGGAGAAACCGGTTTTTTGTTTATTTTATAATGTTTCGCCTTGTTTCAATATTTAATTGAGCATACAAGCAAGACGATTTAAATGCTAGTTGATTTCCCGGCGTTGCCCGGTCTTCACGCAGAGTTTTTCGAAATCAGTAGGCGGTAATTTTCATATTATTTTAAGCATTAAGGTTGCAAAATTTCATCAAGAAGTATCAAAATTCCGCCTTTAGGGGTGTGAAAAGGTGATCGGGGTTGTTTTACGAAATATCATGTGTGCAATGACCTTCCGCTTTTTTTAATGGTCAAGAAGTATGCAAATTTCATTAATCAAACCCACGACCCACCCGAGTTGAGATAGCAATTTTCCTTTTATTTTGTACAAGTGAGCAAAATTTCACCAAGAAATATTAAAATTGACCTTTATTAATTTCCTTTTTTTTGAAGGTCAAGTGTGCAAATTTTCATCACTCCACTCGACCACTTAGCCGCTTACCAATAATTTGTCAATTGAAACAGATGTTTATTCATAGTTCTTTAAAATTAAATTTCGGATAAAAGTGTCGCCACGTTGCCTGCTCAAAACTTATTGTTTTTAATAGAATTTTATACATAACTGACCCGGCCACGCGTTACTGTGGCTAACGAAACACAACACCATCTACTAGATGATTACTCAAACTTTTAACTCACAAATCCATCTGTTAATTTGCATACAAATCAAATATACACCGCCCGCTTGACAGCCCGCTCGTCCATCACATACAGACATTCTCCTTTAATAATATGTTTCTACCAATTTACACAAAACCTTGACAAATTATATACCTAAACCTTCCTCGTGAATCACTCTATCTATTGGTGAAACCGTATAAAAATCCGTTCATTAGTTTTTGAGTTTATCGCTAACAGACAGACGCGGCGGAGGACTTTAATTTATAATATGTAGAGAAACGCTGTCCGAAACATTGGCTAAGGAAGGAGGTAGCGCAACACGGCATAATACCCCAAAAACAAACAACGAAAACAATAAATAATGTTGGTAGCCTTAATCGAAGTATGATTTAGTTAAATATGATCTATGGGGATGGGTTCGAATTAGCTCACGGGTTAGAGCAGAGCCCGGGCACCGTATTTACAATCCCTACCGCGATTCAGTCACGCTAAAATATACGTTTAAAATATAAATATACGTTTTATGTGTTTTATTTTTTTCACATAAATATACGTTTCAGTCCCGCTAGTGACTGAAATGCGGTAGGGATTGTTATGCATAAATCACCTTACAAACACTACCGCGTTTCAGTCGCCTACGCGCTTCGTTGCTCTATCTGTTTCTGTGAGGGTGACGACCGTAATTATAGAGAGGTTAGCAGAGAGGAAGGACAGCGTTTTTTTCGTTAGATTTTTTTTTTACATTGAAAATTTATATTAATATAAATTTTCTATATAAAAAAAAAATCAAGTTAAAAATTAACGCGGTCCATCCTCTCTGCTTACCCTATAAATTAAAAAAATATATATAAATTTTCTATGTAAAAAAAAAAAAAATTAAGTAAAAAAAAATTTTCAATGTAAAAAAAAAATATTCTAACTAAAAAAACGCTGTCCATCCTCTCTGCTAACCTCTCTATAATTACGGTCGTCACCCTCACCGAAACAGATAGAGCAACGAAGCGCGTAGGCGACTGAAACGCGGTAGTGTTTCTAAGGTGATTTATGCATAACAATCCCTACCGCATTTCAGTCACTAGCGCGACTGAAACACGGTAGTGTTTGTTGGTGATTTACGCATTACAAACCCAACCGCGTTTCAGTCGCCAGCGTGACTGAATCGCGGTAGGGATTGTAAATACGCGCCCCGGCAAGGCTAAGGTCCTGGGTTCCTTAGATGCGACCGAATCTTTTTCCGATTTTTCTGTTTTAAATTTTCATTTGAGGGTCGCTTATATTGTCTTCAATGATTAAATATTACTCATAAAGTTATCAAAAAATTAATAATACTAATAAACGGCAGAACTTGTCCATAAATAAACTTTGTGTATAAATTAAATCATAACGTTATTGAATACATCGTCGGTCTACTGGCAAAGTCCATTAAGTCACGTTTTTTCATGAAATGACTTAAGTATGTGGTCTTATGTAAAAAATCATCCTCTTTCGACTGGCATACTCCATTAAGTCGTATATTTAATCGTTTTTGATTTAAACTTGTTTTTAAATTCACCATAAGCCATAAATCCGATATTATTGTCCAGCAAAACACATTAAGTCAAACATTATACTCTAAATGTCAATAATACATCGATTTAGACTTAGACCGTTAAAACACAAGCAAAATACATCTAAGTCAGCTTTAAAATAATCTTAAAGCCATTTTGCGGCATTACAGTCAACAATTTAACACTAATCCAAACAAGCATTATTGACTGGTAAAACCCACTAAGTTAGGCAAATTTTTCTGTAAATTTTTGATTAAAGGTTGCTGTTATTGCAATCAACTAATATTGAGTATTGATAATGATAAGATACTTAAGGGTTCATTCTAAATCTCTACATATCTCTACATCTCTTCTCTACATATTATAAATTAAAGTCCCCCGCGTCGTCTGTCTGTCTGTCTGTCTGTTCGCGATAAACTCGAAAACTACTAAACGGTTTTTCATGCGGTTTTCACCAATAGATAGAGTGTTTCGTGAGGAAGGTTTATGTATGTAATTTGTCAAGGATTTGTGCAAATTGGTGGACACATAATGATAATTGTTAAAAGTGTCGGAAAAAGTCAAGCCGCCTGGTAGCTTTCATCGAAAATGCTGCCTAATCCTTTTGGGATATATCAAAACAATGCATGGTGGGATATTCATCTTTTATAGATCTACAAATAAGTCCGTGAAGGCATATATCTATCTTTTATGGATAGCTTACTATACCCATTCTATCTTCTAAAAAAATGGTCACGTACATTGCGGTAATTGAAAAGTTATTTAGACGGAGACAGTATTAATCCTTATTAACTTAAATACGTTAGTTACCCCAAGCATGTCATGCACATTATTATAATCTTTCACACCATCTCTACGTATTATAAGTCCTCCGCGGCATCTGCCTGTCTCTTCGCGATAAACTCAAAGACGGCGGTGGTTATAAAGGTTGGATAACCATCCAGTAGATGACTTTGTGTTTTATTAGCCACAGCAACGCGTGGCCGGGTCAGATAGTAATAAAATATTTAAAAAAAAATCATTTTGGAGATATTCATCCACTCTTCATCCACTCCAAAATTGCTAAATATTGAAATGCGATTATCTCAGGTTTGTGTTTTGGTGACTTAGACTTTGCCAGTAGACCGACGATATGTACAAAAGAAAAACTTTAAACGGAGTTCTAATTAACTTGACAATGAAAAACATTCCACTTTTTGTATTCCCCAACTATCAATTTCGTTTAACGTAAGACGGCAATGATTTCGGGAATTGAAAGGTTTAATAAACGTGTGCTGACGTTTTATGCACATATTTTATTTTGATTTGATACTTTTTACCTTTACTTAATAAGTTGTAAATAATGTAAACACTGTTCATTGACATTTAAAACCCACAAAGTTTAAAAAGTGACATCAGTTTGTTGTTATTTATTTTTAAACAGCTGTTTCACTTGCTTCTAAATATTGTTTAACTGCTGTTGTGTATAATTGATATTTTAAATCATCGCATAGCACCTAAATATATTTGTATCTCACTATCCATTAGGGAACGTACCCATACTACGTGACCAACTTTTTGCAATTTTTAACCACCCCCCCCCCCCCCCGGTGACCAAAAACCTAAGCAACCCGCCGCTCATTTGTATGGAGCGTGACATTTTGAAGACCCCCCCCCCTCAACGTGTCACGTAGTATGGGTACGTTCCCTTACTTACAAGCTAGAAACACTCGTGCAAGATAACCCAACATGTATTTAGATTATTTTTTGTATCTGAAAAAAATTGATTACACACTTATCTACTTTGACGAAAATCGGAAGTATTTATACAGAATTTTAGAATACTTGCATATAAACACACAAAACTATACGTATACAAAAATGAATGTTTTTTTGTTTGTCCCTTATTATTTCCTATAACATTCGTCTGTACGATGAAAATTTATTGAGTTTTTGTGCGGATTCTACATATAATGGTGAGTTCTGGCATAATGAAATTTGTATTAAATTACAGTAGGTGGTGCGCGAATTATTTGAAAAATTTATTATATATATTTAAGCTTCACGGAGGGAAGGAGGGATGGGGGAAGGGAATCCGGAAGGAGAGAGTGGAACGAAGGTGGAAAAGAAGCGCGGGAAGGAAGGAGAACAGGGACGCCTGGGAAAGGACACGTTGCAAAGGAGACATAGTAGCTGTAGGGGATAATTGGAATGACAGCTGTATGTGGCCTGCTCACGTGTCGGAAAACCTTCTGATTTATTCGTGAATGCACCAAACGGAAAAACAAAAATATTGTGTTTCCAAAAGTATTCCAATAAATAGAATCAAAACACAAACACTTTTTTCTATAGGTGGCATTGCTACTCATGTCGGGAACCCGATAGTATTTTATAAATGGAGTAGGTAGGCATTTAAACAAAATAATTTTCTGTATAATATTTAAAAAAAAAAATAATTAAGTGGGTACTTAAAGAGACGATAAATTTTATTAAAAAACATACCTCTAATGCGTTGAAATCATAACAGCACCATTCACGTTATGTGAATAACAATATAATTTTGCAGCATAAACAATATTAATTATTTTCATAGAACTTGTACATTCAAAACAATGAATTCTAATGTCGATTAAAATAAATTGAGCAAAGTTTTGTATTGCGACAACACTCGCGGCAAGTTTTCAAATAGATCGACTTCCACGTGAATCTGGTATCGAATAGAAAAGCGACCGTAACACAACAAGCGCGAACCGTTCGACGAACGCCGAACGACTGAACAACTAAATACAAACTTTAGATAATATTGTTTGGGAAGAACCGGTGATGCCATG
Source organism: Limnephilus rhombicus (assembly GCA_929108145.2). NCBI lineage: Eukaryota > Metazoa > Arthropoda > Insecta > Trichoptera > Limnephilidae > Limnephilus > Limnephilus rhombicus. Next base: position 39,708,427 of record OV815279.1, on the reverse strand, counting down.
TCCCAAAAAACATGTTTCAGGGGTAAAAAAAAACATGTTTTGAAACATAAAAATTTTTTTTTTCGTCAGCTTATTATTAAGAATTTAAATTAAAAAAACAATGGTAGGTACCTAAGTAAATTATCTATAATGCTTTATTAAAAACTTTCATTTTATAAATTTCCTTTCAATAGTAGGACAAAAATATAAAATAAATATACAAAAAGTTTTTATTTATTTGTTTTAATGTTAGCAAGTTAAATTTGTAGAACTACATGTTGATTTAAATAATAATAAAAATATACATAACTTTAAAAAATAGTTTTTTTTGGATCCACGAAATCTCCCACAACTCCAATAAAATTTTTCCTTAATTTTACAGTAATTAGTATACGTACCTAATTTAAGTTACTTGATGTTTTATTAATGTCATTTTCATTAATCTATTCATATCAGATATTTTTTTACAAAGACAATACTTAGATATAGATACACCGTGAACATGTGAACCCGTACTAAAGTTATTCAGAATGCTAGAAAATCGTATCTCACTCAAAAGTATACATGTTTTTTTGTTCTCAAGAGGTATAAATGACCCAAAAACCCATGAAAACATGGTAAAAACTATGCATCTGGCAACACTGGCCGAAGACCTAATAATCTATTCTCACCGGGAAAATAGAATGCTATCAAATGCTGATCAAATAATCGCACGAGTAAAAAAGTATTTTTCTTCAATTTCAGTATAAATTTTCTAAAGAAACTCGGTAATTCTTTTTGTTGAGCTGTAACTTGCTTCGTAACTTTTTTGATGGCGCTGGTTTTGAGGAAAGCCCTGTGAACTAGAACCTGGCGCACGAGCGATGAAAATTCTAAATTAACTGTGGTTGTTCATAGAAAGGCTATTTTTACAGTTCTGTGGCGATAACGTTATTAGTGCTTTTTGGATGTGCATTATATTTTCATTCAATTTCATTGAATTGAATTTTTTTATAAGAAAAACTCTCTTTTTATAACTTTTGAAGATTATTCCTAAATTAAAGTAAATCGCATTTTTTCGTCAGAATGAATTGTAACCCATTTGGGGTATGTTGTGGACTGACGGACAGGGAAATGATGCAATAATTCCCTTATATTATTTATCTAATAGGTATTATTAAACGAAGAAAAAAATATTACTTATCTTAGTAGATTTAGTAAAGAAAGTTAACCCGTTTAATCACAGGAGACCAACTTTGTCCCAGCTCACATAGGTCTCATATAAATCGTTTATCTCCATTGCTGACATGGTAAGAAACACGACCTAAACGGTGCTAGAAATAGAAAACTCCACGCTTTTTATTCAAATCATCTATGAAACCAATTTGAGAAAAATGTGTAAAATTCAGAAATTTACTTATTCTTTATTTCTTTATGAAACGACAAAAACGTGAGGTGGTAATCATGTTTATAATATATTCACTAATAAAATATATATTTTTTTCGTTATCAGTAATTTTAAATGCAAAACGTAAGGCGAGCCATTTTTATAAAGGCCTCGTCAAACAGACGGCGTAATTTACGCGGCGTAAATTACGCCTTGACGCCGCGTACTTTCTGTTTGAACGGCTTCGGCTTACAGCAGAGCGTACAGCAGAGCGTACAGCAGAGCGTACGGCAGAGCGTTCGGCGCCAGTCAGTCTCCGTCACGATGTCCAGCGGCTCAGATGAAGATGAGTTGTTATTGCTGTGTGCATTATCACGTTCACATAATAATAGAATATGGGTGCACAATATTAATAAGAATAGGAAAGAATTTGGAGAATATCATCGTTTATGCCGAGCGCTTTCATCACACAAAGATCGTTTCTTTCAATACTTTCGCATGTCACAAGTGTGCTTCGAAGAATTGCATTCCCTTCTGCAAAACCAAAAAAACAAATGCACCACAAACTGGAGGGAGCCTATTTCGACAAGAAAAAGGCTAGTTATTTGTTTAAGGTAAGAATCGATTTATTTTCTTAGTAGGCCTCTATATTTTTTATTGATACAAACTTAAATAAAATCTTAATATAAACTTAAATAAAATCTTCAATTAATTCAATTAATTTTTCAATAATCATTTTTATCACAGTCGAGCAAGAACGCCCGGCGTAAAATAAAATCTTGTAAAAAAACACAACGCAACGTCCTAACGCCGCGCTAGAGCGTAGCGTACTGGTCACTGGTACGCGCTCGCTCTGTTTGACCGGTTCAGACAAGTTCAACATAAATCATAAATACCTACAGACCAAAAAAAAAAAAAAAATAATAACAATACAAAATAATATAGTATTAAAGCCCTATAAGTTGTTATAGGCCGCCCACACTTCGGGTAGAAAAAAAACCATCCCCCAGGTACATTTACACCCTCAGTTCTCGAGAAATAGAGATTGAGCTCTCTGCACCTCGGAAAAACCAATACGATACTACTCAATACAACACAACGCGGCGTTAGTACGCGGCGTCAGTCCGGGCGTATTTTACGCTGTGAGCCGCGTAAATTAAGCGTAAAGCGTAAAAATGTAACTTACAATTTGAAATTTTTGAAATTCTTACACTTAAAAAATAATTCGTACTATTAAAGCTCATGTTGTAATAACTTGTAAATGACGCCATTTTAGTTGTAAAAGTTCTCATGCAAGGGCGGATTTAGGGGGAGGGCACGGTGGCGCGTGCCTCCCCCCCCCCTCCAGACGGTATTTTTATGTACTGTGGAGATTCCATTATAGTACATTCTTAGAAGCTAAAACTGTCTTTATTAAACATTTAATTTTTCGATTGTTTTGACACTTTCATAAACCTTTCTATACGTGCTTGAATTTGTAGAAATAAACTTGAAGTACGATACCTACTTCAAGTTTATTTCTGACAGTAATTGTTGATTTTTTGCTCGTCCGCCCCTTCAAATACTTGAACTTGTAGAAATAAACTTGAAGTACGATACCTACTTCAAGTTTATTTCTGACAGTAATTGTTGATTTTTTGCCCGTCCGCCCAGAAAAAAATCCTAACAGTAATTGTTGATTTTTTGCCCGTCCGCCCCTTGTGCCCCCCTCAGGAAAAAATCCCAACAGTAATTGTTGATTTCTTTGCCCGTCCGCCCCTTGTGCCCCCCCCTCAGGAAAAAATCCCAACAGTAATTGTTGATTTCTTTGCCCGTCCGCCCCTTGTGCCCCCCCCTCAGGAAAAAATCCCAACAGTAATTGTTGATTTCTTTGCCCGTCCGCCCCTTGTGCCCCCCCCCTCAGGAAAAAATCCCAACAGTAATTGTTGATTTCTTTGCCCGTCCGCCCCTTGTGCCCCCCCCTCAGGAAAAAATCCCAACAGTAATTGTTGATTTCTTTGCCCGTCCGCCCCTTGTGCCCCCCTCAGGAAAAAATCCCAACAGTAATTGTTGATTTCTTTGCCCGTCCGCCCCTTGTGCCCCCCCCTCGGGAAAAAATCCCAACAGTAATTGTTGATTTTTTTGCCCGTCCGCCCTTGTGCCCCCCCAGAAAAAAATTCTGGATCCGCCCTTGGTCTCATGGAATGTACATAATATGTAATGCATAACAAGCCTATTTTGTAACCTTAAATATTAAAATGATAAATTAATATTTTTGGTTATAGATAATATTAATAATATACCATATTGACTGCCTCCGTAGTCGAGGGGTAAGGCTCTTGACTATCAATCCGAAGGTCGCGGGCTTAAGTCCTGATGTGCGCAAATGAATTTTATTAGATTAATTTATGTCTTTGCACGATTAATTAACTAAAAATTAAATTTTTTGTTTCATAAAAATTTTGCATTTTTTTTTTATTTTGAAGAGTTTTACTTTCGGTTCTTACTGAAATGTGCCGCACGTTTACTACATAAAAAATATTTTTGTTTTTAAGTGTTTAGCTTTCCATATACATTTGTTACTTAAAATTTAATTTTTCTGCTACCAGTTTCTACTCGTACGCTTTGAAATGCTTAGAAACCTTAGAAATAAATCAAAAATTAAATGAAAAAATAATTTTGTTAAAAAAATAATAGCAACCTGTAAATCACCACTATTGACAATGTTCCCATAGTATGTTGACTCCTCCCACCGTCCTCCTCCTCCCCAAAAATCCTCCGAATCCTCCCCAAAAAAAGAATACTCCCACCTAATAATATGTAATCATTTCTGTACTTACGTTTTAAGATTTTCACGGCCAAAAGCATTTTCGTTATTAGTTTTTGCGGTGTTATGCCGTGTTGCGCTACCTCCTTCTTTAGCCAACGTTTTCGGACATCGTTGCAGTGTCCATCATCAGGGCAGATCCGGATGATGGACACTGCAACGATGTCCGAAAACGTTGGCTAAAGAAGGAGGTAGCGCAACACGGCATAACACCGCAAAAACTAATAACGAAAATTTCTGTACTTATATAAATATTAAGTTTTCCAGTGAATGACACGGATGTGTCAAAAACCGTTAGTAGAAAAATTAAAATTTAAGTAATAAATGTTCACAGAAAGTTACACATTTGAAAACAAAAATAAAAATTACAAACAGTTTATGTGCGGCATTTTCCAAACTGGAAAATACTCCCTGTATCGCCCTGGTTTTTAGCTAACCTTTGTTATTATGATTAGTTATATGTTAAAAAAAATGATTTAACCAAACCAAATTTTACATTCCGATCACAAAACTGGTTTTAAATTAAGAGTGAATCTTCTTGCGAGTCCCCTGCTTTAATTAGTATTACTCTCAATATGAATTACGAATTTTGAAGTATGGTTTGAAATAAAATTTAAATCCACTCGAAATATTATAACGATTTTCTTCGAAATGCGTCTGCAGGTTAATCCGCTACTAGAATTTTGACAGATCATTCGGAACATGAAACTGGTTTTAACGAAAGACTTAATCTCAGCTTTAATTTATACTAATCCAATTAAATTGATATTTAATTGATACTACACTTAAAACACGAAAATGGTTTACTTTCTATTTTTGTACTTAACATGTGGAAATTTCCAAATAAAGTCTCACCCGCTTCAATAAACGCTTCCTTCACAACCATTCCATCTTCAAATAGTTTCTTGTGTTTCACCAATATATGAGATATTTTAAATGACGCGATCGTTGCAGCTTGGCTGGTCTTGTGATCAAGGTTTGTTCATTTTTAAAACAAATGATCAAATCACGTACCTTTCGTTTTATTAATTCACTCTGTGGCGGGAAATCCTTTTAATAGTTTTTATGAATGGTTTTATAATTCCTCTTTAAGTTCCCATGCAACTGATGCAGCCAAATGAGACAAATGCACTTATCCTTCAACATACAAAATACGAATTCTTCTTCCCAATCGTTATTAAAATGATACGTTTTATTTCTCTTCATTGAACTCATTTTGTATTATTTATTAATAAACTTCGTATCGCCTTCAAGTTACAACTCGGACTGACTAATAAACCAAACCACACACTAGAAAATAGATCGATAACTTCGGGCTTTTGAAGGGTGTAATATTTCACGATGAATATGCAATAATATGATGATTTTTTTCTTTCTATGGGGACTTGTGACGTCACAAACCATAGGTGCGATCATTGACAATATAAGCTACAAATATATAATAAACAAAAAGGGATGAAAAATAGGCGGTCTTATTGAGGATTAACTAAAACAAAAACTGTGAGTAGATTTATTTACATCGCCAAATTTTTCTCGAGATCGACTCAAAAAGCACTCGCGATCGACCGGTCGGTTTGAGCATCCCTGGTTTGGAGCCATTGAGGCTATGGCATCCCTGATTGGGGTGTGTGCGAGGGGAAGGATTTTGGGAAGAGGAGGGTGGGAAAGTACCTGACAATTCGCATCTGGTCACCTAACACTTTTTTTACGCCACTGATCTCACTACCATACGTCGAAACAGATCACGTGTTACACGCTCTGTCTCGCTGTGGTCTCACGCGGTGCTGATGGAACGGACGGAATGCGCATTACGTGGCCCGCTAGGCAGAAAGAAGCATATATTTTTGTTTTCATTTGAAAAAAAATGTCACAGGAAAACAAAACGATTGAAATTTTTTTTACTCCGATTATGCCCAAGAATCGCTGGTTAAAATCTTTCGGGTAATAGCTGATACACCCTGCATATTACGCAAATATTTTTATCCTATGCGTACCATTTATATCTGTCAACACATAATTAACACGTGCATTTTTTTATACTTAATATTATTTAATAATCTTAACCAAAACACGCGATCGACTTATTTGTGCTCTGTATCTCAAAAAATAATTCATACCATTATTATTACCTGTGGAGGTCACCCCTAATCTCGGCCGACCCAGTGCCAGTGCCACTGCCACTGTTCACTGTGTTGTAAGGCTTCATCCACCCTCGTGTTTAGTTAAATAATTTGGTTTGGCTGAAATTCCATGTTGGTTTTCATCACAACTAATCGCAAATCGATAGAAGAGTGTTGTGCGAGTGACAGTATTCCAGAAATATTCTGAATTTTTCCGAAATTAATCAGTTTTAAATATCAAATTTCTTTCTTAATCAGAAATTTCATTGGATTGTGTGTGATCGAAAGTCGAAGTCAAAACGTCTTATAATTTATTTATTTATTTACGTTACAAATACCTTTAGATACAGAATAAAACTATTTTATTATTACAAATGGATTACAACAATTATATGGTGTAAACATACTAACATTAACAAAAAATATTGGAAACAAAATGTAAACTAATTACCGTTTTGAAAAAAATACATAAAACATAAAACGCTTTTTTAAAAGTTCTTTCAGTTCCATTAAAAATATCTGTTATTTCGGCATATTGATTAACTAAGTTGTGTATGCGTGGTACGAGGGAGTTTATAAACGAATTGGTTTTATTAATTAAACAATTGTTGCGGTGAAATATATTTTTAGTTGGTATGACTCTATTAGAAACATTAATTTATTAAGTAACTAACTAACTAACACGCCGTTTCCCTACGGGGGTTGGGAGAGATGACGGACCGCCAAACAATTCGATCTTGGCACACACTCTTTGCCTCATTTACATTCATACATCGTCTCATATTATTCCGACTCTTGACATGGCCCGATATAAGTATCTGATTCACGTGATGGTGACTCTTCTTCAGACGACCCCGATTTCTTTTACCATTCAAATTTGCGCCATATATTCTCGTTACCCTCTTTTCTTCATTCATTCGCTCTACATGCTCAAACCATCTGAGGGTTCCTTTTCTTATCTTACTCATAACGCTTACAACAGCCTTGCATTCTTTGCGGATCTCCACATTTCTCACACGATCATACATGGTTTTACCACACATACGCCTCAGGGATTTCTACAGGAGGGCAATTTCTACAGCATTCAGTTTACTTTCATCCTTAATTCCTCTACCAGTTCCATGGCTTGCTGCCATACATCAGGTAGGTAGCAGCCAGAGGCGGCCCGTGACAAAATTTGCGAGCAGTGCATTTCCCAAAAAAGGTAACATTAACACGGGAAAATAAAGTGATTTAAAGGGAGTGACATACCTAGTACAAACGTTCACTTGTAGAGAAAATCCATTCGTCGCTCTTTCATTTGTGAAAAAACTTCAATGACACGATTGTTAAAGTCTGATATAGAAGATATCTTTTTCGATGCTCATCATTGACAAAGCATTAAGCAGATTAAGCTGATCTTGGGACATAGTGTTCCTCAGAAATGTTTTTACACGTTTTAATGTAGAAAAACACCGTTCGCACTCAACAGTTGTGTATAGCATGGATATGTTTCCCTACCCACCCACTCTTCATTAATACGTAGCAACGGCTCCACCCCTACCATAATAATACATCGTTCCCATCCACTATTTTGGAACTGTCAAATCACAAATCAGTATACGTTTGCACTGAAGAAGGAACGGCCGATCCGAAACCGGTTGGCTTTATTCAAATATATAAGTGGT